>JAWWEU010000001.1:46123173-46135767 GCA_035583155.1 Acropternis orthonyx | reverse complement strand
ATCATACTTTGACAAAAGTTTTCTCTCTGCAACAGTGATATCATTCCTGCTATAGCACTTTTCAAAATCAAGAATAGTGGAATGATGTGGATCATTTGAACTTGGATGTAAACCTTCAGTTGAACGACTGGCAGAATACCACAAACTGACTGTATTAAAAGTGATTTCCCAAAGGATTTGTGCTCAGAAGGCACAGTTGCTGGTTGTCAGACAGTCATAAATGGCAAATATGAGAACAAAGATAGTACTCATTTATACCATTATATTTGTTATACATAGTATACAGTTAATAAATGGAACAATTTCATATTTTTCTTATTCATAAGCTCATCTCCATAGGTTTGGGAAATTATAACAATCAGTCCAGAAACATTGTTTTAAGATTTAAAGGGTTTTGCTCATCCACTGTTTTCCCTCAGAAAAGCACAAGCCATATAGATCACAAGAAGAAAACAATATAAAAATCACAAAACTATGTATAAGCTCCATGTTATTCAAGGATATAAAATTTAGGAGAATTGAATAATAGGCTAAATAATATTCTTAGTTGCTACAAATTATCAGAAAAATATGTTAGCATCAGACAGGAAAAATGTCTAAACTTAGACACTAGTTTTGAGAGAGATTGTTATTTGATAACAGGGGATATAAAAGGATGTGTGTGCTGGCATGAAACTCTGGATAATATCAGAAGAGGCTACTTCCAGTACCTGACATGGAACCTGGGGAGAAGATGGCTTTTAGGGAATTCTTATAAAAATCTCTGTCTACATCATCTAGCTCCATTAGTTGCTGCTATAGATTTCCCATCTACATTTTGGGCCATAAGATACGTGTCTGAACATGAATTTCTCTAATTCTGTTTAAATTCAGACTTTCAGAAAGCAAGATAGTTGTTTTTCTTTAAAACTTTGCTGTGATACAATTATAGGTGGCAGCTAAATAAATTCTAGGGAAGCCCCAGGAGACCTCATTGATGCAGGTTCTCAAGATGCCAAATATGCACCAAAGTACAAGGGCTGTGGCAACTTTCATGAAGAGCCATGGAAGAGATAACACTTTTTTATAGTATTCTAAATATTTGTAATAGTGGTTATAATATGAATAATGCTATATTACATATTATACAATCCTATTGATTTTGCTGTTCAGCAGGGAATTCTGAAACATTGGTTCAATTCCTTCCTCATCTTGAGGAGAATGAAACCTGTACCTGTTACCTCTATTTGCTAGACTACAAAATAGCTTGGCAGGAATAAAGAGCTGGATTTTGGCAATCTCTGTAGTGAATGTCAGTCTTTGCACAACCAAGTAATCTGTCAAGAAACAGAGCAACGACACAGGAGATAACCTTGTGGTCAGGGCATTCATCTGGTTCTTCTGTCAGGATTACTTTTTAAATCATAACTGAAACTCCTTGGTCTCCTCACTTAATGCCCTAAACAGAAGGATAACATGTGCTTCCTCTTGTTTGCTCTCCCATGGTTCCATGACCACACAGAAGACAGGTTCTGTCAAAGGGAGAAGATGTGACCCAGCAAATGGGTGCTTGTGGTCAAAGAAGCACTCGGCATCTGGAAGCTGTGTATAGCAGGCAACTGAACTGCAGACATGAATTCAGATATATTTCTGTTCTCACTAATTACAACTGCTAATTTCAACCAGGTGCTCCTCAGTGGTGTTTGTCTGGGAAGGATATTTCCTGGATATATCTGAGTCTCTCTGTTGACTATAAACGTGACATTGAGATGTTTGCTGGACACTTATTCTATGCAAGACCCTGTTTTTAGGTCTCCACTAGGTCTTAGTCTTAACAAATTTTGTAAATGAAAACTATGTATCTTATTTAGATATAAGAACTCCATTAAAGGAATTAAAAAGTAGGCAATGTTATTTTAAACTTAGGAAAGCTTCAATCTTGAAATGTAGATTTTGTTGTTATAATTGTTCCTACCAGTTGGAAGTAAGTGCAAGCATGTCTCCTTTTCTTTTACAAGTGAGTCATAAATTCAATCTATTAGACTGAAAAGGACTCTATGTTTCCCTCAAATTACAAATGAAAAGACAGTTACTGACCACAGTATAATTGCATTGCTCTGTCTCCATTACTTAGCTTTAAAAAGGTATGTTCTAACACACTTATCTCTTTGTTTCCAGAAAAGCAGTCTATCTTGAAAATCAGCATTTGGACAAGAAAACCAGCAGAATGTGTAATTAGGCCATTTGTGTCAGCTTTGTTTGAAATCTGAATG
This sequence comes from Acropternis orthonyx, assembly GCA_035583155.1. NCBI lineage: Eukaryota > Metazoa > Chordata > Aves > Passeriformes > Rhinocryptidae > Acropternis > Acropternis orthonyx. The sequence continues at coordinate 46,133,515 of JAWWEU010000001.1, read as the reverse complement.
ACAGAGAATGAACGTGGCCTCCGTTCATATGACATGAGCTGAAAAGTTATGAGCATTAACAGCTTTCCAGTCAGCTCCTTGAAACATGGAACTACATTTTAGTGGGTTTTCTTGAAAAAAATATTCCCTGCATTGAATGCTGTGTACCATAGCACTTTATAACACATTCATCCAGCGTATCACATTCACATGGCACAGCCCAACTCTAAAGGAAAAACAGAGGAAAAATATCAGCAGAAAGTGAACGTGTGGAGAAAAGGCTTGAGGTGAGAAAATAGGTCCGTGTATTTAACAGTCTGGGATGAAATAGGATATTTATGAAGCATTACAAAATAGCCATTCATTGGTAAACTTGTCTGAGCTTCTTCACAAAAGATTGCATGAATTTTGTTTACACTGACATTTAAGGTTGCCCATGAAACTAACCTTTTTCCAGCTTGAGCTTTACGAGTTGGTCTACTCTGCCTACCACTTACCTTAGCATCTGCACTGCAGACCAGTGCATTTGCTTTTTAATCTTTCCCACAAGCCCTCCAGAAAAAGATTAAATCATTGCCATTTCTGCTTTCACACTCGACACTGATTAGGACAGGAAAAAAAAGGACTGAGGCATTGTCCGAGTTACAGCGGCCAGGACCAGTTTATCACTGTGTGAGTGTAACCAAAACTGTATATTCTAGAGTCCCTATGTAATTTCTCATGAACTGTTAATAACAGATCATTTTCAGCAGCTGCCCAGGGCATACCTGACCCCTCAGGCTACAAGCTGGGTGTTAGAGAACCCTGTGAGATAGAAAAGTTTCCTGTCTTTATACCAATGACTCAGGTGTGATAACTCCCCTCTGGGTAGGCATCAGCACCTTCACACCCAGCCTGAGGGGTCATGTCCACTAATGGGCCATCGAAGATTCCAAAAATATCCCGTGACTCACAGAGTAAATCATGCATTGTGAAACTCCTTGCCCTGGGGGAGGTACTGGGCATTCCCACCTGAACCTGAGCATATGTAAAATTGGGGTTTGGGAAGTTATGGTACCACTCCTCGGAAATACTAACAACAGGTGCAAGTGTCAGTAGCCATGTAGGTACTTTCTTGACATTATAGTAATTAAAAGCAAATTTCTGTTAATTCTGAAAGAATCTGTACTTCCCACTATTTGAAGTTAAATGAAGAGAGAACTGAATGGGATTTCAAGTATTACATATGAGCTCTGCTAACACACAGCAACATTCTACATCAAAACATGATTACAGCCAACATGGTAAAAAACACTAAAGAGGCAAGCTATGAGGCAAACTTATCCATGCAGGAGAACTTTACAAACACTTTGAATTAAGTAAAAAGTTTAAATTCGAATGCTATCCTATTTCAAAAACAGTTGGAAAAATTATAATAATAGTTGTATGTAGTCTGAAACAGTGTAACTATTGTTAAACGAAGTTCCAATAAGAACTTAAAATGTAACAGATGTAGAATAAAACTATTAGCTATCAGCCTATTCAAATATTAATTGATTATGCATTTGAAGCAAAGTAACAACAACAGAAGATAATGGATATGTAGCCAATTAAAATTTGGGGAGAGTTTTCTGACTTTGCAATTATAAAAGTTGATTTCCTATTTTAGTAAAATTGAGGCAATCACAGAAAATGACAAATACACAACATAATGAATCCACTGCCTGCAAAACCAGACTACGTACACTCACAGTGCAGAATCCTACATATTGGTCAAAGTCTGTCATATCCAAATTCTACCATCACAGAAGTACATTTTTGGAAGTGGACATCAACATGTAAAAAATAATGCCTTGAGCTCATGCTGTCTTCAAATGCAAGCACAAGGTATCTTACTGCAAGTAAATCTTAAATGCAAAGGAGAAAATCAAAATAAGTATCGCAATAGTCCCTCACTTGCCATTCTCAATTTGAAAATTCAATCAGCCAGATACAGACAGTGTTTTTCAAAGCTTTAATCAACTTCCACTACTCCATAATAGTTATCCCTATTGGAGAAGAAAACTGAGAAGAAAAATTATGACAGAAAGTAGCAAACTGCCAAGGTATGAAAGGACAGAAATATAATTGTTAAAGAGATCCTCTTTCATCTCAAATCTTCCTTTGAACTGGCTTATAAAATGAAAGATAACATGTTCATGAAGAGAATATAATTTGAGTTTATTATCTCATCATAACCAGCATATTATAAACTAATCTGGGATACTCAAAATTACATAGAATAATGCACAAAGAAATGTTATTCCAGAATAATGGAACTCTGAAACACGAACTACTTAATAATGATTTTCTCAGTCCAAACTGCTCTTTAGTTATACAGAGCTTTGCACATTTCCAAATCTTTCTCTTAAGTCTACATCCTCACATTGATATTAGTTTCTAAAAATTTTGACTGATTACAGGTTGATGACCTGCTGCAGACAAGCAACCTATATTGCAACATACTAGAAAAAGTAGTATGTCAGTGTTTCAAAACTGAAAACCATAATTTTACAGAAAATCCTTCCACAGTGGTTTTAAATATTCACCACCAGCAACAGATAATTCATTATATATTTCAAAATTGCAGATCAATATATAATTTTCCTTCAAAACAGCAACTTGCCACATAAACCAGAAAAAAGTTATTAGTTGTTGAAAATCACATGTTCAGAAAATGTGAATATCTATAGCAAACAACATTTACTTATTAGATGTATGTTTTTATGTAGAAATTCTTACCTAAGCTGCTTAAAAGCCTCTGCTTTCACAAGTGGTGTTTCTACAGAGTGTTCAAAAAGTGCTCCTTCAGGCCCTGAAAAAAAAAAAAAAAAAAAAAAAAAAAACCACAAAAAAAAGCCCAAAAACCAGAAAAAAAGAAAAAGACTATAATGTCACAGCTTGAATGTAAAAAAAGCAAGAGTTTTGATATGGCAACTTTGATATCGGACATTAAGATAAAAAAAAATTCTAAGAATTATAGGACAATTAAAATATAGCTACATTATTACCATTACAGTATGGATTGGAACAACACAATACAGAGATAAAGTAAATGTACAGTAAGTTCTTAAAATTAAATCTAAAAAGTCTGAAGGCAGAGAAATTTAAACTATTTGGGGAAACAAAATAAGTATATAAGATTTGTACGATGTAACTCCCATTACAATTAATAGAGACAATTTAAATCCCACAAAACTTTTGCAAGTATTGCAGTACTAAATTATCATATTTATTTTAGACTATTCCATGCACATCACAAATTCTGGTATATAGCTTCATCAAAGATTTCCCCCTATTTATACCCAGACTTGCTGAATATAAAATGATATCTATGCATGCAAAATGGTAATGACTATGGGATCAGACAGTTTACCTCTTGAAATAAGAGGGATTTCATCTCAATGAGGAAGAAACAGTGGGCAGCCAACCTCACCAGGAGCTTCCCCATTGGACCTGAAAATCTTCCAAGAACATCCATTTCCGCTCTCCTGCTTATTAGTATTATTGTGGTATCACCACCTCAGAGACCATCTGTCACCTGAGCTTCACTAGGTTCAGGGAACTGGCTGAATTGATACAAAAGTCCCTCAGCAACACAGATGGCACAAAAAAAGCATTGTGAAGGTACTCATCAAACACTGGAGTGGCCTTCCTTAGGCTGAGTGATCTCTGGCTTTGAGGATTCACATATCTGAGCACTTTTCAGGTGAATATGTAGCAAGGTGACATGTTTTAATAGGGTATTACTCAACGTGGCTTTTCTGGCTGCTCTTTCAGTTAGAATAGGATGCCGTTACCCTAGAGAAAGAATTGTGGGCTCTGGAATCCCTAAGTTAGGGATTTGGACTCTGTCTAGACAGAGAATGATAACGAATGATTAGAAAGTGTGGTGTAGATAGTATAGATATGGTATTTGAATGTATTAAATGTAGCATGAAGGAAAAAGAGAATAAAAAATCGGGACAACTACAGAGAACATGGTAAAAGGAAAAAAGTGAAATCAAGAGAAACCATTAAAAATAAATATGTTGGTGAGACAACTCAGAGAAAGACTGTCACTCATGAGGGCTGGGGGGAGATTCTCAGCATGTCCTAAGGAAGCATGAAAAAATGAAATCTCCTTAGCTTGGATGGAAGAGAAGAACACAAGATATAAGAATTACCATATTAAATCACTTCACAACTTTGATGAAGCATTGATTTACTAAACTTGTATTTAACTGTTATTTAGCTGTTTATATCCTTCTCATCAATTTAAATAGACTAATCTTTCTGTAAACTACTAACTGGCATGAATATAATACTGGAAAACCTAAAATCCATTAATTCAGACAGAGCTTTAATCCTTCTTCATTAACATTAAGATTTTTCTGCAAGATAAAACCTAATGTCTGGATGGACATAGTTAATTATTCTCCTGTTCTTGCTTTTGTGCTAGTGGGTGTTACAAGGTGGCAGCATTACATGTTGAAAATGATGGAAAAAACCAAAACCCAACACCTTAAGGAATTAAAAATGTTTATCAGAAAATGTTGATTTCGTACAACTAAGATTTTTTGCAGGGATATGCTGATCTGTCAAAAGTGTAAATGTGGCACTTGGGGATGCAGTTTAGTGGTGGACTTGGCAGTGCTGGTTAATGCTTGGACTTGTTGATCTTAAATGTCTTTTCCAACCTGCATGATTCTGTGATTCTACAGATCTATAAAGACAGGTAAGTGGTAACAGAGAGAGTGTCACTCTCATAGAAATAGGAGCTAATGGAAGACAGTCAAAAGGAAACATCAGTGTTAATGCTCTGGGGGGGAGAGAGGTCAGGCAGGTGATGTAAGAGGGAATGAAAAGGCTTAATTCCGTATTCTAGAACTATCACCTCTAAGCAAGAGTAAAATCTTTCCTTTATGTGAGAAAAACTTCTTCATCAAACAGCATTAAGTTTGAACAGTATGACACTAATAAAAAACCCTCACCAAATCCCAGGGCAATTTATTTTTGGAATGTCCTAAATTGATTTCTTGTCTTAATTTCCTACTTGATCTTTGAAACTGAAAAGAAATAGCATTAATTACTATATAAACACTACTATTTTATATTTACTACTTTATAGGCTACAGATTACTAATATAATGTAATTTAATCCTAAAATACACAAGAGCAAGATATTAATTTCCTCAATGAGAGGATTGAAGCCAGCAAGATTCATTAACTTCCCCTGCACCCTATCAAGCAAGGTCTATTTTCCTTCTCAAAGTCTAACTGAATGTTTATTCATACCCTCACATTGCCTCCTACTTAATTTACCTTCTGAGCAGAAGTGTTGAAATTAAACTCTGCTGTATTTTAGTTGAAAACAGTTAGGTTTTCTTACAAATCATTAGCTTTTCATAATCCACAAAAATAAGGAGAAGTAAAATCAAATAGTTAATTATATTGTACATAAAAACCTGCAAAATGTTCTTTGTGCATTTTAAGCCTGGGGTCATCTGTTTCTTATGGTATGAACATTTCAAAATTTATTTCACACTGATCTTGTTCTCTATCTAAAGTGTTTAAAAATTATCTCAGTATGCACAGTATTATGAATGTATCCTTCATGCTAATAGTATCATTTAAATCACAATAATTTATCCTTCATGCTAATAGTATAATTTAAATTACAATTTTAATAAATTAATTTGAAGCAAAGTAGGCATAAATCTCCTCTCACTTATATTAATTTTACACTGAAATAACCTCACTGACTTTACGTATTTACTTTTGAATTCTACCACAGTGTAAAAAAGAAACAGGCAACGTGTCTTTCTACAATATCTGCTGAAGTAAATAATCATCAATGCAGTGTAAAAATTAATATTGGATGAGTCAGAATATGTGCTCTAGCACAATTTCAACTCATGTATGAATGATTTTTACTTTGAGCAGAGATAGACCTTTTCCAAATCAGTTAACAATTATGCAGTTTTTCATATCTTTGTTAAACATGCTTTTCTATTAAAGTTTAGCATCCCTTGGGCAAACAATAATTATTTGATACAGTTTCCTGGTTAAACAAAGTTGTAATTTCAATTAGGTTAAAAAGTAAAAAGCTTAAGATAAGACCCTCAAGCGTAAACAAAATTTATTAACACAATTATTATAACTTAACTTTGGTTTTGAAACACTAATCATATAGTTACTACCATATTTCTAGTTTTGCATAGTGAAATAATATGAATCTATTCACTAAATTTAAAACCTCCAGATTTCAGAGGGCCAGTAATTAGCAAAAGTCAAACATGATAGTTGCAATCAGGTAAAAATATTAAAAATGTATTTGAAAACAAGTCACAGAATAATTTCAATATTTCCTTTGAAGGACTCTTCTGTTTAAAGATAAATCACACCTTGATGTATTTATTTTAATGCAACCTTACACCTAGAAAATGAAGGTTGACTTTATCAGGTCATAGGAAAGGAAATAGCTTTTCATGTGATAACTTTGATGTATTACTTTGTAAATGAGTACTTTAGTGATTTGCAGGAATAGCCTAAGACAAACTTGTCTTTTGACAAATGACATTTAAAATATACTACAAATATCATCCTGTGACATATGTGCTACACAAAGCAGAAATACAGTGGTTTTCACTTTGAAAGATAAAACCATATAAAAATATCAGGGAAAGCCTAAAGTTTTCACAAATCAAACTCATTACAAGTCAGACAGGAATATCTAGAATTTTTTCAGCCTCAAACAGTGTGCAGTGGAAACATTAAATAATTCAGAAAGATATGCACCAGTACAGTTGCAATCACTAATGGCTTTAAAATAAAATACACACATACAGACATATTTACATAATTATATGTATGTATATACACACACACACACACACACACACACACACATTGTTTTGCTGTTAAAAGTTCTTACTGATTATTTATTGGAAAAGATCAGAATATCTTCTGTTTCTTAATGAGGTAAAATTGGAACTTGTGTTCAAACATAATGATGTATTTAAAAATGCCGTTTATATTGTGCTTCTCTTATGGGTATTATTTGAGCATTTCTCAAACTGTTACAAACCTGTGACTCGAAGCTTATCTGTGCCAATTACAACCTCATTTTCATCCACTGTAAAAAGTGGCTTTCCATCCTTTGAGTTGATCTGAAATTGCTGACCATGGAATTCTACCATTTTGGGACCTGCAAAACACATGGAATAATGGAATCATGACATCATCTTTCTTCAATTTTCTATATAAATTGCTAACAATTTTAGTTGGTGTCTTAATAATGTAGTGACTCATTTAAGTACACTAAAGATCATGAAACACCCAGACATTCTAAGGACGGTGGTTCTGTAAGTATTGAAATTGGATAAATCTATTTACATGATCTAATTTGTTGTTCAAAACTGTGTCTTGAGTCATGCTTTATAGCTGGGTTTCCAGGGAGTTTAGGAAATCCCTCACGAATTGATCAAGACAAACATTCATGTTCTTGGTGCTGAAACTTCTTTGATCAGTTTAAATCTACCATGTTTTCTTTTTTTTTTTTTTTCCATTTTTTGAAACGTAGAAACTAATTATCAAAGTCGTTGCAGCATCATCCCTTTTGATTAGGGAGGTTCAAATGCTTTAAAATTACAAACATGCCATGTAAGTGCAGGATCCTCAGCTCTTCAAAACAAATGCCAGTTTAGCTACACATATCTAACAAATGTTACTGATCATGTTCTTAAAAGAGTGTCAAGAAGCTCTGAGAGTATTTGCAATGGATTCTGGTACTCCAAAAAATTAAAACAATTGCATGCAAGAGGGTCTGCATGTTTTCAGATCCTAACTTCACTAAAACATCACATTCTACAGTATTGGCTTGGTAAGTGGATAAAAATCAAACCCTTAATATTTCTTTTTTTCTAACAACCCGAACAATTAAAAAGTCATACGACATAGGTTTGAATATCTATGTCATAGACTTGTCATTTAAATCTATGTTCAGAATTAAAATTACAGAGAATGGTCAAAGTAGTTAAGACTCCTTTTCAGCAATTTTTAATAAAGGTATTTCACAGACTATCCATGGGACCAAGAGGCACTGAACTGCTTCCTTCCCATTAAGAATCTGTCTTACCATGTCTACTCTCGTAAATGTTGAATATATTCCAGGCAATAATTCTCAAAAAGACTAGGAATTTTTCTTTTTGTTAGACCTTATGTTAAATTAGCTCAGTTGGTTAGAGGATGGTGCTAATAATGCCAAGTTCATGAGTTTGATCCCCATATGAGCCATTCACTTCAGAGTTGGACTTGATCCTTGTGAGTTCCTTCCAACTCAGAATATTCTGTGACAATGGCATTAGGTGACAGATGATTGATAGTGCTAAGAAATGCATGCAAGTATTTCACAAAATCTGCATGGTAACTGGTGCAAGAGGTGGATACCTTAAAGTTCCATACAAATTGCTTATTTTTCTAGCAGATGCAAAGTATTGCTTTTAACAGCCCACCAAGAGCAGAAAGGGTAATAGAAGCCATAACGTCCTAAACCAGGACAATAATTTTAAGGCACAAACCCCAATACTGATTCTACTTGAAAATGGTCAGGATAGACGGCTGAACTCTGCATGCATGCTGAACTCTGTTGCACATGTGCACCCAGGCACAGCCTTACAGACCTCAGTTTAGCTCTTCTCTAAAGCTACTCTGAAGCACATGACTTAATTGCTGATAAGTATGTTGCAAAAAGTGAGATCAGAAAGATTTTGGGGTTTTTTTACAGCAAAAGAAGCAGTTCTGGGTAAGTGAAGCAAGGATGGATCCCTGTCAACAATTTCCTGCAAAATCTTGGTTCAGGTGTTTTATTTAAGGTCCCTTCCAACCCAGGCCATTCTATGATTTTATGACTGTTCCTGCTTATGCCCAGCAGCAGTAATGAAACCAGCCATTTATGCAGTATAGCCAGATCCTTCTGTATTCAAAGAGATCAAAGGCCTGAATAAACTGGGTATTACCAACTATACTGCTGCCGCAGTGGCTGATTCCTTAGCCTTTCAATGATCTAATCCCATGATTTTTATAGCTAGACTTAATTAAGGAAAAACTCTGCAAGCACTAACAGCACTCACTGAACATCATATACTTTCCACAGGAGCCTTAACTTGTCTCTCCTTGAAACTAAAACTCATGGCCTTGCTGGTGCTGGGTTTGCATCCATATTTCTCTCCTCTTTGATCCTGGACCTTGCACACTTGAATAAATCTTTAACAAGAATCTTTAGGTCCATAGTTTTCTCAATACAAATGCCACAGTAAAGTGGGACAAGGATTGTCCTATAGATAATCTTCATTATCAGAGAATGGTATAGATAATGATTGATGTATTTTAAATCTTTAGAAGGAATACTAGGGTAAACAAAATTCAAGCATATATTTTACTCGTGCTAGAGATGAGACATCTCAGTATATGTGGAATGAGTTTCAAAAAGGAATAATAAGCTGTTACATAAATGGGAATAAATTTATATAATGAAAATTAGCTATTAATTTCTTTTAGCTGTATCCCACAATAAACATACACTAGCTATATTGAAATAACACTAATTGTATTGTGATCCCAGTGAGATTAATTTTCTACTCATAAACAGCAGACAAATTCAATATCTGAAACTTAAATCTCCTAATGTTTAAATACATTTTGTTTACCACTGTAGTATATTAACTACATGTAAGTCAACTAATACTATATAATCACATTTGTTGATCAAATCCTACAGTTAAAAATGCAATCTGACTGAATGCAGACTGTAGAAAGTATTTGTTTTCTGCCTGGTGACAGATGCACTGCACACATTTCCAGGTCAATGGGTTATTCTCGCTAGTCAGGCTGATTATTGCCCATTGTTTCTTTATATTTCCTCCTTGAACGTGCAGCCCTGAAGCAGACCTTGTGTGTGATCATCACATCACATTACCTCACCTCTTGACACTGAGGATGCTGCTTTAAATGATGAAATTCTTTCCCAAAAACAACTGACATACTGCTGAATAGTCTTTCTTTCCATTTCTCCTCCTCACTCTTGACTCCCCTAGGAGTTTTCTAGGGAAGGAAGGTCTTTTGTTTACTGAGTCCATTTCAGTTGAAAAGCATCTTCAGTTGAAAAGGTACCCAGCCTTTGAATTCCAGGCCAATACAAATACAGATATACAAGACAGCAAAGGATTTTCTGTCTAAAACATGGTGGGCTGGTTTAAAGCTAAACCAGCAGGAGGAATGAATCTAAGTCACAAACAGATTACAAGCCAGAATTACAGTTTAGTAAAAAGATCACAATAAGTACAAGGGTACAGAGGAAAAGGTC
>JAWWEU010000001.1:46105166-46122442 GCA_035583155.1 Acropternis orthonyx | reverse complement strand
AGAGAGGAGGTGATCCCTCTGAGGTGCAGGGTTGGTAGATGAAAGAAAAATTCCAAGATTTTAAATCCATAACACAGGGCTTGCCATAAAATACATATCCACAAATGCTTAATGGCAATGAAATTTGGAGACGCTGAAATTTGAAGAGTCTGCCTACATATTACTAGTAGGCAGACTCCTCAAATACAGTTAGTTCTGTGAAATACTATTTTAATGTATCTAAGTATAATTTCAAAGTGTTTTTAAATCTTTCAGAAGAAAAAGCTTTCCAACACTGGATTTACTTATGTAATTCTTGATCTTTTATTTTCTTATTCTCTTTTGTTATTTATAATTTCTGATAACTTATGGCTGCCAGCTACTGTGTACGTTTTCCTCTTTTCCTACCACCTAGAATCATGGAAGTGTTGAATACAAACCAAAATCCTGAGCGCTTTGTTGTGTTCCTATGCAATTTATTATTTAATTTTTATTAAATTAAAGCACTTTACTTAAAATAAGATCTCATTAGAAGTGTTTTAAAAATGTAATACTCCTACAGATTCAGTTCTCATTCCATGAGTAATACAATACAATACCAATAAATTTAAAGTCATTACTTTCAGAAACATAAAATCAGTCATATTTTCATATGGAATTATATGAAAGTACTTCATTAGTATTGGTATTTTACTAGAACAAATGCATTACTACAGAAAATACACCGCACGTTGCATATATACATTTTATGTCCATATCAAACAGGTCTCATTGCCTTGAAAAACAACTGCAATACATTAATAGAACACTTGCCTCCCTTCAAGCCATGACCATTATTGCCCTTTGGATGTGCTAGTGATAGGACAAGGGGAAGTGGCCTCAAGTGGCACCAAGGGAGGTTCAGGTTTGATATTAGGAAAAATTTCTTCACTAAAGGTTAAGCTTTGGAACAGGCTATGCAGGGAAGTGGGTTCAAAAAAGTGTTCAGAAAATGAGTAGATGTGGCACTTCATGATATGCTTTAGGTGGCGTTGTGGTATTTGGTCGAAGGCTGGATTTGATCTTGCAGGTATTTTCCAACCTTAATGATTCTATGATTCATTTTGTCTCCAGCCCTTCTAGTATCAGGCAGAAGTTGGAAGCCCCCTTTAATCTTTCTTTTCTTGCAGGTTAATCAGACACAACTTCTTCATACTCTTACACTTCAAATGCTTCGACTCCCTGACCATCCTAACAGCTCCTTGGTGCATCTCCTCAGTTGGCTCACAGCTCTGCATTACTGGAGAAGGCTTAACAGTATTCCAGAGCTGGCCTTCCTGGTGTGGAATGATGTAGCCCAGTGTGCTGTTTAGTCCTTGCTGCCACAAGGGCACACTGCAGATACATGTTCAAACAGTTCATCGGGATGGGGGTGTCTTCTGCAGAGCCGCTGCAAAAAGATAGGGATCTAGCTCCTTTTTTGGCCATTAACTGCAATCGGGATTGTAGAGTTACTGGTACACTTGAAATGTCTAGGATTCTAGATGTGCTTAATGATCCAAAATCTAGCATAGATTATAGTCACAATAAATGTCAGCTGTTTTAAGCTAGCCTTTACAAATCCATCTAGCATTAACCAATGCCAATAATTCAATATTCTCATTCCTTTAAAGGAAGGAAGTTGCAGGAAATGTCCTCACCTTTAGCTATAGCTATGATCTTCAAATTATCATCCAATTGCATATGTTAATGATTACAGTACCACAGGAACAAAGATATGTTTGGGATGGCAAATGTACTGAGACTGTGAAAGTTGAGAAGGTTATAAAATATTTAATAATTCCCTTTCCTCCCCTTATTTTGAATTATTTTCTCCCATTGAAATAAAGAGAAAATGAAGCTACTCATACAAATAATTGCTCTCTGATGAGAGACGGGTATGCACTGATTGGTTATTTTCCAAATAAGAAGTGATTTCCCAAACATTAGCCATTTTTTTCCAGAGTCAAACTCTGTAGACTCATGTTCTTTTCTTCTAGACTCAATCAGAAGAGAAGTGACAGTATAGGATTCAAACCCCCTCGGTGAGGTTAGATTTCCCCTTAACTGGGAGGCTGTCACATTTAAGCAAGTTGGCAATACACATTATCATAGAATCATACAATGGTTTGGGTTGGAAGGGGCATTAAAGCACATCTAGTTCCAAACCCCTTGTCATGGGCAAGGACACTTCTACTAGACCAGGTTGCTCAAAGCCCCATCCAGCCTGGTCCTGAACCCTTCCAGGGATGAGCACCCTCAGCTTCTCTGGGCAACCTATTCCAGTGCCTCACCACCCTCACAGTAACTAGCTGTTTAACTCCTAAAAGATGTTTTACGTCTGGCTTAAGCCAGCCTTTCTGTCCCTGAACATTATCATATATTTCTTCATAAAGACTATCATATTTGGGGACAGGGTGTGCACATCTTGCTATGGTAAGCACCCTACTATACATGGTGCTTAGACATCAATGGTATTTTTTTCAGAAGAGGATACTTTTCATGTGAGTATAAATATTAAACTGTAGTTGTAATGACCAAATTACTTTTTTCACAAATAAATTTTCATGGTGAAATGCTTAGGTAGCTGTAATTGAATATTACTTACTTTTTTCTGCTATTTGTTTTAATTCTTCTCGATGTGGTATACATTTAAATACACAACAGTCTCACAAAATCCTAAAAGGATGTTAATTTAATATAGAACAGAAACACATCTGCCAGGCATTGAAACAAGAAACTAGAAAAGAGGATAGGTTAAAAAATCTGCAAGATGTTTTAGTAACCACCTATCATTCTCTAAAATATGCCTGACAACTAAATCTTGCTTTTAAATAAAACTAGCATGTTGTGCCTTGATATGATCAGATTCATTGGCAGTTAGGATTTTTACACTTTAGGAAGCAAGCATCCCTAATTTAATCCCCTTGGAACAAATCTCGTAAATTCTTGATCATGGGAAGACTTAATCACCTCAAAAAGACTCCAATGAAGTTTCAAATTTATCTTTCTATTAATTGCTCCTATGTTGTATCTTTTTTTCTTATAACCCAGTTGGACAGCAATTAAAGTTGTGCAAATAATCATATTCCTGCAGACAAAGATCTTCAAGAAATATGTTGTGGCTTTTATCTTACAGATAAGAAGGAACACATTTGGACAAAAATGGAGTTTTCATGAAAGACTTCTGGGAAAAATAAGAAGGAAAAGCTAAATGATTTTTCAATGTCATTAAGTCAAGTTTATGACACTGGCTTCAGGGTTTTCCCTGTAAAAACACCATCAAACTCCTCTTCCAATCATCATGCTTACTAAACATTGTTTTCTTCCTCTTATGACTCTGGTGAAAAAATACCACCACTTGAAAATGAAATATTAAAAAATGTTGATAAGAAAACTGTAAATGATTTTACATTGGAAAGTAGTAGTTTGTAAATGGCAATTACTTCTAACAAAGCAATATGTTAGGTACTGACACTGCTCTGTTTCCTTGGAATGTTGTTTCTCTTTGAAAAAAGCAGAATGGGATAGCACAAATGCTCTCTTTGCAACAGCTGTTCAGATTAATGTTACAGACATGAAAATAGTCTCTAGGCAGAACTTTGACTGTAATTCTGTTTTCATACTGCATAAACCATTTTGACTTTCACCATATTCCCATACTTTCTGAGTGGAGCTGATTTCATGCTTAACAATGCAGAACAGCTTCATAATCCAGTTATCTAAAGAAATTCCGTCAAGCTTTAAATACTTTAAACTGAACCCCTAACCTGAAGCTACCAGTGTTACTATTCCTTGGTGTAAGTGATTGAGGAGGAGGAAGAACAATCCACTCTATTGGAATCTGTTCTCACAGATCTTGCATGACTTTGGAAACCTCTTCTCTTTGGTGTTTTTCAGTTTGTTTGTGGTGTTTGGTTTTTTTTTTTTTAAATTACTATTACTTTTTCCAGAAAAAGATATATTACAGAGTTTAGGGCCTTCTATAGGTTGAAGCCTCCTTACAGGAACCTTGAAAAATAGATCTCTTAAAAAACTGGCCCTACTTTTCAGTAACAGCAATTGGAAACCTGCTGCTCTTCATTCCCATCTTTATTATCCAGCACTGGAACACCACTGCAAAAGCTGTCTGTATTATATTCATCTGCTGGTATAGAGAAGCCTACATTTACTTAGGTGAAACATTTACTGTTTGATAGCAATGTTCCTTTTAAGTATTTGGTAATTGATTTGACAAAAAGTTCATGTTTCTTTTATATATATTTTTTATCACTCTATTGAAATTAATTGACAAGTTTTTGCACTAAGTTGCTTTATTATGGCACAGGTTATAAATCAAAGGTGTTACATTGCTTCTTCATTCTAGGATTGAATAAGGCTTTGAAGTAGTAAGAACAGGAATCTTCAAGATGATAATTAGCAACTTTCTTGGATTACCAAAGACAGTTTTAGATTTTACAGTTTTGAAGGTTGATAAGCAAGCTGTGATAATGACACCTGAATATTATTCAAAACTTTAAAGATAGGAGCTATTCTAAAGAAAACAATTATCATCTGTCCTGTAGATATCCTTGCCTTGCCTATAAGTAACTCTCTCCACAGCTTTTTTATTTCCCTGTGACTACCCATCCTGTACCTTCCTACAACTGTGCCTTGCTCAGGTGCCTTCCTCGCTGTTAGCCAACATCATTTGAAGTCCCATATCTCCTAGATATATCACTAAAGGAATCTCTTCCCCCTAATCCCTTAAGTAAAGATCTTATTTCCTCTTGTTGTTGTTGTTGTTGTTTCCTTGAATTTAATATGAGCGTCTTTGGTCATATGTAAGTCTTAAATAATTTTAAAGAGTAATGCAAACAAAATGGGTATTGTTGTCATCCACGGGGATACTGAAGTCAAAAAAGAGTAAGACACAGAATTGGTTTGGGTTCTTTTTTTATTTATGATCCCTATTATTGTGAAAGTATTCTTGTCTTGGCAAGCAGTTAAAAGTATTTGCATTTGGTGAGGCTTCTGAAAGCAGCATATTTTGGAACACAGTCCAAAACTCAACTTCCACAGTAATTTCTTAAGGAGCTACAATGTCCAGATAACTCCTACAAGAGGTAAGTTATAGAGATGAACTGAGAGGCATGTAGAAACTATAAAACAGGAGTGCTAGTGTTGGAAGTTGTTCACATTTGATGTCCTTTTGGTATATCTGTGATTCGTGATGGAATGCAAAATATTGTGCCTTGTTATCTTCACATGAGGAATTTAAACAAACTCCTCAAGTATAGATTTGTTTCACATATATCTTGTGAATTACTTCTATTGAAGACTGGAGATTTAGATCATTCTTAGCAACTTAACATTTTAACAGATCACTTGAATCACAATTTCCCTGAGTTAAAAGATATTTTTGTTATAATCTTATGAGTGATGCTGTATTATATTGTCATCTTCAGAACAATCCCAAACTTATCCTTCACAAATCTTCTTCACAATTGCAACTCCTCATATTTAAAAGATGATGAGAGTTTTAAGACATAATTCCAGGATGCTGGCAAATGAGGAAGGCATTAACTCTTTAGCAAAGACCTGTGCATATGAAGTAAGTAAGTCACACAACTATTTTTCACACTCCTTATAAGGGAACATCATTTGACATGAATGCATTTAATGCATTTTATGAGTGACTAAGGACAATGGCTAAAATTATAAAGCTATGTATTTACTTTAAGAGACTCTCACCCCAGTTGATGTTGTTTGACCATCTATTTAGGTATTGATAGGGCTCTTTAGTTTTAAGTTTTTACTGCTCTTTCAACACTTTTCTATCACAAAATTACTATAAAAATTGTCTATCAAAAATTACTATGATTTAATATTTGTAATATTTCATGTTCATATATACAATGGTATATATGTTGCTCACCAGAGAGCACGTAAGACCAGTTCTTAATGATTAATGAATTCAATAAATAGAATTGCCAGTCAAGAGAGATTAGTTAAACATCAAGTATTTCAAATAATATGCAAATGCATTTTAGCACTTCCTTTTGATGTAGTTTTGATTTCCCAGGCTCAAATCACTACTTCACCCTCTTACCTAAGCACCTTTTGTACCACAAGCCTGAGTCTTCTGAGAACTTTCCTGCTTCAGTGTTGAATTTGAATTGCCTTTGTACACTGAAGACTTTTAATAGATTTGAGATGCAGGTCTTCCAGTCTACACTCTGCTCCTTTGTACTGGTTTCCTCATATATTGCCTAAGCCAGCTACAGATTCTCTGCACAGCCAGACAACTTTTCATCTCAACAACACTAAGTATTTGGCTTTTCCTTAGGAAAAGGTTAAAGAGCTACAAAACATCATAAGGCACAAAAGACACTGAACTGCACATTACCAGGACATAAGCAGAAAAACTAGGTGATGAAAAGCAGAGAACAGAATTAAACTATCAATAAGAAGAGAAAATACTAAATATGGGTGGTATTTGCTATAAATGTCACTACTGATGAGGGAGTTCCCATGCAGCAGAACTCTCCTCCCTAAATACCACAGTCCATATTCTGCAATGTGGATTTTTACTGACCCTTCCCTGTCTACCATGTCTTCAGTTTACACATTTTCTTCAATCTAGATGTCTCTAGCCCAACAGAACAGATATTTTTAACTTTCTTTTTATTTAAGCAACACATTCCATCTCACTTTCTGTACTTCTCTTTGTTTCAG
This sequence comes from Acropternis orthonyx, assembly GCA_035583155.1. Taxonomy (NCBI): domain Eukaryota; kingdom Metazoa; phylum Chordata; class Aves; order Passeriformes; family Rhinocryptidae; genus Acropternis; species Acropternis orthonyx. Next base: position 46,115,728 of record JAWWEU010000001.1, on the reverse strand, counting down.
AAGACTAAATGGTGACTGGGAAGAGGTACAAAAAAAGGAATCAATGGCCTGAAATTTATTGTTATTTTTGCCAGGTTTCATTTTTCACAGGAAAGATCTACACCCATGGGTTGGCACAACAACTAAAATACATTTTCTTTCAGGAAAATGCACCCTTTACACTTTTTCCAGCACTGAAGTTCTTTGTTAACAGGGAAGATATACTATTGGTGAATATCTCAGACTGCTCATTTATGGACCTCAGGTACATTGTAGGTGCTGAAGTGTGAATGAACAATTCATTTATGCCAATCTGAAGTGCTGACATTTTTTTCCCCAACAGAGTTTAACTATTCATGCAGAAACATTGATAAGCAATGCACCTTCCATTTGCCAAAGGTATCTCATGTTTCTAGCTTTAAATATGGAGGTGCCCTAAGTGTATCATGAGTATATTAAAATACAATGACTGAATTGTGTTCAGCAGAAATCAGAGCAGCTTTTTGCACTTTCATGCAAAAGTACCTATTAAAGATGGGGTTGCTCATACAACAACTGCCTAAACTGAATACAGAACCAAATATTTATGAATGTCTTTACACCAGACTTTCTTTCTCAGCAGTTCTAGGTGATGCAGGCTGGACACGGTCTGTCAAACAATTCATCCTTTGAGCTACTGTCTGACATGATCTCACCTGTAACTTTCTCAGACTTCCGCAAGGATCAGGTTGGAAAAATTAGTGTGGTGGTCAATGATCTGCTTTGCAGCCTGCCCTTCCCAAAGGACCTCCTGATAAATTCTTATCATTAGGCAGGATGGGCACCTGACTGCAGTGCTGATACACAGGCAGTCCTATGATGGGCAAACATAAATGGCATGCAGCAGGCAGAAATCAATAACATATGTATCATGTCACAGCAATTTTGACCATGGATGTGTTTGTTTTTGATTGTTTTGAATTGTTCATTAGTGCAAACTGATTTAATAGCTTTACTAATAATATGAAACTACATTTCACACTCTTGATTATGATCAAAGTGAGATATGAATGCTACTATCAGGTTTTGATAAATATTTAGGGGCATTTTCTTAAGAGAAATCATGCAGATCTTCATGAGTGACTGAATTAAAAAAAGGAATTTGAAAACATTTAAAGGCCAAATTGTGATTAATTGTATAATTATATATTTTTAAGGCGAATAGCAGGCTCCTTTATATATGTTAGATTATTTTTTTCTTTTGTTTGAAAACAGTTTGTCTGAAAACAGTTTGTTTGAAAACAGTGAAGCTTGCAAAACATTCAATGAATTGAAACAATAATTCTTCAAATAGGAATTTTCACAGAGTCTCAACAGCATGGAAAAGTTACTCATCAATGCTCATCTATTCTGTTATATCTGACACATATTGTTGCCATTCTTGCCTTAAAAATATGATTTAAGGGGTAAGGTCTGCTTATTCTTGCTGCCAAGATCTCTCACTTACATCTGTCTAGATCTATTGATTTCAGTCTGCAAACCAATAAATTTTGCTGTCACAACATTGAGTAAACGATGTACATTTCTGAGTTTTGAACTTAATTTTTTTAGGACATCTGCTTAAACGTATTAGTCTCTGGAATACTAGGAAATTAAGAGAGACTCTAGCTATGTTCTGTTGCATTTCCTTAGAAAATGATTTGCAATTACCAATAGCTATTGACACAAGAAAAAAGTAACTTTTGCAGAGACCTTTCTTGCATAACTGCAATAAATAAATGTTTCAAATATTTAAAAAATTTAACCAAGAAAGTGAAAATATACTGCTGCTACTGAGTGGCAGCTGGACTATTCAAATATGGCCATAACAGTAATAAATAATCACAGGTTTAGTGCTTTATATTCTCAAAGCTCTTTACAAATATTCATTACAATGTTTCCAAAACAGTGAACAAGGAATAGTCACTTAGACTTACCCACATTTAATCTGCCTGTGACTTCCCCATTTGAATTGCGAGCATTCACAGTCACATTGTGAGTAGACTGGAGAAGCAGTGATGAGTCCTGAAGGACGGAGAAAGCAAACTATGTTAGGCAGAACAATTACAATTGCTAACAATTTTCAAAATTTAGTCTAGTGTTGGTATCAGTCACCAAAAGATCTTTGCAGCTAAAAAACTATCCACAGATGTCATCAAATAATGTGGGCAGATATTTCTGATCACTTCAGCTATATCAGATTTAAAATAATAAAAAAAATTACAGAGTACTTCAGGGGAACAAAATCCATGTTACTAGACCAATGAACATGGCTGATAACATTTTATCTTTTGGAAAAAAAGCTTACGTACTGGATTTACTACATTTCAATACATAATTGAGACTCCTAGAAGATAGCCATTTAATTAAGTGTGAGCACTCTGCGGATTCATACTGTTGTATTAACTCGGCAAGAAATGTGCATGTGCATTCTGCTTCCTCAGTGGTCCATAGAGTCTCTAGGCTGTAGCTTCATTTTGGCACCGGGCACTGACTCTCCTGGCAAGGAAGTCCCAAAAGTGACTGATGGAGAAAGTGTCAGGATGACTAGATCAATGCTGACTTTAATAGATGACAGTACAAATAAGACTATTAGTCTAAACTAAATTGTCTCCCAGGCTGCTACTCTGAAGGATGACAGAAGGATATCAGTGGAATGAACAGCATCACCTTTTTGTCCACATCCCTGAATCGTGACTTAATGTGGGGCATTTGCCGAACAATCAGAGCCTCTGCTTTCCCATCACTCTGTGCTACTGAGGGAAGCCAGGGCATGCCAAGCAGGTGTAATCAGTATCTTCATTCATGTCAATGACACCTCACCACAATCCAGACTAGCTGTCATAGGCAATTCAAAATTTCATGTCATTCTTAGACTGCAGCCAGCATGGAATTGCTTCAACACCAGAACATCCCATTGTGTTAACTCATGGCTTCTTGTGCTTGCTGAACCCCTCCCAGGTTATGTACCATTTTCATTAATTATTCCCAAACCTTGCACTCTAACTCTCTGTACTTCAGGCTCATTGGAGCCTCCCTCAGCTACTTCTTGTCTTGAAGAGAAGATGAACAACTGTTTTGAAAGACCTAGCTTCTCACTGTGCCCCACCAGACTAGATAGAAAGACAGTGACGAAACTGGTTCATGGCAAGAGACCTGGAAGGGGGCACTTGGAAGTGTTCCAAAAATTTGTGAGGAAGGCACAGAGTGGGTTCTTCCTATGTTTTTATTTAATTTACCACCTGAATTACCTCTAAATACAGCTGATTTTCTGGGGTATCATAGTGGTCACTCTCTTTATTTGACATTAACTATCCAAAAATCATCTGGGGACAGAAAGTCTGATCATGCTCATGTGGATCAGGAGATTGTAGATACACTGGTAGACTTAAACAGGGGGTGGGGGGTGGGGAGTTTTTTGCAGTACAAGTGCTTTCATACTATAGTTTGTGTCTGAAGGACAAGAACTTAGTAACTGATAAGAGTGCCTAAGTAGATCTCAGCTGCCAAAGTATCAGGGAATACATGACGTGAAGAGGGTATTAGCCAGCTGACTGATTGTGACCTCAGAGGAGATACTCATTCCTAGATAAATGAGTTACTGGAATATTGTTGAAGATCAGTCTCTTTCACAGCTATGGCTTCTGGTACTTTTTCTGGACTCGAGAGACTATGCGGCACCTTGAATGGCTAACCCCTGAAAATCAGCCCCAAGTCACGTTCTCATTGTCATCTATTGCTTGGAGTATGAGACAACCTGAGACTTTTGAAAGCATTTTACAAGATGAATTTTACTACAAACACTTATCTAGTAATAGTGGTAGAAGTAAAACACAGTTTGGAGTAAAACATATGTTTTTCTTAAAAAAAAGTTACCTTACAAGTAGGAAGATAGGCTCTCTCAAAAGAAGTCACTAAGTGGGTAAAATAAATGAATCTCACTTTGTAAATTATATCAGGAAAAAGTGAAAGGTAACAAAATTAACACAAATGATTAAAAGTCTTAGTAAAAAAAAATAAGCTATGTGTTAGAATGAACGTTAAAGGTAACAAGGTAGTATGAAGTGAAAAAGGAAGGTCCACAAAGATTGGGGATGGGTAAATATAGTACATCTAAGTAGATGTGTTAAATGACTGACAAATCTGGGCATCTTTATCACTGTCTGATTTAAAAAATAAGTCAGTAATTCAAAATATCAAATGTAAGTGTGAATAAACTGCATTCTAGACCTGCAGCTTCCACATATGGGGTTTTGACTAAGTAAAATCTAGTAACATATTTTAAAATGCTCATCTTTTATCTTTCCTTGAAAATGTATTAGCAAAGATGCAATGGTGTTGTCTACAACTCTGTGTTGGACTGATAATGAAGGCATAAACTTGTAATAGGCTCCAGAGATGATGCACAGCAAGTAGCTTTTCAGCTACATATTTTCTTAGCACTTTGGAGACCTCATTAGGTGAGAAAAGCTGTTAGCAGACTGCAAGGAGAAAACTATTAAGACAAGGGAGAAAGCTGCTATGATAGCTGTGAGGGGCCCAATTCTCTAAGACAAACTTAGAAAAAGAAAGCATAACAAATAAATAACTTTATGAGAATAAATATATAGATGGTACCCAGGAGATCAAGTTACAGGCAACTAAGCCTCTAGAGAGTTTAAACATTTAAAAAGCAAGGAAACAAACAAACAACCTCTGATGAACTATCAGTGGGCCGAGACAAGCAGTAGCCTGAAGGATCTAATTAATGCATGCTACTAATGATCACGATGGGTCATTAGCCAGCTAAGCTTATATTAGATGCTGCCACACCTCTTTCTTCCTATATTGTACTAAATGTATTAAGACCTGAAAGGAGTATTAAGAGAGCACAAATGGTAGCTAAATATTGCATAACGATGTCTGGGGGTAGAGAGTATTCTTAAGTATTAGCTATGCTGCTCTTACAAAGTTCCATGTCTGACTGGATAAACAACCTCAAGGGAAATTCATTTAAGCACATAAATAGTTTTCCCACTGCCTGTCAAGCAGAAAAGAATACAGCATAAGAAACAAAATGGAAATACAGATTTAGTAATGGAATCTCACTGTCTTAATTAAGAGCTGTTCCTGATACTGAAAATACTTGTTGCAGAAATAGAGAAAAAGAAAGGCTTTAATACAAGTAAAATATGTTGGCATTGCTTAAATTTTAGTAATCAAGTATTTTAACAACCTCACTCTGATAAATTTATTTACCTTTTTTCTTGTTATAGGAATACAAACACTTTTTCCATAGGTCCAGAAAAGTCTCATAGCTGGCTATTTCTTCTTGGATGGCTACTTGTTTGAAGATATGAAAGAGCCATATTTGACTTTTACTGTCATTGAATAGTACTTTATTCAATGAAATGTCCCATTGGTTGATGATAATGTTCATAAAACAGGGCTTTATTTTGTGAGAGTTTAGATTATGGCCAATATATCTGAAAAATATTAATTTTACTGGCCAGAAGCAGATATCCCTCTAAAAAAATTTCACTGGAATAAGTTTCAGAGTTCCCCTGGGTAATTAAAAATAATTCAGAGTCTCTGTTTTTCTAAACTCACGATTTCCATACCAATCTTCCATACAATTCTCATTCCTGGGAATTCCCATTCCATTTTAAAGTTAATCTGTTTGATATATATTTTCTTAGAGTATTATTCCTTTTTTATGTCAATAATAATAACAAAAAAACTTTTCTGTCTACATAAACAAGATTAAATCCTAAATTTTTCATTTTAGACTTGTATACTTTATATATACATATATATAAACATATCATAGCTTTGATAGAATTGTCCTCAACGTGACAAAACCTGAACTTATTAGAAATCATAACTTTTCTAATGGGATCTACTAATTTTAGAGACACTGAAGCTATTCTGTAGCAGATGAGTAAACAAAACAAGCAGTTTCATAGAGAAGCCTGTATTTAAAAATAATCTCAGTAAAAATAATGAAAAACTTCCTGCACACTCTATAAATCCTTTTTGAGCTACTTCATAAGACATGCCTATGAGATAAATGTTAATTTTGCCATAGTATCAGAACACTGACCTTGTATAGTATGCAGAAATATGTGTGTATACACGTATACATATATTTCCATGACAGATGCCTGAACTTTGCCTAAATTCAATTGTTCAGAAGTGTATTAATTTTATATTGCATTATTGAAAGGCTATCCACTTACCACTCTAGAATGGATTTCTTTGGCATAAAGAGGGAATAAGAATTCAGATTCCCCTTCCAGTCGAAGGCCTTCTTTTGTAACACGCAGGTGTCCCATTCCAGTCTGAGGAGCAGATGCAAGAATGATGCACATTTTATTATTGTTGCTGTCTTTATTTTGTGTTCATTTCACACACTAAACATTTCTAGAGCTGCCTGCCTCCAGTCTATTATTAATGATACAAACACTAATGCATTTAAAATGTTAAGAATTCCTTATTTCTCTCAGGAATAATTTTCTTTGAGAAATTGCATGTTTCAAGAAGTTATTAAACTTGTTGATATTTTTTTTTCCTTTTTTGGGGGAGGAGGTTGGGGCAGGAATACAGTATTACAGTCATTAACAAAAAGAAGTGCATTTGTATTGGCTGTGCTGAAATAGCTTTTGTACTTGTCTTCTAAAAATGTCATGAACAATAAACTTTTACATAGTAGTGCTCACATAAAACAGACCTTATATTAACAGCTCAAGGTTTATTCTATGAATAATGTATTTTACAAAGAATGTAATAGTTTTAAGTCTACTGAAGCGGCAAAGAGAGATTTTTTACTTGCTTCCCTTTTCAGTAATTACCTTTCTTTTTAATTTTTTTAATTCATTGGTTTAGTTTTCTTCTCTTATTGTAGGTCAAGCCTCTATCTCTCACATTATCGTGTACTTTTTTCTACTGCCTGCTTCTCAATTTTTGCACCTTCCTCATTCTCTCTTAGTCACTCCCTCCTGATTTCAGCCTAATTGTATTTTCCAGCTGATACCTTACTTCATTCTTTTTACTTTCTTTCCCCACTATCATAGAATTGACAATGTGAAAAATGAGTGAGGAATTACTTCAGTAAGTACATCTGAGGACTTGCAGACTCCAGCTGCAAGGTATTTCACAGATATTTAGCAAATTTGTAAAGGATTCACCCCTTTCCCTGTCATAAAAAGTGACAGAAAACATGACAAAAAAAATGCAGCCTTACAGCTTGGCCACATGTGAAAGTATTGCAAGACAACTCCCTCAAACTACAAGGAGGAAGTGGGAAGGATAAATAAAAAACAATAAATCCAAAAAGTATTTCCACCTAAAACAGTTTTCATGCTGCTCTCCACATATGCAGAAGAGATACATAACAGGCCACTGATGATACACCAATAAGCTGTTCATCTAATGAATAATTCTCACCACAGATAAAAGTTATAACTCGAAGAGACTGTAATTGCTTTTGAATATATGTTCTGTCTAATCAGATTATCTATTATATATATATGTAATGCTAAATAACATGTCAAACCAGCCTTCAATGAAAAACTTTTTTTTCTTTTTAGCAGGATTGAAAAGAGACAAAGGGAGAAACAAACTTTGCTTAAATTCCATAAGGTAAGAAATATTCATTCACTCCAAGTACAACTGCTATTCTTACCCAGCAAGGCTTTGTTACAGGAAAGAGACTTTAAGAATAGCTATTTATGGAATCTCTTTTTCAGGGTCAAATACTTTACTGCTCTGAAATATCTAATGTGCTGACTTTTCTCAGTGGAAGTAGATAAAAATTCTAAATTCCAGTCCATTGTACCAAGTGCCATACCAAGTATATACTGATATATCCCATGAGGCAAAATTAAAATAATACTATGATGAGCATCCTATGACTTTCATAATGAAAATTCCTAGCCAGCACTGACTGATTTAGAAATATGTTTTTCTTTTGAAAACTATGGACAGGTTTTTTTAAACTGTAACACAAAATAGATACCCCTTCTATGTTATAAAACACAGAGGTTTTAAGACAAACACTTTTGAAAAATATAACATGAAATATCAGGATATTTTAAAGACCAACAAACATGTTTCCCTTAATTAACCAAATTTAGGGTCTTGTAATTTGCTCTGACCTCGTGCCTTCTCCCATCAGTTGAAAGTAGATTATATTAGCTATCAGGTTTAAAGACAGATTGCATATTTTTATGGAATATAAAGAACTAAATAAATAGTATTTTGTAGAGTAAGGACTAAAAAAGTGACATTGACAACTGAAATTTAAGAAGGCAGAGGAAGAAGTAGCAATTAATTCTTTCCTTGAAGCAGACTGGGGAAATTAACAAACTCCTGGGTGGCAATTGCAATTCTGCGTTTGGCAGGAGGAAATTTGTAGTAGAGATAAAAGAAAAGAATGATGTGGAAAAAGATTATGCAGTTTACTCCCTCATTCTAATGGATTCAGATTTCTCAGCAATGATTATTCTAAAAATACTATATAGACAAAGAAATGTCTTTGACATAAAGAATAATATGCTGTATGACAAAACTTAGCACTTTTAACTTATCTCTAAACTCATATTTTTAAGTAAATCCAGTCATATCACTCAGGATTACTTTGTATGTCCTCAAGTATGTCCTATTTTATGCATCAGGTATTTAATTTAAACACTGACACAAAGCTCACATTCTCACATATTTGCATAAAAGCCTCATTATCCATCTCACTGACCACTTGGGAAGTGCAAAACCAGAGAAATTTAGACTTGGGTTATGTGCATAAATGACTATCTGACTAACATAAACTTTGTAAGATGTGTGCAAAGAACAAAAGATGTGGATTTCATATAATGAAATTACTGCTGTGATTGTAAACAATTATTATGTTCTTAGTACCATATTTGAGCATTTAAAGACCGTAAAAGTACTGAGTTATACAGTACTGTGAGATGGGGAAATTCCATGATCCCCCTTTTTGATTTGGCAGTTTGAAGTCACATGGAATATACAAGAGGGGAATTTAGGATAAACAACCACTTTAATGCACTGAGATCCAATGCTAAGTTCCATGAATAGGCAGAGCTCAACAGGTATACACAATGTTCTCTCAACAACTCCGCCTCTTACATTACCATTTAGGAGAAACCAATCATTATTTACTGAGTATTGTGATCTCCTTAGTGACAAACAACCTGGATGCTTTCAGTTTTCAGGATTTGATTCTGTTCCTATTCAAATAATTGAATAAAAATATTTCTATTGACTTGAGGAAAGGGTCCAAATATTAGTTAGATGTGGACTTCAATGTACTTACAAAACAAGCTATTGACTGGGGTGGGGAGGGGGGGGGGGAGGCGGGGGAAGTGCTTCATTAGACATAGCAAATGTATAGAAAATTTGGATTCTGGTTATCTTAATGCTGGTGACTGACACTGCTTGAGCGTGCTGGCCCTGAGCTGTAACAAACACAGTGTTGTATGTATAGTTGTGACTCACATTTTCTAATTACTCAAAGCCCTAAGTGTGGCAGGGACTCAGCTGTACAGAAGAGAAGGATGCAATGGCATCTCTGTAAGACAGTAAGCAGATTTTGTTTTTGCTGCAAGGAGTTGCCTACTGTGGAAACTGATGGCAGCTGCCAAATTCTTACGCACAAAAGACTCAATTTAGCATTAGTGTTCACAAAGGTGTGACCAGATTTCATTTCAGAACTGCTAGGCATATTCTAATTGGAGCAACAGGATGTCTTCAACCACAGTAGAAGCACTTTTTCATAATTTGGAAGTGCTCCCAAGCACGTAAGTGTTTGTAGAAATGGAAAGAAGGCCTTCTAAAAAAAAAAAAAGTCAAACTCTGAATGTATTCAAGCCTCATAAAAGTTCATCAAAAGCCTCCTTGATTGAGAAATCCTAGTCTAGAAGGCATTTTATAGCTATTCAGTGAATTACCTGCATAGGCATACTCCAAACCCCCTGAAATGAAGAGCCACCACTACAGAGTCCTAGATAAGACACACTGTTTTATAGAACATCTGGATGGAAGGACCATCTTGGATTTGTTATCATTCTCTTAGACTCTAAATACAGATTCTAGACTGCTAGGAGTGGAAAACAAGCAGATGCAGCTTTAGGGCTCTTGCACTGGCAGTGACTTGCTCTCAGGTGGCTGAGCCTCATGCTGTCTATGATGTATGGAATCAAAGGAGCATCAGATGATTTATTTGGGATTTATCTCCCAATGATACAGCAATGTAGGTCTGCTGCTGTAGGCATATGGCCTTTAGAAATGAGCATGAGGCATGGGGAGCACTGATTCAGTTTACAGTGAGTATTTCTAGTCACCTACACTCAATAAGTAACTGTAACTTGCATGTTCCTACTAACATAGAAACAAATACATACATGGGCCCACTATATCACTCCTCATATCATATGCCATATCATATCATCACTGTTTTGGCACCTTCCCAGCATTAAACTCTGTTATGGGTTTAAAATCTTGGAATTTTTCTTTCATCTACCAACCCTGCACCTCAGAGGGATCACCCTCTGTCTCCTCTTCAACCG
>JAWWEU010000001.1:46059793-46105066 GCA_035583155.1 Acropternis orthonyx | reverse complement strand
GTTAGCAGTTCATGAGGGGGCCAGGTGGAACTCTTTTCTGTGGGGCATGCAGTCTCTTTCCTGGTTCCATGGTTGAAGAGGAGACAGAAGGTGATTCCTTTGAGGTGCAGGGTTGGTAGATGAAAGAAAAATTCCAAGATTTTAAACTCATAACAAGTTGATTCAAACATCAGCTTTAACACACATTCAATCCAAATCAAGTAGCTTCTATCTCAGGAGTTAACATCATGTTTGATTTGCAATATCTGTTCCCTGTATATTCAGCTTTTCCAAATATTAAAAGTCCTCATATGGTATAGTGGCTCAATGGAACTGATAAGGATATTAACTTCACAGTAGAGAGGATGCAGCATTTCCACTCAGATAATACCTTTTCTTACTTACAGGATATCTACATCCTACTTTTAGGTCAGACCAGGGAAAGACCTTGGCAAGTTCAGACCAAGATATCATTTGTTGCACCCCAAAGCTAGTTGAGTGGTTTTATAGATCCAGCTTTCACTGCAGTACTTCTTGCAGCAATTGCTACTTAGAGAACTTGCTTTGCAAACAAGAGTGTACTTTTTCAATGAGATAATAGGACTGTGGGTAGAGATTGTTAAAGAGCAAAACAGGACTGGTAATGAATCTGATGAAACTCTCTGTTTGACTTACAATATCAATTTTGGAGCTAAGTATGTGCTTGGTATAATAATACTACTGATGCCTCATCTCATTTTCTGTATCAAGGACTCTATTTGCTGGGCTCAGACAGAGAAGGTTATCCAACTCCTCTGCTTAGATGACAGTGGAGTCTTTTCTATCAAAGACATTGGTCAAATAAGAGCAACAGCAAGCACTCCTGGAATAGAAGTTAAGTCTCACCAGGCTTAGGGCTGGATACAGACTAAAACACCCTTTACAGATGAGACTAAAAAGTGAGTTGATAATATTTCATGATCTAGAAAAGTAGATGGCCACTTTTAACTCAACAGTTTTGTTAAAACCAGCTATGAATGATGCAAATTCATCATACTTGCTTATTATTTATAAGATTTCTGTTGTAAAAGAGGATTAATATTTAAGATGCATACTTTCAAGGTATTTTCAGGTTCTCTTTGTCCTGATATATAGAATAACAAATTTCCTTACATAAAGAAAGGTATTAATTAAAACAGGTGTAATTCAAGCCGAAAAAATATCTTCTCAAAACAGATTCAGTGTCAGTTTCATTTTCTTGTTCAGCAAGGATCAAATTCTGTGTTTAGTTCTGTATTGCACAGATAGTTAAAAGCTGGGTAACACTCAGATACTAAAAATGCCATTACATCTGTCATTACATCTCCTGTGGTAAAAAAACAGAGCATTAAAAAACAGACTCCCTCTTCTACATGTATTTATTCAGGAATTAAGTTGTTGTAAGTTGGCTAATTAATTTTATTATATTAACATTTGTCATTATGCAACTTAGCTAAAGAAATGGAATTAATATTTTACTTTGATTGCAAAGGTTGTCAAAAGTATATTCTTAAATCAAGTCCTTAAATGTTCATGTACACAGTAATCCCACTGTACTCAGATTTCTTATAACTCTTTATCACATTGCAAATTATTCCGACAGTACATTTTAAACAAGTGTTCTTCCATAATCTTTTACATACACATCATTTGATTCATAATATAATTCAGATTAATCAAATGCTTTAAGAAAATACATTTTATATATATATAAATATGTATCACTACTGAGAAGCCTTTCTTTGGTAACAGCTTTTCTTCAGTAAGTGTCTCAATATTTTTCTATTCAGCTATCGGTCTTTGCATAAAATATTTAAATATTCACTAGCTGATAGAGACAATGGGAAAAACTGTAGTTGGGTTGAAGGCAAATTGCACTTGACTTAATAGAAAAATAGCAAAATACAGCTGTTCAGGATTATTCAGACTGGAAACTATGGAATATTCATATCTGATGTGAAGAATTAGGATGAGAATTTGTGAATAATCCAATAATTTATTGCATTTCAGAATAAAAATAATGCAACATTCTCAAAATGGCCACTAATTCTATGGAGCACCCACTGTTAATCACAAGATGCACGGAAATGCTGTACAAGTTCGCTAGTACACGTCTTTGCAGTGAAGGAGAACTCTTGCTGTGAATAAGTGTTCTTTAATGTACATTTTCATCACTGTCTGGTCTGGTTTTAAATGTTCCAAATGACTGAACATCTCCAATTTAATAAGGCATGCTATTACACAGTCTAGCAAATCTCACTGTCAGAAAGTGTTACTTGATTTTCAGTTAAAACTTTGCTTTCTTAATGCACCACATTCCTAGTTTCATATTTTATATGTCCTTAAGTAATTCCCTCCATCTTTGTTGCCTGAATTTGTCAAGTGCTTATATAGCTGTTTATGTAAGTATTTGATTATAAAATTATTTTATTTCAAAAAATATATAGTATTTATAGATTTAGACCAATATCACTATCAGCCAACTATATATATATATATATATGTATATAGTAAGATTATACATAGTTTGTTTTTCAACATTTCTTATTAAATACCAACAAATTGTTATTGTGGTACAGAAAATGTTGAAAAATAATTCAAAATAATTTTTAATACTTTGTTTATATTCATTACTGATTACGCATGAGCACTCAAAAAGATTAGAAGGGTGCTATGTCTGTGATAAAATTTCCAGGAACAGCTACACAGGTACAGCACTCACTAATTGCAAGTAAGCTAAAAGAAGAAAACACCCGTGAATAATATTTAGAAAACACTGTAATTTTTTGTCTAACTGCGGCAATTTTCCCATTTACTCCAGTGCCAGAAATTTATGTGCATAAAAGTAAAGTCCACACTCTAGATTAAATGTGCAGGGACCCTCCCAGTTCTTCTTGCCTATGTCTCGATGTCCTGCTGAGGTGCAGGCACAAGGGCAGGCTAAACATTAGTCCTGTTCTTAGGAAGAACCATGCTTAAAATATGGATGGACTGGATATGGTGTGCTTGGTCATCCATATACCAAGGTAATACCTGCTTGATAGGATGACTTGTGTTGTTCTAAGGCTTAGTATTAGGACTTGACTTTCTTCTTGTTAGTTACTCAACCCCAAGTAAAGTTTAACAGAGATGCAGGAGAACTTGGGATTGAGTGCAGATTCGAATTGTGTTTGACTGACAGTGCATCTACAACTATAAAGCCTGGTCTACTTAGGCGGTGCTTAATTTTTGTCAGAGAAAAACCTGTGCTATGTGCCGAACCCTGCACTGAAGAAAGGCAACTAGTTATCCTGGGGAACACTCTAGGTCACATTACTACCTGCCCTTATCAATATGAAATACAGCTCAATTGCCTTTCTTATTCCAAGGGACCATCATAGCCAAGGCATCCACTAAAATCCATGGAAAACCTGGGTTTCTCCATCAGAAGCTGAACAAAGTTAGGAATAATCTTTGACTTGTAAATGTTCCTGGTGGTATAATAATTCAGAAGAACAAAAATAATGTAATAACTGAATTAATGAGGAGTTTCTGAACAAGATTTGCTAGACCATCAGAAAAGGTAATCATCTGATCAGGTGCCTTTTTCACACCTTACTTTTTGAGCACTAGACAATCCTGGACTAGGACTAGCATGACCTCCAGCCTCTCTAACCTCCTCTGAATGGCAGCCTGAGCCTTGAAAGTATTGAATGATACCCCCAAGCTGATATAATCTGCAAATTTAGTGAGCAAGCATTCTGCCACCTCTTCAAAGTCATTAATAAAATTGTTGAAAAGGACCAGTCCTAGGATAAGACAACTGCAGTGCTTATTACTGACCTCCATGCAGACTACAATACATGACAGTATCTACCTTCTGAGCCTGACTATCCACGTAGTTTATTTTTTTATACTTAGCTGTTTGTCCACTCTTGATGGCTGTAAGGTCCTAATTAGGGTTCAAGAATATTGTAGGAGAGAGTCAAAAGCCTTGGTGAAGTCAGGGTAAATGATATAAATTGTGGCCTCCCATCGTCCATAATACCAGACATTTTATCATAGAAGGTATTGGTCAGGCATCATTCACCCTTAGTAAATCCATGGCCTCCTTATTTGAAGATAAGTGCAATACTTTGCATACCCCCAGTCATTGAGGATCTGCCCAGTCTCCAAAACCTGACAAACATTGCAGAGGGTGACTTTACAACAGAATCAGACAGCTGTCTCTGCACCTATGGATGCAGACCATCTTGTCGTCATCTGTTGTTTGTAATTTTTAACTGAAGTGGAGCCTTTCCTTTCCTGACACAGGAAGCCTGTCACTTTTCCTGGTCCAGACAGTGTTTCTAAATTTCTTTGTAGCCTGTCTTTCCTTCCAACTCTTCTATACCCTGAGATCAGCTCAGTTGGTTAGATCATGACACTAATAACACTGAGGTTGTGGGTTCAATCCCTCTAAAGGCCGTTCACTCAAGAGTTGAACTTGTTGATGCTTGTAGGTCCCTTTCAACTAAGAATATTCTGTGATATTGCTTTTTGCATTGAAGCTCCATCACAAGTAACCTGTCTGGCTAAACCAGCCTACTTATATTCCCAATTATCAGGACAGATCATTCCTACATTTGGAGGATACTGTCCTTAAACTTCATCAGGCTTTTCTGAGTAACTTTACTCTTCAGATCTAGCTCCCATGAGATCCCATGAGTAGCAGATCCACCTGTGTGCCACTTTTAATCATCCTATTCAGAAGCTACTGCTGCCACCCTCTAGAAATCTTCACTGCTTCCATCTTGTCATGCTTGTCCTTTCAGCAGATATGAGAGACATTAAAGTTCTGCTCTTTCAGATCTACTGGACCCTCCAGAATTTTCCACAGGACTTCTAACATCCTCACCCTGTTGCCGCCCTAAATCCCTTAAGATTCTACGTTTCTAAACTTTTACAACTTTCCGTTTTTCAGAAAGCCTCATAATGTTAAGAACAGAATCTGGAACTTCCATTATATGCAAAAATAATGCCAGTTTTTAAATTACTCTATTTCACCTTATTCACCAAGTTCAAGGCATAATTATTTGAATCCATTTTCTCTAACACAGCTGAATATAATGAATTCACAGGTTTCTTCTCTCACCTGCACAAAAACACCTTGAGACTCTGAACTCCAAGAGAGAAAAGAAAAAAAAGAATGAGACATATCTGTTACTCGTGAATTAATGTGCAGTATGGAGATGCCCATATGTTTTGTAATTGGGGCAGTGTGAGAAAAGGAATATATTCTCTGTTCAGGTTGTTTTCTTTTAGTCTAAATTTTATGAAATGAAATTAAATTCTCTTCAGCTTAGTTATCTTCACTCAATGCTGAAGGCCTCTCAAACAATGGGGTTGAAAATTTTCCAAATTTCTCCACGGAGATCAAAATCTATTAATTGTGCAGCATATCTGTGTCTGTTTCATGTTCTCCTTTATCAGCTTAACTTCTTTGCTAGTATTTATCACACTGTCTGGTTTATTTTTGGGTTAAGACAGGACATGTGTGCATAGACTAATTCTATGCCAGAGCTTGTTGAAGCTCTGTTTATAATTTCATTATTATTTTAATTGGGATCTCTGAATAGGCATAGCATGTGATTTTTGTATTTTGCAAGTTATTATTTAATGAAAGATTTGAGAATGCTTTACAGAAAAAGAGACCAATTTTTATACTATAAAAGAAACTTAGATGTGAAAATAACAAGTTTGTCAACTTTGAGTGGGCTCATGAAAAGGCTGTGCTACAGAACCACATTGACCAAGCACTTGGCACTATGCTGAAAAACTGTTGTCCTAATAAAACTACATACTACAGTCATGTTATGTTTAAAGTTTACTTTGAGCATAAATTCTCTCCAGAACTGTACTATAAAAATAGATTTCAAAATTTTTGTCATGTTTTTCGTAAATATGTGAAAATACAACTTGTTTCTTGTATTATCTTACAGACAAAAAGGTTGTTAGTATCTTATTAGCTAATAATATTTGAATATTGGTAAGGGGGATAACATTTTAATGTATTTTTTCAAAACTAAGACCAAGTATTTTGAAAGTATTAACTAAAAATACAATATCTATTCTGAATATTAAAGATAGTAAGTCCTGCAATCTCTGCACAATATAACTAGAACATATAATTAATAAATATAAGAAGCATTATCACAGTTGACAGACTAATGTTTGCTAAATAACTGATGATTACATAGGATAATAATTCATAATTACCTTTAAACTCTTCCCAACGATGGGAATGCCTAATTGGATAAGTGGAGTATACATGAATCAAGTGCTTTCCTAAATAGCAGATATTTGTTAAGCTTGGAACTCATAAATCATAAAAATCTAATTCTGACAATATATTGATACCTCTCTTTTCCAAACAGTAACAAAAAACCTCGAGGTATAAATGCTTAATTCTATCAGGAAAATGGTTTTATGGCAGTGTTGGTAATTTCTATGACTGTTACACTAATTCTCTACAAATGGTATTTGCTTAGACACAGGAAAGGTTTGTGATGCTTCAGTTATACTTTCTGACTTTGAACAAGCAGTTAACATCTACCCTCCTTCTTAGACTGCAGCTAGCAGTGCTCTCTGTGATTGCCTGGTGATATTTCTGGTATCTTCAGTTACTTCTTGTCTTGACAGATGTTGTTATTAAAACAATGCCCAGAAGAAAAGTTCTCTGTTTTTAATGACGTCACACGTACTTTTGCTGAGGGTTGTGACATACACGTGTACTTTGCACAAAAGTATTTATAGTTGATATTTACCTGAAATTTAGGTATTTCTCTAAAATTATCCCAAATGAATGAAGGCATTACAGTTAAGCCACTACCTAACTGGGTATGTCAGGCATACAGAGTCTTTAACAGAGGATTAGGAAAGAATGTAAACCTGTACTGCTAGAGCTGTTACTCCACTGCTCCTGTTGCAAAAGCAGAAGGACACTGTCCCTCAGCAGAACAAGGCATTTGGTGCCTTCCACACAGACAACTACTAGGAGATAGCAGTTCTTAGAAGTAGACTTTCTGATGCTATTTTTTATTTTTTTTAAGTCTTGACTGGTATCAGAAAAAAAATACCGAGTCTCATACAAAGAAATCAAACCAACAAGATAACTTTTAAAACTCCTTAAAAATAGAACACTCATCCACACAGAAAACAATTCTAAGTTTTTTATGTTTTCGGTTTTGACATGCAGACACTAAGAACATATCCTCCATGCACGTGAACTGCATAAGAGAAAAATTACATATGATCTAAGATGTTCTGCATTGAAATCAGTATGACACTAACAGTGTTGGAAAGATTTTATGTGGGGAAAGACAATGGGAATCCAAGCACTAGTAACTGTAAGTAGGACTTAAAATTAACATACCTGCTTTAATGTCAGTATAGAAATATTTATATGAAGATAGAACGGTCTTCATTTAGTGACAGAGGTGTAATGATATTAGACAATGGAAACTAACACTTTCTTCAGTAGGCAGGGTAGAGCTGTAGAAATTTACTATTATTGTTTTTCTTGTAACAAGTCTATTCAAATCATCTGTGTATCACAACTGCATGTTAGGAACAAATCAGCTTAGCTTCAATACTCACTGATGCATTTTATTGCATGACTAAAGCCGTATCTTGCAGATTTCTGAAACTTACTCTTTAACCTCCTACACACAAAATTACATTATAAATATTAAAATACATATGACAGTGGAAAGCTATTAAATTTATTTCCAAATTATATAGCTGCTTATAACACCAAGCATGATGTAGTGATAACTACCTCTGAGCTGTAATTAATTGGGTAAATAAATTGTTAAATTTTAGATGCTGATAAATAGGAGAAGGAAGCTAAAAAACTCAGCAACTGGCAGCACTAAGGAATTCTGTATGAGAAAATTACAGCAAACACCTTTATAAGATAGCAACTAAACAGAGACTATGAGAGAACGGTAAAATACATCTTCATAGAGCAGTTAGGATTCACCTCAATATATGGTATCAACAACCTCAATATTTCAAAAATTCTTCCCAGAACAGAAATTACATATGAGGAATTATGTTCAAAGATAAATATTTCTTACACACTTTTAACCAAAGTACAAATCCCAGATGAGAAGAAAGGAAAAGGAACCATCTCTTACATACAGAGACGCTGATGTACATACAAAATAAGTGAAGTGGTGAGGCAGGGAAGAGAAGAGAATATGAAAAGAATGCAAAATTAAAAAGGACACTTACTGGGGAAAACCACATCACTTTAAGAATCCAAATTGTCAAAGAAAAATTCACAACTAGGATGATAAGAAGGAGGAGAACAAACAGGTAGAGGCAACGCTTTCTCCAACCATAAATTCCAATTTTGTAGACATATTCATTCTTCGGCCTCTCTAGGCTAGTGCCTGGTGTCGTTGTAGTGTATTGTTCACGTACCATCTGCTATGTAGAGAAAAAAAAAAAAAGGGACTGCTTAGATTCTTGATTTAAATGAAAATATCTGTATAAAACTACAAGGAAAATATAATTATGTAATTGTAATAGCAAGTTTCTAGAAACAAGAAACTCTCACAAAGTTTTACCTGGAATGCATTTTCATCATGTCCCATTCAACTTACATCTTGGTTTTTGGTACACACAACATGATGTTTTATTACATGAACTGCACCAACTGCTGTTTTCAGGAGGCTTAAATTTACAAAGAATGGCAACACTTTCCTCCCACTTGTCATAATATTCTAATTCTCCCATCACAAAATATTTCATGGGATGTGATCATAATCTGTAGCTCAGAGAACAAGATTATTGTACTGTAAAAATTGTTAAAAGTGGTAAGGGTACCTGGGAGGCACAGGCTTAAAAAGACTTCTACATATTCTATCCTTGATTCAGTAATAAAACGCATTCTTTGTGTTGTCAGACTTAACTGTGTATCAGTTGGAATGACAATATATATTAAACTTCAGGATACGCATGTAAAGAAATGAAATGTCTCTTAATAACCTAGAGGAAATAATGATTTCTCAATTAACCAGATAGTCATATTGAAAGATATATCAACAATAAAAACATTACCTACTGGGTTTAAACAACTTCACTTTATACTATAGTTCTTAAAGAAGCATTCTTTGAATTTCAAGGACTCTCAAGAGATTGCACTTCCTTAAAACATGAGGATATTCACTTTCACCTTTACAGAACAGAGATCACCAACAATTCAAACCATTCATTAAAGCTTACCATTCTAGCCAAAAGGATAAAAACTCAGCAGCTGGAGCTACTTAATAAGAACAACTGTGGGAAATATCTGTCTAATTCACACTGATAGAAAGTGAAAAAACCCACAAACCAACAATGGACGTCAAAAAGAAAATAGGTATTGCAAGATCAAGCCCTTCCCATGAGCCAGGTATGTCCAGAGGCATCTTACATCCAAAACCTGGTACACTTTCCTACAATATAACACTCCCAAACAAAAGTGCCTTCAGAAAGGTTTCATACAAGGTCTCCTATCAATTCTGAATTTCCTCCTATCAATGAGATCACCATGCTCTCTCACACAGCTTTCAAAACACAGTCAAATTACATCCTTGCCCAGCTGCTGAATTACTATAAATAAAGTTACAGAAGCTCTTTTCAAGTTTTATGCAGAGTCACTCTGTGCCTATAACAAACTTGTGGCTCTCACTTCTAAACCTCATCTTTAGAAAAGTGTCATCTTTAGTTCTTGCAGCTTTCTAGCAAGACAGAGAATGAAACAGAAGTTTAAAATTGAACAGAAGTCCATTCGTTATCTCTTGGTATATATGCAGGAGTCATCTTATTTCTGCACTTCTACTAACAAAATAAAGTTTGTTGTTTATTTATGTTCAAAAATGAGACCAAATCACTGGCAGTTCATAATGTAACTTTGCTACAGCCATTACAGTACAATATTGTAATTAATTTTTTTTCTGCTACCAGTCTCAGGTGATCATGGACCATCTATATAAATATTTTCACTGCTGAAAATAGTAATGATTTACTAGTGAAGAACCATAGATTCTGAAATAACTTGGTTTAATATTACTGCAAAACATTGTAGATTTACAAGATGCTATTTAATATTCACCCCTGGGCAGTTAAATACCTCCCTGCCATCCGATCCCATCAGATCTCAGATGATTAGCAGGGTCAGCCCCGGTTAGTACCGGGTGCTGTAGACAGTCCCAAGGATTTCACTGTCACTGTCCAAGCTCGCTTGGCCATGGCAAATGGACCTTAGGACTTAAACAGTGGGGCCAGTTCTGCGCACGCTGTGCCTCACCTAAAAAATCTACTGCGCAGGCTGGAAGGGCACACCCAGGTGGGGAGAGACCTTCCCAAGATCTTCGTTCGCGAAGTCTGGACATACATACACTTAATATTCACAACAAGAACTATGTTTGTTTAAAACAGATTATGTATTTCAGTTCTGTGTATTACGAAGTACACAATACTGATTAGAGAATACAGAATACACTTGATACTGGTTTTTTTTTTCTGTTTTCAACATAATTCTTGTATAATAAACCACACTACTCATACAGAAGTTGTCCCTTATCTTAAACCTCCATTACCATGCTCTGCCATAAGGTATTGGGACTTTCATACATACAATGGGTTTCATAAAATGCTTAGACAAACCTTTACCCTTACTTCCATACTGATTTTTTTCTCAAGACATAACTTACAGGGTAGGATGCAGTAACTTATCTGGTAACACCAAAGGATATGCTTTGAGAAATAACCTCTGCAGTTCTTGCTCATGTGTTGTACAACTATGTCCTGGTTCCAGTCAGTTTTTGCAGTATCCAGGAGGGGCATGGCTAGGACCCTGAGGTTATCCTATACCACCTGACATCATTGCCAGGGTCAGCACGGGGGGCAAGGGATCCCTTCCTGTTGTGCTGAACACAGGGGATTGCTGGTTTCCCTCTGGTGAGCAATTGCATGTGAATCATTCCCCTCACTTGTACACTGTTGCTGTTACTGTTTGTTTCTTCTTTCATAGTTGTTCCTAGTAAATTGCTCTATCTCAAACCATGAGCTTTACCTTTTCTGTCTCCAGTTCTCCTCTCCAGCACACTGCAGGGGGAGAAGGAGGGGGGAGCGGGCAAGCAGTGCGTGGTTTGGAGTGTATCAGTGGGAACACTAAACTGGGGAATACCATTCCTGAACCATTACAAATCATATATACCCTAACACAGGGTACCCAGTTTCTTACTGTTTCCTTCATTACACATACTTGTTGAGTGTTAGTTTAACAAGAAACAAGACAGATGACAGCTACAAACATTTCCATAAGAACAGAAGCCCCTTCACAAGACAGATTGCTTTACCTGTTCCTTGTGTTGCCGTTTGCTACACCTTCAAGGTAACTTTTGCAGCAGAAGCACCATTTGCCAAAGAATTAACTAATTCTGACACTTTCAGGTTTTTATGTAACCTCAACACAGTGGTCTCTGAGGTTGGAATTCATCTCACAATATTAGATATGAACAATTTAGCATTGAATATCTGAGCCAGTCAACCTGGACTCCCTTTATGGTCAATGGAGATAAGTATCCCTGCTGGGAATTACTTATCTGACTTATTTTAGATGTGAATTTTGGACATCCAATGAACTGAACCTTAGATATGTTTAACTTCTCTCCATCAAAAGAGAAAGAGAGCCTAGGATGACTTTCTCATTTGTATAAAACTGCATGTTTTAGACAATTCAACCAGAATGATTTCCAGAAGCATGTAATTTAACAATAAGATAGGATTCCTGTTCTCCTGTGTTCCATTTTTATTCTGTTGAAAAATGTTTATTTTTCAAATTGAGGGTTTTATACATAATGTATTACGTACTGTTGTTTAATGAGGTGAGGTCAAAATCCATTACACATTTCAACAAAATGCCTATGAGTTTTGCCATTGTTTTCAGCCCTTCAGAAATTCCACAGGGGACATCTCTCAGCACAGCATTGTTCCCTGCTTGAATTATCTTTTCCTGACAGAAAACAATTCTGTTGTTCCTCAGCATTATTAATACAGCCAGAAATTGCTTTGGTCCTAGTAAATGGGAAGTGCTGGCCTAGACAACTGAATGCTTTGAAAAGCATTATGTTTTTCTCCTTAATACAGTATCATGATTTTGAAGAAATTAGTGGTCCAGCAACAAGTAATTACAGTGGAATGTCTTTAAGAATTGATACAGTTGGACTGTTTCTTTTGGGAGAATCAGCTTTCCATATTACTGACTTAAATGTTATTGAGCTGAAGTCACATAGGAAAATAATCTCAGACCTGCCTGGAAAAGTCAGAAAGAAATAATTTTATATGTTTGGGATGTTTTAGAAAGCTGGGTTAAAAGGAAAGCCTTAGATAGGCAGATCTCATAGTTGACTTGTGAAGTCTCCCAGGATTCAAGATAGAGTCTTAGAAGAAAAACAACAGATATTTAGTACTATGATGAATAAAGTGGTTTGTAAATGGAATAATCATGAAACAGTAAGTTGGTTGTGTAGGAGCATATTAAAGAGACACCAAGGAAGTGGTTACTTTGACGTCTGGATGTACACAAGTTAGTTTGAGAAGCAAGAAATCTGCAGAATGAACAATGACTTTGGTAACTGTTATCTTTTGATTATTTTACAAGGAAGCAGCACACAGTGACTAAGAGTAAGAACAGTACTGGCAACCTAAAGTGAAGATAAAACAGCAATTTAGTTTCCGAATGAAAATTCTTACATCTTTCAAATGGGCCATGAAAACACATCTTATTTGTATCAGGTCAGCAGTACCACAATGAACAAAAGTCTTCTGTTTAATTGGAAGTGGAATTTCTTGGTCTTCCTATTCAAGGGCCCCCACAACCAGAAGTCAAATCAGATTAAAGTCAATTACTTGCATATTCTTTGTAGAGTTTTGTAGATTTGGCCATAATTCGTGGGCTCAAGCTCTATTGTGATAGTTAGCTATTTAGAAGTATTTTCTAATTGTCATCATCTATTTCACTGGGATCCATTTAAATCCAATTACTCTTTGCCCCTTTGCTGATTTCAACCAGCTGCTGAATGCTAATTAGCTACCAAAAGATTTGGTATAGATCTTAAATGATAGATAAAACTTGTGAATTATTAGTACACTGTAAATGTTTTGAGTATGTGAGATTTCTCATGCGTTTAGGCATTACTTGTATGCATTGCATGTAAGGCATGAAATTCATGCCTATGAAAATATACATGAGCCACTGATGAAAGAGCTATATGTTCTTCACATTGTGTTACTAAAACTGCCCCCTAAAAATTTGTAGCCATGACAGAACTGATAGGGTAATGACATGAGTGAGGATACTGGTTAGACCTCATGGAACTCTCATTACTGTTGCAGATTTTAGAAATAATCCTTTAAGAAGAGAGAAAAGAGGAGACTGTACAGCCATTGTTTTCACTTAGCAGTGAAACACTGGGATCCATTAATGGTGTCAAGATCATTTCACTGTTTTCTTATTTACTGTTCTTTGTGTAATGAACTTCCATAGTTTCAGTGTGCAAAACACTGTCTTGTCCTGTTGAATGTCATTCATTGTTTTTCAACAGGGTATATTACTACAAAGACATTTTAAAATGTTAAACCTACAACAGGTAATTAATCTCTTCTTCGTTATAATGTTTTTATTCTTCAACCTCTTTGAGAAAAAGGTATCTCCTGGGCCTTGAGTAAATGATAAAACTGCAATAGTGAGCAATTTGCTTTAATGAACTTAATTGTGAAATAAATTTTGCCCTCTGAAGTCCAATACATTTTTCGCCCTTAGCAGTTCCTCTTCAAGATAATGTATTTTTAGCTTAAAGCACGCAAGTGCACCAGATACATAACGTACTGCAGTCAATATCAGAACAGAAATCATCGCAGTCTTCTGGCTCTAAGGTTTCTCTCTCTGAAGCAGAAACCGGAATAGATTCATTCCACCAGACCTCTCTTTTTCTTTCACTGTGCATTTAAACAAAGTGTTTATAATTAAGCTGGGTATAAACTGAATTACTCAAATTATGAGTCATTTAAATTCTTAGTTAAGGCTTTCAACTAATATAAACAGACAAAGTAGACAGAGACTGCTTAATCTGCATTTTTAAAATCCTCTACAGTGACAGAAGACAGCAGTTTGTTATGGAACAATAGTGTGCCTATGTTACTGTTTTCAGTTGTTCATGGGATTGTGTGAAATTTTCCCAGAACAGAATGATAGAAGCACAAAACATGAAAGTTGGAAGTGACATTTGTAGATTTAGTCCTATTGCCTGTTCAGAGTGGGGTTAACTTTGACATCAGAATTGGTTACTTGTTGAAAATAAAGGTACAACCATACCTTTATTAGGAACAAATTTTCTTCAATAGTCTTAAGAGTTTTTGAATAGTCCTGCTAAACTTTGATTGTCTAGAGTCTCTGTGGCAGACTTACAGGCAATTTGAAAAAATAGGTTTTTTTTTTCAAGTTCTTAAATACGGCTTGGACTCCTCCATTGTGTTGTTACATTTAGTTTACTGAAGTTTTGATTCTTTTTACCCCATTTGATGCAACGAACATGTTTTTATGAATAGCTTCCCTATTCTAACTTCTCTTATCCTGTCTTTGAGTTATACTGGGTTAAGTATGTCTTTTAAATATGTACTTACCCTGAGCATTTGACATGATATTTTGAGATAATCCCATGCAAAAATTTGTTTTCTTTTATATACTTTTTACATAGTGACCTTTTTTTATTTAAGAACAATGAGGAAGATTATTTGGCTCTCTTTACTCCATCAATGATACTTACTGTAATATCAACATGGCTGATCCCACAATACACTTCTTGATCTTGTGCACTGCCCAGAATTAAGGCAGGAAATGGCTCTGCCTCCTGAAAAACTGTTCCCTACACCAGTCATTTCTGGGGTTTAAAAATGTGATCTTAATGTTGGACCTAATTATGACATTTATGCTACTAAGGTAAAAGTACAGTTTCCTCTGACAACACTTCTGATCCACTACAGAAAGTCAAAGCCATTGCAATCACCCTGGGCAGGACATTGGCAATACAGTCTTTGATATTATCAATTAAATTTATACTGTTAATAAGATTGTTATTCTTCTGTTTAGACTGCACATTTCAGTCCATAAGCGTGTTGATATAATTGCAGAGCTGTTGATACAACTGCTTTATCAGTCTGCCTTTACTGTAAACTTCTGTTAACACATGGCATCACTTGCATATCCTATTCTGACTTTCCCATATGTTTTTAACTTGGTGTTACCCACTGACTGTTTTCCTTCTGTTATCTGCCTTGCAGGACTCCTTAGTATAACTTCCACTTCCTCTTAAATGGAGGAGGAGGAAACCAGGGATATGTTCACTTCTCAGCTACAGAACATGCTATATTGTTGGTACTCTCTTGCTCTGTTGCAAGTTGTCTGCTACTCCACAATTGCCTTTAATAATATTTTAGGGAAATAGAGTTCTCCCACCTGAAAGAAAATCAATCTAGATGTCCTCAGTGGAGCAAATTTTTGAAAACTGAAGTTTAAAAGTCATCTTAAAATATTTGCTCAGGACAGGAGAAACTCAAGGAACACTAGTGTAGTCCATTGAGACAATGGGAGTCAAATTCAGTATAATAGTCAAGACCAGATCCTAACAAGCTCCTTGGCTCAGGATCCAGCAATAGCTCAATTGAAAACGTGAACTTCAGTGAACTCCCAAACTTCAAATCACTTTCAGGTTCTCCAACCAGTGGTGGTTACTGCACACAATGGGTTCAGAAGTCACACAAATGCTGATATTGGAGAGCACTTAAGGACTGACAATTCCATTGCTGTAATTTTCCGCCTTTACTCCCTGACTTGCCAAATGTTCTCCCCTCCCTTACTCATAAGGATGAACAAATCCAGAAGCAAAGAAATAAGATTCCTGCTGCAGAAGAAGGAAAGATAGTGACAGAATGGTGTGACACAGTTCACAGGGTAAGAGGCAAAGGCAACTCCCATTGCTCATGCTGGGAAGGGATGCCTGAAAGTGAAGGATTCCCTTAGTCAGTGCCTCATTTATAAGAACTGTACAGTTCTGCACCTCAGCAGTATCTTTTAAATATTAGAATGAATGATAGAGGGATGATTATCCATTGGTTTTACATTATTTTTCTCAAGTATGAGCAGAAATAAGAATGAGGAGAAATAAGAATGAAATATGAATGCAGAAAATGCTACTGTCAAAAAAAAAAAAAAATCTTCCTTGGCAGTGCTAATAAGCCTGTTTTCTGTAATTAAAAGCTCAAATGTACTCCTGAATGATAAATGCATCATACACTCTTAAAAAATATCCCACAATAATACCCTTCTTAATCAATAAACATTGTATTTTGACATGGAAGTTATAAAATAAAAATAAAGAAAGAAAACTAAATCAACAGGAAGAATAAGGGAGTAACACTATAGTTAAATCCCATCCTAATGTTAAGAGGAACTCTAACTGCCTCTCTTTGTATGGATAAGTCTTTAAACAATTAGCTTGTGTTCTGCAGCATCTGCCTTGAGACAGGTGGAAGAAAGGAAAATTTGAGGCAAGGAATGCCAAGAGCCAGGTTGTTCTTAGGGAAAGGCTAGCAGAACCATCATTCTTCCTCTCCTTACAGTTTAAAAAACATCCTGTCTTTAGGGAAAATAAGAACAGTGTGCATTTAGTCTACTGTATAAAGGGGTTTCTCATTAAAAATGACAAAACAAAATTAAATACACAGCAAGGATTTAGTAAGTTTTCCAACTCTTATTTATAAAATGATAGTCTTAACAGAATTGTAAAATACAAGAGCTAAATACTGCATCTTCTAATGCTGGACATTTGATCCTTCCAGGTATTAAAGGGCTTTTCTTGAGGTGAAAGCGGAAGGTTTCCCTTCAGGTTGTCATTCCTTGCAAGTAATAAAACTTTACAATGCCATCCACGTATTATATGGCACTCCAAGAAAAGAAATGAAAGAAGGTGGCTGTCAAATTTACAGACCTTATGCTATAATCTACCAGAGGTAGTTTTTGTTCACTAGCGTTTTAGTTCTTTTATTCAGTGACAGCTAAATGATTTCCTTATTCAGAACAGACATTCACATCACATTGTATGCAGATAAGGCCTTTCCCTTCAGTCCTCATTATAGTAATTTGCTGAAAAAAATCTGGCATTGAATTCTCAAGGTCATTTGCAAGTAACTTAACCAAAATTCTGAATATCAAATTATAGAATTTTGTAAAATTTCAGATATGCAAAATCCAACAACTGTTTTACATACCAAGGATGTGATAGCTACAGACACAGCATGTAAGTTGTGTTCTTGTAGTATGTGATCTGTCTCAGATATACAGTCTTATATGATTTTAAAAAATAATTATATCAGGCAAGACAAAAGTCAGTTGAAATCAGAAGTTAAACATGACAATTAAATGCACATATTTGGTCAGACCAAGATTTAGCAACATCTTGCTCTGTATCTATCTACTGAAGTCAGTCAATAATACCTGAGGAAATTACCATGATTATAAAATTCTTGTATGCTGAACAAGAATGCCATGTGCTACACAAATTCAAACCTTCTCCTTAGAAAAATATAATTGCTTTTATAAAAGGGAATAATTCCTCATTCAAAATATAAAATGTTTTAAAAACTTGTACAGAGGTAGTGAACTATTTTGCATCATGTGGTAGCTCCATAGGGCTATATATCAACAATTTATGTTTTTACTTAGATTTGCATATAAGGCACAAAAGATGTGATTCTAACTGAAAAAAAAATCTGCAATATGCTCTGATATTTATAGGTTAATTTTTCTTAATTCCCTGT
Source organism: Acropternis orthonyx (assembly GCA_035583155.1). Taxonomy (NCBI): domain Eukaryota; kingdom Metazoa; phylum Chordata; class Aves; order Passeriformes; family Rhinocryptidae; genus Acropternis; species Acropternis orthonyx. The sequence continues at coordinate 46,087,180 of JAWWEU010000001.1, read as the reverse complement.
GACAGCCTTTTCAATAACTACTCCAAAAGGTAAATTATTTGAAATTTCTACCAAAGATAAAACATGTGCTCTTTAAAGATATATGCCTTTTTTGTATTGGAAATTGGAAGACTAGAAAACAATTTGACATTTCAGACATTTAATAAAATTCAAATTTTTACTCTTGATACAATATTTTTACACCACAAGCTGTTGTAACTTCACAAGTAATACATTAAGACCTGGTAGAAAGGGCCAGACAAAAAATAAGGACATGAGAGTCAGCTGTTCACTTCCAGGACTGCTGTACAGAACTATTGCTGTATTCTCAGCAATACATTAAATTCTGTAATGCTCCCCAGAGAAAAACCCTTTCACTTGGATTTACAATATCATTGGCAAGTCCAGAAAATTACAGCACTCAGGAGGCAACTACAAAAAAACAAGTACTTTTAAGACATTGCCTTTATTCTTTAAGAAAAACTGTTTCATATTGCATTACAATGGACTAGGAAGATGTCCACCATACCTTTGGAAGTCTAAGCTTATGGGAAATGATTCCATTCAATGGCTGAAACTTAAAACATTCTTCCCCAATTGCTTACAACCATCTGATAGTCTCTGTTTGCTTACTTTGAATTTTATTTATTCGTAAGAGACTCTTCCTTTGCAATCCCTTTATAACCATCTATAAGTACAATGAAGGTCACATTTTGACTTAATTTGACATTATTGCTCTTCTATTTATTCAAAATATCAAGATGGGTATAATCTGCCTCGGGATATTCTCTGACAATGACAAAATTCTCCCTGTTTGCATAGAAAAATGAATAGGAATTGCATAATATTTTAAGATTTATGTGTGTTTCTCATCACTATTCTACTCTGCATTCCAGCTTTTGGAAGAATGGACAATGGGGATATATTGTTGAAGGAAAGCTAGAATCATGCAGTTAGCAACACCTAAATATACCAGAAGCTCTTGGGGCAGAAAATTAAGATGAAGCCGTGTGTGGTGCTATCTTGCTTCTGCTACTAGAAAGGCACACAAAGGACTTTTTGCCTTCTGAACATGAGCGAATACCATGTGATGCTGATCACAGAAAAACTATTATTATTATTATCAATTTTATTGATTTGTCCCAAAATATCTTCTGATTTTTTCATTTGGGACATTCCTTCAGAGCCATCCTCCAGAAAGAAGGGGCACATACAGAAATTTCCCAGACCTCCTCAACAGGGGACATTGATGTTAACTCCTTGAGGATTTTCTTTTTGGTATCTCTGTTCAGGCACATAAAATGTAAGTCTTCAGTGTATATCAAGTACTCAAATGTAGATTATTTATATTCACAAACAAATACAAGTCAATAGAAAAAAACCCAAACACAAAGGAACTGACTGAATACTGCTGACTACAAGAATACACCTCAAAGTGCTCCTTATAAAGTATCAGGTTAGATAATTGCAGCGGCAATCACCAAAAATGTTATTCAAGTATTTAATTACTTTAACAGCAATGATAAATGATTGTTAGAAGTTATCCAACTCTGTACATCTTCTGCTGAGGAAGATATTCAGGTCTACCTTCTCTGGCCATTTTGCTGAAATGCATGGAGGAAAATTAAAATCACTATCAAGGCAGTGATTCAGGTATGTCTAGGTACGTGCAAAGTCATTCAGGAAGTACCACAAAGCAAAGTTTCTGTCTCTATGGTCTAAATACTAATTTAAGGCCTACCAAAGCTGACTTGTGATACCCCCAAGCGATCCAACACAGGAATTAGTAGATGTTACAAACACCCACACGACATGAGGGAGTGGTGCTCACTACCTCTGATCATGAAGCAGGTCAGACATGATACTTCATAGAATCAACCACGTTGGAAAAGACTTCCGAGATCACCAAGTCCAACCTTTGATCCAACCACCATGCTCACTAGACCATGACACTAAGTGCCACATCCAGTTTCACTTTAAAAACCTCCAGGGATGATGAATCAACTACCTCCCTGGGCAGCCTATTCCAATTTCTGACCACTCTCTCTGTAAGAACTTTCTTCCTAATACCTAACCTAAACCTCCCCTGAACACAACAGCAATAATATCCTGAAACAAGTTTGAAATTTGTGTTGGGAGGTAAGTATTTCATCCAGTGCTGAGAAAGAAGAGACTCAAAGCCCAGTTTATGCTCATCACTTAAATTATCAGCAAAGATAAAACTGAAATTAGCAACAGGGTGCAACGGGAATGACGAGACTAGGGTAGAGGACCTGTGTATGTTTGCCATTGGTTTCAGTTGTGTCTAAAAATCCTTTAAAAAGAAACAGTGAAAGCTCAATTAATAATTTGTACTATAAACAGAAGTCACGACGAGACCTAGTCCTATAGAGATTTGTACTTTTTATTCTTCAGGTATCCATATCAATGCAGTAATCTTGTTACTTTTGCTCTCCAAGTCCTTTATAAAAATTTCTTGAGCTAAATATAACACACATCAGTACTAGCTAGCTTGAATTGGGTATTCTGACCCAGTAGATAATACATGCCAACGGAAGGTACCATGATGGAATTTTCCTTTACTGAGAGCATTATTTTATCAGAAAAGTTCCATTAAACCCTGAAAAAACTTAATTAGCCTGAAAAGTTATATGCCTTTATTTTATCACACTCAAATTTGACTACAAAGTCAAAAAAGACAGGTAAATTGTGAAGTTGAACTCTACTGCTTCCCCATGAATTCTGAATGTTTCATTTTCTGACAACTAGTGGCCACTGAGCTGGTGTTGTCAATGAATAATCCATCATAACTCCAGGATCTCACTATGAAGCTGTAAATAGTCCAGATACCGCCACTTTGCATTTGAAGGCTTTTTTCCCCTATGTGCAAAACTCTACATCTACCTAGACTGAATTTGATCTGCCATTTTCACTTCTGATCACTCAGTCTAGAAATACCCTTCAGCAAAGTAAAAGAGATGCAACCTGCATAGGCAACTGGTAGGTTATGATCACTGGAGACTTCCTTATCAAGAGAAAGTGGCACCCAACTACTGACTTGACTTTGACTTTGATGTCTTGGGAGTTCTACTGCTTGATGACTGACCAGATATAGGATATTGCAGACACTTCCAAGACTTACTCAGCCCTTGCTGCTCATTACAGGGGCAGCAATGATACTTCCATGGCTCAGCAAACAAAGAGTGATTATAGAGCTCTGAGGCAGTAGTAAAGGATTTAAGGACCAGATGGTTTCCCCCTTCAATCCTTCCAGGAAAAGAGAAAAGGAGTTCTGAAAGGAGTGGACATATCCTGCATGTTAACACCTAATACTTAACTGGTGTAAGAGGCAGGGTTTTGGCTTTTATGACCACAGGAGCCTCTTTAGGGATTAAGAACTATTGAAAAGAGATCGGATCCATCTTACCAAGCAGGGTGAGAGCATCGTAGAGAGGGTTGCTATAGCCTTAAGGGAAGTGAATCCATGGGGAGCAGGAAATAATCATCCAGAGGACAGCATGATGGAGAAGGCCCTTTAAGTTTCCTTATAAGAACAGCAGGATTGTGGTCCATCTGCAGTGTCAGTTCATGGATGAACACCGCATGGAAAACAAGTGCACTCAGAGGTTCATGCACAGCTGCAGACCAATGATCCCACTAGAATTACAAATATATAATTGGATAGCCTGTATAACTGGGATGCTGCAATGGATGGACACATGCACTGAGGAAAGAAAGGTTTATTGTCAATGTACAGTATGTTAAGAAAAGAAAGCACCACAAAGTTTTACTTTAACACATACTAAAGTTAAACTTTGAAGACAGGTTTGAGTTCAGTGAAAATTGCACAGTAAATTTCATTTCTTAAGGGCCATTGAATGCAAATAAGAATTGGTTTTGTGGCCTTCAATTTTCCTTCACTGGAGACAACATCAGAAATCTCAAAACACTGGTAGGCATAAACTTCTTAAAATTCTTTTTGGTAATTTGTCATGCTTTTTGTGGTTATTTATATACTTAAAAGTGTGACACATAGGCCAGAATTGCAAAGCTAACTCAGGGGGAGGAATGGGAAAATAATCTTCATCGGAGTTGCTGAACACATCAAAAGACTTGAAATTCTTTATGAATGTGAAGAAAATCAAAACAATCCCTTTGATGGAGATAAATCATGAAAGAATCTCTGTTTGTCATAATCTTTTGTGGATGTTTACTAGATAAAGAATAAATTTAGGTAATTTTTAAAAAAGCAATTACATGTTTTTCTGTTTAAAAACACTTTTTTAAATTATAAAGATACATTTTTATATTCTATGTGTGTGATAGAAGAGCTTTGCTATCATACTGCAATGATTATGAGCAGCAAGGCCAAAATTTATCTTGTAGAAATACTATTCCTAATGCAAGTCTTGCTTTGAGAGAGCTTTTTGCAGAAGTCCTTTAACATTATCCTCAATTCTTATCACAGCAAAAGTACTTCATGTCATCAGTGATGGGTAGAAGTATTCTCTGTGAGAGCAAAAAGAAACAGCTCTGTTTAAGTACATAAAGTCATATGCATTGGCATAACCTTTTCTCTTTTTCCTCATCTTGCTGCTGCTTTTATGCAAGTGTTACTTCCAGGTAGAATGCTGTTATCTCTTTAGAGACACACTTCCAGCTCATGCAGTAGACATCAGCACAATTACAAAACAGATAAATCCTTTTTGTGGTACTTTTCCATGTTGGTTATGGACCTTGAAAAACAGCTTATTTAGCCTTGATAAATGATTTCACATAATAAATGAAATTATATTGCTATATATATATATATTGTTTTGAATAGTGAAATAAAAACACACAAGGGGAATAAGGAATAGAACTAGATGCAGAGGCTAGAGATGAAAACCAGTCCTCATGTCTTCCTAATTGAAGAGATTAATCACAAATATACTTTAGAAAATATGATAGAATAATTTGACAGTGCATCTAGAAAGTAACAATTGTACCTTTTTTAAGAAGTCACTTGCAGCTATACTAAGAATTCAAAACTCACTTTCCTTTTCAGTAGCAAGGGAAGCAAAATGCTTTCCTATGTGTCTCATTGCATACTTTAATCCTCTGCCCTTTTCTGATGCATTTTAAATGTCAATGACTACAAATTGATATGACTCTGTTGCATTAACAGTTCTGGTCATAACAACTTTATTACTAATTTTTATTTCCACAGGGGAAAACTGAGTTAAACATGTATTAGACACATAAGGAAATCACCAGAAGACATGCACTGCAGAGGCCTTTTTTGGTGATGTTGACTTCAACTGTTTAGGCTGCAACTGATTCTAAGCCTCCTCAGTAACCATGACAAAGCAGTAATGCAATGCAAGGAACACAGAAGATGAAGAACATGGAAAAATGTCTGAATACTGTATTTGACCAAGTATAACACTCATTGGCCTAAAACCTACAGGAAAAACATAGCTGATCTTTCAGTTAGCTGTAAAAACAAATGAAGCACAAACAAAACCTGAAGTCCATGTTAAGTATGTATGTGTTCCAAGATAAACTAAGAGCAAAATCTCTTATTCAACATAACACATATACTCCTTGTATCTCAAAGTAGAATTCTTCATACAAAGTATTTAATCCAAAATGGCCATCAGAATATATTACTAAAATCCTTAACTTTCAATTAAAGTTGGTTTACTGATGTAAATCAAATAGTGTAATCTGAAATGTAGGATTTATTTTTTGCATATTTCTTCATTTTAAATATTCTAATTTGATCAACTGGAAAACAATTCCTATTTGGATTAAATAGCAAGCACATTACCTTCTCCAGAAAGTATGTCTGTAGTTTCTAAAGTTATTCTTTAGGCATACACAGGAAAAGACATTCACAGAACACAAATGTAACTTGCCTTTTTAAACTTCAATTAGACATGGATCCTCAAATTTAAACAGTAGCACCTGACATATCATCAGTTTTTGTAGCCTGAGATGTTACCGGATAACCAACACAGAACATTAAAAACAAAAACAAACAAACAAACAAAAAAACAAGCCCCCAAAACAAACAAACAAACAAAAAAGAGAAATAAAAGGAATACTGTAATAGGAAAGTCTAATAACAATATCAGCATGCTATTTGCTATCTGCACATCCATTGCTGTATTATTTGCAATTTTGACCATAAATAGTGAGAAACAGCCTAGCTCCAGAGCTTTGAAATGTGTAACCATAGTTTGTGAAAATAAAAAAAGGTGTTAGGAACGATTCCCTAAACTGCTCCTTGTGGGCCCAAAGAAAACTGCAGGTCATGTTGAAGCACTGCTTCTGATATGCAGTTATGAAAAATTCTTTGTGTCTTTTGTGCATGCTCAGATCACTTATTACATGCATTGTAGGATGGATTAGGGCCCTGTTTCAAGAGACAACTTACTGTGTAGGGATCACTAATCCTGAAACCTGCTTTAGTATCTAACAAAGCCTTTACTTGGAAAAACGAGCTTCACAACAGCATAAATAAGAGATCCCACATATGTTTAAAAACATCTTGACCTCATATGTTTGGCAGATGAGCTACACAGGCAGGAAGAAAAGCATTAATATTTTCATTAAAGCCATCTGATAATTGTCCCTACAATAAATGAACATATAATTAATGCCAGAACAGTGGCAATGACTTCACATGCCAGGATTTCTCCAGGAAGAGAAAGAGCTGCAAATTAGGCTTTCCTAAACTCAATTTTGGGAGTATGCAAGTTTCTAATCACAAAATAAAGATAAATGATGCTAGATCTTAGTTTCTGCAGGTTCACCTAGACCAGGTTTGCAGATGATTTGGACTGTACTCTACCATCTGGGCAACTAAACTCTTCCTAGCATAGATTCTAATCCCTTACTTGGCAGGTGAAGAACAATATCAGACACATTTCTGGAAGGTAATCGCACACCAGAAAAGCTTTAGCTCAACAAAAGGACAACTGGGAGATTTTTGTTAGCCTCTAGTGTACAAAAGCAAAGAGCGTCCTCAAGACTTTAGACTCTATTATTTCAGCTTAAAGCAAGTGCTGGATAAATTCAGCTGAGATTTAAAATAATCTACTACAATGCTGAAATCTATTTAGATAGGGGAAATTTGTCTTGTAAGTGTTCTAATTTCTTTTAGCTGTAAATTAATAAAATACAAAATCAGACATAAAAAAGAATAAGTCTCCACATAATAATTTTAATATAGTAAAATAAATACTGTGACTAGACACTTGGGGATAAGAGAAAAAGGTTAAGTAGTGAGTACACTCAGGAAACAAAACATGAGATGTATTAGTAGAGATTGTAAAATATGGGGAAAGTACCCAGGGAATGCTGAAGAAAGTAAAAAAAAAAAGGAAAAAGAAGAAAAAGATAGCAAAAGATGGACTATTCTGATAATGTAAAGGAATAGAGGTTAATTTTGCTTTCTGCTACCTTTGTTTTCCTTATTTTGCATTCTAGCCTTTTATATGCTTTGCTTACTAAACAATTCTAAACTAAAGGTTATTTCTAGGTAATTTTTTGAATGTTATCTTTGAATTTTTTTCTAAGTTAAAGCCATAAGTTACCAGGTACCTGAGGCTTGCTAATACAGGAAGACAGTTATATTAAAGTTCTGAACTTAAATAGCATTTTATATGTTTTCAATAAAGGAATATGGCTTTTTCTTCCATAAACACAACTAAAATCAAGTAATACAAATCACCAAGCATGAATCACAATACTATCAGTTCATCAGATGTTTAAAACTAAAAGCAAAATTAATAAAATATAAGAAAATATATTTAAAAAGGCAAGTACTCTCACAGATCATGAAAGTTGCTACTAACAGAATTTCAATGAAATATACAATTCAGAAAGAATGAGGGATACTCAGATAAATACAGTGATCTCATTTAATGTAGCTTACAAATGGTTTCTTCTCTGTTATGACAATACATTAATAGTCTTATACAGCTTTGTGAATATAGGAACTGCATTTCTGTATTTGGAAGCATTATCGTCATACATGCATGGAACATAATTATTAAATGACTCCTGAAATAATGCAGAATGAAATACACCACGTTGTAAGGCACTTCTGTGTTTAAGCAAGATAACAGTTTTCAGAAACCTTCCTCAGTACTTTCATTAAATGGAAAATATCTACTGTAACTAAAAGTAGAATGTTACAGGGAAGAAAAGTATTTGGGCTAAAAGAAAAATCCTTTATTTACCAAACAGTAGGGCTGAAAATTAGACAAGTTTTCTTGGTGTATAGGCCCTTCATGAGGTCTATTTGAGCATTTGAGATGAGAAAAACAGTCTGAAAATAGCATAGGCAGTGTAGGACTACCATGTCCTATCTCGGTTTTGCTGCCCATCCTACAAAAATTTTGGCTCCGCCTCCATAAAATTCTATGACACATCCATTGATACTACATAAAACTTGGCTTTGAGTACCTTCTGGGTGAACTTTCACTGCTTCAGCTGTCAAATATGACTGTCTTTCTGTGGAACCAGAATATATACTAGAAGTCTTGGGGTGTAATACGAAGGCACAATGTGTACCAGGATACTGTTAGATGAATGTGGAGGGAACCTAATTGACAATGCCTTCTCTGTCTCATCTGTGCTGACTTTTGGGATTGTTTACCATGCTCACTCTCTTGTTTTGCACTCAGGCCAAACCCGAATCAACCTCTTCTTCCTTCACATATTGAAACCTGTCTTATCATTTTATTATCCCTCTGTGAAAACTTTCACTCAGGCAATCAGTAACTACAACCTCTTCTGCCCATCTCTCAAATATCTTCCTGTGACTTTTTAGCTCGTAGGGAATGCTGATGTTAAAATAACACTCAGTGCTACTTTTTTGGCTTTAAGCTCTGAATATGGCTACTTCCTTCCTTGTATTTCCAAGTAAAATTCAAGGCAAATATTATTAACTCTCACTGATTTATGGAAACTTTATGTTGCTAGAGAATACTGGTAGATACCAATCTCCCATATTTATTAAACTGTGATGCCCTTCTCCTCCATGAAATCTGAAACATTGCAGATTGGATCAGCTAATAAGACAACCAGAGGATTAATCAAGACCAGAGAGTAAATAATAATAACAACAATAAAGGGAATATTCTGGAAAACCTGAACAAATTCTGAGAATCCTAGGAAAAAAATTAGGTTGCAAGGGGCCTCTGAAGATCATCTATTCCAGTTTGAATCTGTTCCAGTTCCTGAACTGGAACAGGCCTTTGGATGGAGCTTGTTATCTCCAGCTTTGCTAATGTAGCCTCATCTGTGGTTAGGTCCATTACCATAGCTGTGCTCTGCTGACTCAGCTTCATTACAGAGCATTTATTTTTTAAGAGACTCTTCCATTTTTTTCTGCTTTCAGCAGTCTGGAGTCACCAGAACATGTCTTTTATTTAATTATTATTGCCCCTCACTTCAAACTCCTTTTCCTCAAAACTGAGGAAATGGGGTGCAGTGGAACTTTGCAGGCAAATGTCCTCCCATCAGCAGCCATCTCTGACAGAGCCCGCATGTTTCTCACAGACAGGTCTACTAGCTTGGAAATTCAAAGTAGGATCTGCATGAAACTTCAACATGAAACAGAGGCTGTTGTACTCTATACACAGGCAGCCTTCCCTGAAAGCCACACGCACCCAGAACTAATAAGGCAATGATGCAAAAAGTCTGTATAAACTGTAGTATCTGCCACTGGCACTATAAGAAAAGGTAAGGTGAAGCAGAAGTATTAAGACTTCTATTCCTCAGAGTACTGACAACACAGCAATAAACACGGAGCAACTGAAGAGTTTTAATAGTCATTACTACAACATGATTCCACCTCTGCATCCCATTATTGACAATACATATATATGTGACTCTTTCAGAGGATATACATATGCACAAAAACAAATAAACCCATACCTTATTGAAAACCATATTTTTTATGGATAATACCAGCATTATCCAACACTCCAGTGCATACCATACTTCATTAAAAAAAAAATAAAATTAGGTACTTTAGTTTATATTTCTCTTCACAGTCTTATACATAGTGCTTCACCCACCACAGAAACATAAGCAACCACAGCATGAAAGGCAGCAGCTGTTTAACAGCTTATGGCAGATATACAGAAAGGTTTAATTAGAAGACTAGCCCAGGTAGCCAAAGTTAGGATGAATTAAATAGTGAGAATATTATTACCTGAGCTGAAAATTTGACCAGGATATTGAACTAACCTGTTATCCAAACTGTCATGGTGTTTTAATCCTGGTTTAATAAATTAAATAGCAATGAAACCCTATGTCAACTTCTAAATCATCTGTCTTTCATTCACTTCCTTTCCTCCTTCAACAGCTTTTGAGTTCCTTGGCCAATTTAAACCACATTCAACAGACAAGTAGAGGAATCAAATACTTTTTTTCCAACAAACTTTCTGAAAATGGGACAACAGAGAAATTAAAAGCACCATTTATGTCTTTATTGAGGAACTACAATGGGCAAGAAGACTGCATTAGATAACAGAAAGCCTGTACAAGAGGAAGACTTTGTAAATGTCTCTGTAACAAAAACCCTTCAGTCAGTGTTCATTAAACACGTAAGACAATCAACTTTGAGAAGAAAGTCCAAAGGAAATCCAGTTTACTTAATTCCAAAACATGACAATAATGAAAAACTGTAAGAGGTCAGGAACTGGGATTTGTATCTCATGTAAAAGGCATTACTTTCCAAAGGAAGGAATAAATCTCACAGCTATTCAAGCAAGATGATCTTTGTACATCCAACTTCCTGTGCCTTTTGACAGAGGCTTGAGTTTGTATGATACACTATAGCTGTTTCTTTCTTTCAAGTGTTCCTCCAAAACTCTTCTCCCTTAGCTTAAAACATATATTTTGCGTGAGTATTCTCAACACTAAATACAATTGCACATATCTGTATAATTACAAACCTCTTACAGTAACTATGAATATTGTATCTTCTACTGTTACTAAAGCCTTATGATTATGAATAAAATTCAAAATATAACACACTTTAAACCACTGAGTTTTCAACTGCATGCTATTAGCAAAAGTATAAAGACTTAGAGAAGAGATTTTAAATGATTCCCTCTAATGCTGGGCTTAATTTAGATCCTTTTTTTAAAAAAAATTAACTCCATGCAGTGGTTCTTACCCTTTGGTGATATTCTAGGACAATTTTTTTCTTCATTGCATATTAGAAAGGAGGTCTGTATCTATTAGCACATTTGTTTAGAAGATAAATAGACTTTCATCTCACACAAAGTGGCATCACTTGTGACTCTGCATCACAACCAAAACTTCCAAAATCTTAACTGATGACAAACTTTCAGAACAATATGGCACAATGTTAATACAGTTCACTCAAATGGATTACTCATTTGGAAGTGGCTATGCAGGCCAGAATTTTTCTCTCCAAACACAGATAACATTGGCCATACTTACCTAGGCTCCCTCCACAGAAAATGGAGATAGACACTTCTGGGACATGATTCACCACCTCCTCAAGTAGGAGGAGTTTTAAGACAGATATAGTAAAAACACCCATATCTTTATAAAAGTTGACTGGTGTTGATGCACTAAAATCACATTCCTACTCTTTGGCAATATCCTGTTTTAGGAACTTATGTGCTCATTCTGATTCATGATTAAGTATGCAGTGCAAGCACCTGTTGCACGGCACCAAGTATCATCCAATAAATCATTTGATAATGAGTCAGTAATCCACTGATAACCAGTTAGTAATTTAATTTCAGGCAGTGAAATTAACCAAGAGAAAATGTATTTGAATTCAAAGATATTACAAACTTGTAAAAGGAATTCTGTATACACATAATTATATGCCCTGTATTAATTTAAATATGCTTCACACAAGTTAGAACTGATTTTGGTGAAAACTTCTCAGGTGGAAGGTTATCATCACACTATCAAGCTGAAAAGAAGTGTTCAGCAGAAGCATGGATCCATTCTTAACTAAATTTAACTTTTAGTATGTGATAATAAACTGAGAAAAATTTATAGCTATGAACATCAGGAGTTTACTACTGCAAATGACATAAGTACAGTAACATGATATTGTGAAAGTTTTTTAAAATACTAGGAACTTCTTAACATTATATAAGTGCAGGTTTAAACTATGCAACTTAATACTGCATTTAACTGTCAAAATAAGTATAAAACTATCAGAATCTAAAATAATTGTCATTAAAAATGAACACATAATTTAGGACCTAAAATACATCCTTAAATAAGGACAAAGCAGTCTGAGATGTTGCACAGAAAATCAGATCGGGGAGAAGCTCAATAAAACCATGTAATAAGTAAAGAACAAACAAAAAAGAACTCAATTATTAACATGTTAATATGTTCATACAGATAAAAAATAAATTTAAAGCATTGTTACTTACCCTGGGGATTTGAAATAATGTAGTCTTCTGAATAAACTACAATCAGTCTCTTTCCAAGAGAGAATTGTCTAACTTTTCCACTACTTTCAAATCTGGAGTGGAAGATATTTTAGGCCTGGCCAAATATCACTGGAAGAAAATTCGTTCACATGTTTGGCTGTGTTTTGCATTCCATCCTGTTGCTCTGGCACAAAGATGTAGCTAATTATAATCTGTGACATAAGTGTCTAATTCTACTGCTAAAATGGTTGGGTACTGCCTCCAGAAAGGAACTGCCCCACTGTAAGACATAACCAATCCATAACGTGCACTGAAATGGCTCAACCTGTCGCTTAACGCCAACTGCTTTATTAAATCCAAGAATAAGCAGCACTTCAAAGAACCTGCACGTAAAAACTATGACCAGAGTTTGCTCCTAACAGCACACAGTGCAAAATTAGAAACAAAAAAGACTGTTTTCTTCTCTGAATCCATATGTAACTTTCACAATTCTAACAGCTGACTTTTTGAAAATTTTTCATTTAATTCCTAACATTATTCTAGCTATAATCTAAACTGGCTGGCATATAAAAAGCCTCTTTAAAAAAAGGAAATACATGCATTATATTATACTTATAATAGCACATAAAAATTTTATGCAAGAACCACACTAACAATTACCAATCTTTCCAAAATGTTAAGTCTATCTTGGTATCTAAGACAGATACATATAAACACTAAGAGCTATATATATAGAAGAAGTTGCATATATTACATATTTTAAGACAAAATTATAGACATTATGAGACATCTTCTTTCAGTATCATTTAAATTTTGAGTTCTCAAATGCAGAAACAAGAATTTCAGCCCAGCACTGCTTACATTAGACTGACTACATAACACTGACCAAAAGACTTTCTGTTCAACCCACGATATTTTAGAATCTGTGCTGGTAGTTGCCTGCAATTTAAAAGCATTAAAACATAAATTTGTAAGATTTCCATAATAAAAGTTTTGTGCTTTGTAAAGCATTGCAATCATTGTCTATATGTTTGGACAATTTCATTTCTGAAAGCACATGTCTCCTTTTTTTCCAGTCATGCACTCACACTGTTATCATACTTTAGAATATGAAGCTCCTATCAGACACTTAACAGCTGCAGATCATAAATTTAGGACTGACACAAATCCAGCTGATCACAGGCTCACAGGATAGTTTTTTTCCTTTATGAATTTGGTGGCCATTAATCCTTTATCAGACTCTGTTTACATATACAAATGGAGAAGTTCTTTTCTATACAAAGGAATTAATTCACTGGTATCTGACAAAAAAAGACAAATATTTTTCCTCATAAAATATTTAATAATAGCTTTAAAACTGCTTTTATGTTTAATCTCGGGGATTTATGAAAGATAAAGCTTGAGGAAAGCATTTGTATGTTGTGTTAATACCAAGGCTTTTCTTTAATTGAAATTCCTTGTAAGTATTAGAGAAAGAAATCTTTAAATGACACACAGTCTTGAAAGGTTCATAATTTAGTAATTATTTAAGTGATTGGGTATTCGTGTCTAGGGATTTCCTGCAAAATCTTTTGCTCATTCTTGGAGAAAATCAGAGAATCAGACAAAACTGGATACATGAGCCTCAAAAAAAGGAACATTTTAAACTTGCATTTTAACATGACCCCTTTTGGCTTATTTGTAATTATTTGATTTCTGAACTTGCAACAAAAGATTGACTAACATAGTGCCCAGCTACAGAAAGATTAGATTGTATCACCCAGTAGCTCTCTTTATGGACACAAGTTTGTGTTATTTTCCACATACAATGACTCTTGATCTAGATTCATAATATCCTTTGTCTTGCTCTTCTACCTAATTTCTGCAAAGTAAAAATTCTAAAGTTGAAAAGAACAAAGAAATACCTCAGTTAGTATCTTCTGAACTTCTCATGAAGTAGGAGCGAAGCAAGAGCAACTGTCAGTGAGTTCTGTATCATCTGAAGGCAGATGTCCTCCTGTTTAAATGCAAAGAATGGAAAGAGAAAGCAAAATTTTTCATGAGGATAGAGAAAGAATAAGAGATATCCCTGAATTGCCCTCCTGACTACTTTAACTGACAACATCTTACACGTGATAGACCAAAATTCACCAACCTTAAAACTGTGGAACACAAATGAAACACTAGAGTCCCAACACCTGTTTGGATTGCAAACATTCATGACAGCAGAGTTTACAGTAAAAGGAGAAATAAACACTAGTCAAAAATCTATGTACAAAATATTAAAAATTATTTTTGTTGCAACCATAAGATTAGAACGCATTAGTATAATGAACATATATTAATAAATTGTGCCATTTCAATCAGGTTTTTTTTTTTTCCTCTAATTTTGTTGACAAAAGTTCTGTGTATACCTGCAGGATTTCAAGAACACCAGCTTATTCCTCAAATTCCAAGACAACACAATGGTGGAAAAGACACTGACTATGAGGTATCAGTTTACCTAGTTCATCTAATTTAAAAGGACATAGAACCCACTTGGTCTGGTCAGATATTTTTCAAGTCTGTGATATGTTTAAAGAGTGTGATTGGGATTTGTTAGTCAAAGGGTATTTAGGAAACAAGGATATTCTAGCCTGAATGGGAATTTTCTGAAATACTGTGATTATGTGTTAAACAGTAAAAATAGCTAAAATTAGGTTGTATGGATGTGTAACTTCAGATGATACCAAGGCCTTTTTCAATCTAAATGATTCCATGAAATAGAGGTTTTGCCATATGAAATATTACAAGATACCTTGCTAGAGGTTCAGAAGGCAGGTAGTGTAACAAAAGCAAATTTACATTAAAGATAAAATGGCACATACTTTGGGAAAAAAAGTATGAATGCAAAACTGAAACCTAACAAAATTCTCAACCAATTAAACTGAAGGATAATTTTATTAATGGTCAGAAAAATATAATTTTTTATATATAATATTAAAAATAATAATATAATAATTTAAAAATTATTTACTTGACATCTCTGGACTTCCCCGAGCAGAGGGGAAATGTACCAGTCTCCCTGATTCTTGTTCTTGTGCATTTTAGTTACTTATGACTTGAAATTGATGCAACAGGAAAACCACCTTTTCAAAAAATATTTTTTCCAGTTCTGATTTCCCACTGCAGTTAGAGGCTGCATTATGATACAAAACAAGAACTTTTAGAAACAATTTTTTCATGTTTTCCTCCAAAGAATTTGTGTTGGCCATGTTTGATGTGCTTTTAAATTTGTAAGGTATAGGACAGCAGGCCATTTATTGATAGATTGAGACCTTGCCTCTTCCTAAGAATAGGGCTACAGTGAATATTTGAAAAGGGATGCAATTTCCTAAATGTGAGACACAAGAGGATTGTATCTTTCCCATATAAATAGAAAGAAATATTTGAAAGTTACTCTTGCATCCATTAAAGCTATAAAAATGAAA
Organism: Acropternis orthonyx; assembly: GCA_035583155.1. Taxonomy (NCBI): domain Eukaryota; kingdom Metazoa; phylum Chordata; class Aves; order Passeriformes; family Rhinocryptidae; genus Acropternis; species Acropternis orthonyx. The sequence goes on along the minus strand of JAWWEU010000001.1, from coordinate 46,071,318 downwards.
CTGTTTTAAATAGTTACAAAGTGGAAAATACTGCAGTAGGAACCTTTTGAAATATAAATACATGACTCACAAATATAAGGCTTCAAGCGACATCTGTTTAGATTGTTTCATTACATGAATCTATAAGGAGGCTCAAAACAGATTTGAAACTCAGAATATTTATGTTTTGTTTGAGAGTGAACAAGTATAAACTAAAAGAGAAAAATCTGAGAATTACTATGCAAGAAAATATGAAAATAAAAGACCTTATTCATACTTAGCCAACTGCCCTGCATGTCAGTGCACAGCAGGTCCTTCTGTCTGGTTTCTAGGAATTTTTTCCATCTGTGAGCATGCACAGCTGGTTGTGGGTCTACTGCCTGATCATCCTATCAATATTTCAATCTCTGCTTCAGCTGTTACTGCTCTGTTCCTTGCTGCCACACCCCTCTTCTCTCTCCCTTTTTTTGTCCCATTCCGTCACCTGGACTTTCCTCCCCAGTACACTCAGTGGCTCCAGAACAGGAATTTTTTTCACTTACTGTTCACCAGCTCAACTCAACCTCTTCTCAAAACAATGTAGACACAATATTAATTTATATAAAACAGATTCAAACCGTCATAGAGGGTTACTTAAGGTTTTATTGGGGAAGGATGTATTAAATAGTATCTTCTGCTTGGATTGCATCTTCACACGATCTGTTTAAAAATTATTTAACTTCTGTGGATTTAATTCTGCATGAACTTTTAAAGAGATGAAGTAGTGAAGCAACAAGTGAAAAGCTGCATGTGTACTCTGTGCTCACCATTGTACACTGCAAAGATGAGCCTGACAGGTGCCCTGGGACAGAGGCAAGATGGAATAAATTTCTTTTCTAAGAGAAAACAAGCAAGCTCAGTGTGTAGATTCTTTTAAAGGGTCCAGTTGAGGGAAAAACTAATAATTTGGAGTCTGCAGCTTGTGCAGATGGGAAGACACAAAGGAGGGGCCTTGCTACAGTACTACCTTAAAAATAGAAAATGCTGCCTAACTAAATATCAGGAAGAAAAAAAACCTCACGAACATTAAATGTCCAAGCAAATTTGAAATGATTTTGTCTTGTTGCATTGTTGGTATAATTCAAGCATTGTCCTAAGCATGGAATTCAAATACTGTTAGTTTGAGGAAGTTAATTGTTATCTATTCTTTAGAAAGAAAACCAGAAATGTATACTTTGGTTTATATGAAACTCTCCAATATTCTGGGCAGAAAAGTGGAGCAAAGTACTTTTTAATAGGTTCACTGTTTTGTGAATTGGGATTTTATTTTAGGCTATGATTCATTCTGTACCTACTCACAGCTCCATCTGCAAGCACTCTGTGACAGGCAGAGTAGTGTATTTACAGGTCTGTTTCGTACAGTATGTCAAATCACTTCTACAAAAGATGTCAACAGCACTGACAAAGAACAGAGAACCGTTTCATGTTCTTTGGTCATAACACTTCCTCTTACATCATCTGACCTTTCCTAAAAACAAAAGCAAACTCCCAAATGGACTAAACATCCACAGCAGGATAGTCTAGTCTTCTGCCTTGGGATATCTGAACTCTGGGGCCTTGAAGTGAAACACACAGCTGTCACCCAGCATAGGTGGTTGTACAAAACAGAAAACCGAATGACTCCCTCCATGGCAGAACAGATTTAATAGGTCTTGGAAGCACTGCCTCTGCACTCAGATTTTAATACTGCATGAAACTTTATACAGATACAAACCCTAAAGAATATGATGAGTTTACCACTCTCTTTTGCTTTCTTCCTATTTCTTTTATCTTGTTTCATTTTTCTTTCTTCCAGACCTGATAACTGTCCCCTCAGCAATTTTATGACTTGCAGAAAACTCTGAAGTTCCCTCCAGAATCAAAGAGGTTTCCATTTTATCACCTGTGAAATCTGACTTGCAGCTCTGTGGCCTTTGTAATTTCTCCTCTTAACTGTTCCTCTGAAGCTGCAGGCTCCCAGACCCTCACTGTGTTTCTTTCTGTTTTTTTACTGCTTGGTGAATCTGTGGTTTCTGAAATTGTCTTTTTTAGAGTATTTTTAAGTGTCCCTAAGGAGTGACCTTCTGAGGTCACTCTTATAAATGGAACACAGCAACTAAGAAAAACTAAAAGCCCCTAGGTGAGGCCATACCTACCTATGTTTCCACGAGCAGTAGGATGAATTAGCTAATGGACAAAAGGATATGCTTCTCTTCAACAATTTGCACAGTACATATCATACTATTACCAAATTATGTGTTCTCTGAAATCAGACATATTTTCACTGTTACTGAATGAATTAATGTCTTGCAGACAGTGTAGGGAAAGCTTTTATCCAATACTGATTATCTCCTGTTTGGTTTTTTGGTTTGGTTTGTTTTTTTCAGCCAAGGAAATGCTATTTTTCCAAAGCGTTTTACTTTTCCTTTAAAACTATCATATAAAACACTGAATGATTAATGATTTTTCCTTTTAGAAGTTGCCATTGTAAAACTGTTCTGAAGTATATTACTCTTAATTTTGCAATCAAAATCATACTACACCCTATGACTCCCTGAAAAAACGCCAAGGAAAAAAAGCCTTAGCATTTTAAAATGCCAGAAATGGGGTGGAGGGTGAGAAAAGGCACAATAAAAAGAATTTTTAGGGCTATAGAGTAAAGCAGCCTAAACCACAGCTATTACTCTGGAAACTACAAGTATACAGCATTTTGTAGTGTTTCCATTTTTGACTCTGAAACTGAATCAGAGACCCTCACTTCTAAATTGCTAATAATCAGTTTAGACCTGTACCATACAGGTACAGAGTCAACCCAGCAAAACAGTTCACAGAAATAGTTCCTCACCTTGAAGGCCTGGGCCCTCTTTGGTTAAGAAAACACAGTTACATTAAAACATATAATTTAATTGATGATTTCCCAAGATCACTCACACTATAAAGAATCTGTACTGAAACATATTTAAGAATACCAGACTCAAGTGCTTAATCCAGAGCAATTTTTCTGGATCGAGATTGTCCTCATCAGGCAGACAGTGGAAGCTCAGCATTTAGCTGGGATCCCAGGAGTTTTTTATCTCTTCTGACGTTCTCAGAAGACAAAAAAAAAGGCAAATGGAAAGGAAGCAGAAAAAGGACAAGTAATTTTTCTCACTAACCAAGATAATAAAACAGCAATTTGTGCTCCAACTTTCTGTGAAAAAAAACAGCCTTTAAGGAGCAACAGTAGAATTGTACAGCAAATAATTTTAAGAATTTGGTTTGAAGTTCCAAACCTGTATTGAAGCAGAGCCTTAGTACCAAAGGTTAAGTCACAGCTCTTGATCTGTAAGATTTCTTTGAGCTACCATTCCCAACAAAGACTGTAAAAATAACAATTATTAATGTTGTTAATATACCCCAAGAATCTGTTGGCCCTACTGAGACTTTAGCTTTGCCAAAATGCAAGCAGAAAAATTAGAAACATGAGAAGTGAATTTAATTAGGAACTTACCATCTGGCATAAGGAAGCAAATTTTAAGTGAAGCTCTTTTTTATATAGAAGAAACCATAATCAACCAGGGAACAGACCATAAGCTATTTCTTGTTTGATTGAAATGCATAAATTAACTATGGGAATAGTGTAATTATCTGTTATTTTGAAGGGATGGCCTTGAGGCTGAGCTATAGGCAACCTCAGCAAGCAGAGTAACCATAGTAAAAGTGTTGACTTAAAATTAAAAGATATAAAATGACAAATTTTGGCAGCCTGTAAGAATGTGACATCCCACTACACTAAACAAAGTTAGAATGCATTTGCAAAATAAATAGTTGAATTAGTTAAAACAAGAAACAAAAGTATACCTAATATTCTTTCTGAAGAGCTATCTGGAGCAATGTTTATTATAATTTGGTATCCCATTCTGACAGGCTATTTTGAAAAAAAATAAAGAAAAGCCAAGTATGGAAATGCACAACAAAATGCAGGGGGCTCTACTCAACTGCTCTCATTGTGTAAAACAGGAGACAACTAGTTTGATTTTAGTAAGAAACATTATCAAGAAACACCCAAATTTCTCCTATAGTGAACTTGTGATTTTTAATAGTTTTACTGCTCAAAGTAATTGACTAGTAGTCAATATGTTGTACCTTTTAATCATAACTAGAAGTTACAGTTAAAAGTATTTTTCCTTATTTAGTCAAAACATTTTATTTCACAGCTTTACTCCTCATGATTCACTGGCTTTGCAACAGCTGAAGTGACAACAACTGCATCCTACTTGGTTGTGATCATCTCACTTAGTGTCTGGATAGCTACACAACCTAAGCAGGCTGCCTCATTTTGAGCTGTGCAGTCAAAACACTCAGTCCATCAACTGTTAGAAAATGCTTGCAGGGCTAAACACAAAGCTAAGGCACAGATCAGCCTCTCCAACAGGAAAAAACTTCCAGAATTTCATTTACTGTTTCCTAAGATAGAGGTGTCTGACAGCCTCTGACCTGCTCTGTTATGGTTTATTAATTCAGCAGATAAGCAACAAAATTACTCTCAAAGTGTGTTGTTCCAGTCAGCTACTGTACAAAACATAAAGGACCCTTTTATTCACATATAACTACCTGCATACCCAGTTTAACCACGATGTACAACTACCTGTACTGTTTGTAGCATTTTCTAAGGAAGTATCCTTGCTATTTCCTGGGACATTGATTGGAAGACGCCTTAAAGGATGACCAGCAACATACAGGTAGTCAGTGCCAAGAGCTTTACATTTTCAGAATTTCCACCTATCTTTGGGGCTCTTTCTCTTTAACTGTGGTTGTTAGACTTTATAATTAACTGATTTTTATCTGTCTCATAGGAACCTTAAAATTTGATTCTGGGTTTGGTAAAACCATCAGTATCAGACCACTTAATTTTTATATTCTCAAACATGCTCTAGTAGACACTAAACGTACTTCTCTTTCCTGATGAACTGTGCTTGATGTGCTTGGATTTTAAGCTTTTTCTTAAGTCAAGGACATATTCATTTCCTATCAATACCTAGTAGTTCTTATTTCTTATACAATTTAATACTCCTTGCCCCTCTTGTGCATAACAGCCCCAAAAGAATAAAAAAAATTAATGAAGTTGCATTTTAAAAACAGTCATATAGTCCAATACATACCTGGGTGCATGTGAAAATACATACAGATATCTCCTAAAATTCCCCTCACAGAATCTCTACTTCTTGCCACAGAACTAAGCAAACAGAAACACTGTAGGTTTTATTACTGAAATACTATATTCAGATTTTCTGCTGGGAATGGTACAGGAAGATAAGCAATATTTTCAGATACTTGTGTTCTCCTTAAATTTTTAAGACTGAATCAAGGAGGGATTTGCACTTTCACACCTGAGGTTAGAAGAGATGTTACCTCCAGGCACACTAATTTTCATGACAAGGTCCCTGAGTATGTTGTTAGCTGAAGACTGGGAAGTCAGGGAAGACAGAAACCAACTGTTGCATTTGTGATATTCAGCATCCAACAGCACACAGGAATACTCTTCCCGCAGTGATATGGATAGACAAGTGATTGTGAAAAAGTGAAGAAAATGACTCTCCTTCGGATTACATATTCAGAAACTGTTTGGAAGGAGTTGAATGAAAATGTACATGGACTGTTGCTGGGGAAGTTGTTCCGTCCTTGGGGCAGATTGTAATGATTCTTCAGTAAAGGCCATACATTGAGAGATCAGGACAAGAGCAGTTGGTAAAGTCCTGTAGGAAAGTCTGACCTTATTCTGAGATTATCTAAAGGAGGAAATCTCACTGCCATAAGAGACAGGCCCTGAACAAAGAAGGAGCTGGTTTAGTAGGCAATCTGCTATCATTTCTACTGTTGATGCTTAGCATGGAAGTTACAAGTTAAGGAGACTGGCCTTCAAGATTCACAAGACTGCCTCTGGGAGCAACAAATCTGTACACATTGAATGTTTTGCAGTAACATGTTCCCCAAGGCAATACAGGAACTTAGTACACCCATTAAATCACACAATGTAACCTCTACAGAACAGGCCGTAAGATAAAAAGAGACTCTTCTACTTTGAATTGTATCTCCTTGCTCAAGTATCATTCTATATCCTCATATATTACAGCCATCTCTTGTCTTTCACTTCAAGAGAATAGATTTATACATCTCTCATTGCCAGTCAGCAGTTCTCTGGCAAATACCACTTGCATTCTCTTAATGAAATTGGTGGTGGTGATGGTGTTTCTTCAATCATATTCAAATAATCTAAGATAACTATGTGGGCAGTCTTGAGTACATATCTGGCTAATCCTCAAACCACAGCTTAGAATGGACAAATCATATAAGAATTTATATAGTACATCTATATATTTCACTCAGATATAGGTCAAGGTACAGAGATAAATATGAAATTATCTGCATTGAGCATTATACGTAGGCATTGTGATTCAGAAAGATACATATTTAAAGAAATATGCAATCAAATTTGCATTAGTTAGGCTATATTCCCTTTGCTTCAATAAAACAATGAAACAAAGAAAACATCTAATAAATGTGAATGCTGTCTCAAATTTGCAGTTTTCTGCTGGATTTTTCTAAATAACACAAACAAATCTGTCTATCCAGATTGTACATTGGTACTTCACAGTCTAGGCCAGACAAAACCTCATAGATCACATCCCTTAAATTTTAATCAGTTTTAGTGTTCACAGATTCATTAAATACTTTTAAAACTAGTTAGAAAGTTTTAGTTGTTACTCTGCAAGTTACTCACTGTGACCAAATGGGTTTCTCAAGCTATGGTCTCACAGAGATACGCTTATAAATTAGACTATATATTTTTTCTACTTCCTAGACTGCAGTGGGATCACTGGCAAACATAAGTGTAAGCATAAATTTAAATTTTCACATGACAGCAGTCCATTTAATTATCTGTTTGATACATATCTGGCAAAACAATCTTCAAAACGATGCACCATAGTTTCAATTATTACATCAAGTGGGTTTTGTTTTGTACTATTACTTCTACTTGTAGCATATTCTTAAAGTAAGACTATATCTTAGGTAGCTTGCTTTCTTTTGAAGCAATCATCAGCATTTGGAGCAATGATTTGTATATTGTCTGTACATTGTCAAATAGCTCCACTTCAAATCTTCTTCTTGTACCAGTATAGATAAGCAGCTAATTTGCATTGTTTAATTATTTCTTGGTTTCCAAAAAAATATGGAGAAAATATATCAACCTAATTCATATTTACTTGCAGTATGAGTGTTATATACCCAATCAGAATTAGAAAGAACCCAACATAACTAATAAAAAATATTTTGGGCTCCATACATTTTTAAATGGCATATTAACAAATTAAATATGACAAGCAAAGACAGATTCATTGTCCCACTTCTGTTCTTAGTAAACAGTAAAATTAACATGCTTACTTATATTCCTCTATGAAAAGCATAACTACCTCAAAATATTTTTTCAGAAGGAAATACCACATAAAATCAAGTACTTGTTCTGTGTAGGCCTGAGGGATAGATCCAGAGGAGGGGAAAAGACTCAATTAGCAAGACGAGCTATAAAATAGCAAGGCAGATGGACACATAGGATAGCTAATAGTCTATCCATTTCTTGCAAACTAAAGTTAAAAGTAACCCTCAACCTTATACTTTGCATTGATGTGCATTATACCCCTATACTTTGAAAGATAACTAATCATAAATGAGCTGTGGGGTTTTGTTGTTTTTTTTCTTACTGAAACAATAATTACCAATTATCAATGCAGTGAAGGTTCTGTGTCAGTCAGAACCACTAACAATTTCAAACTTTGAGATACATATTTAACGTGTTTGGTGCAGAAGCAGCACTACTGCTACCTCTGAAGGACGCTTCCCCATATTCAGCTGATTGCAATGAAGCAACTGTAATAATGTCAAGTACTAACAATTCTCACACCTCATTCCCAAACCAATCCCATGCAATTATCCACAGATCTTGGTTTCACCTGCTTTAGTATGGGTTCATAAGTATCATCATTGTGAGAAAATATAAAAGTCCCCAAATTAATGCATTTCTGAATGTGAATAGTGTAACTTTTTCTCAAAGCAGAGTCCATCTCAGCTATCACAGACCTGGTGACCTGCCTTTGGAGAGATCTGTAACTTTTATTATAGATAGATGCCTTAATCATCTTGGTTCTTTTTAGCCAAGAAACTACCATTCAATTTGAAGAGGAAAGACAGAGATCGAATTTAAGGCAGAATGCTTGAAGCCATTACAAAATCATGACTTCAACAGAGCTGTTAAGATAATTCTTATCACAACTAACTCTAATAATCAAAATGTAAAACATAATTTTCTGAGTAAAACTACAAAAAGCCTGCCTAGTGCATTTGTGTTAACCAGGCTCATACTCAGGGACAACAGCCTTTTTTGTATAAACTGTACAAAAATATCAATGTTTCACTTAATAAATTAATATTTAAAGGCAGGATATTAATATTACAAGGAGGGAAGTTTATGAAGCCACTGAAAATTTGCACTCAAATAATCTCCAGAAGAAAGTTTTACAAGTTAGCATGACTTGAAACATTTACAGACTTCCAACAGTTAAAACTAAAAATTTTCATAAATTACTCAAACTACAGCAACACAGAGAATTTGACTGTTATGGGCCATTTGCCACATTTTCCATTTTCTTTGTAGAACTATTACATCAAGGTGAAAGCAGAAGAGGATTTTATGACTGTGACACCATCATAGACTCTCATATCACCAGCCCTAAAGAAACAGAAAGGGCCCAAACAGAGAAAACTGTGAACGTGCCAGGTGTTCTGTGTGGAAAGAGAAACTGCGATTAAGCTATAAAGTAGAAGGTACCTACAGAAGTTTCAGAAAAGTTTATGGTGGGGTGGGAGGGACCAAGCCCTAGTGTACCACATCAATTTTCCTGCCAGAGTTCTCTTAGTGTCTTAATAGCTACTCAGCATATGGCTAGAATCTAGGTCCCAATACAGGAACAATGAAAGAAACATCAGGACCCTATATAGCTACTATATGACATCAGTGTTTTCTTTTTTTTCTTTTTAATAATCAGAAAAGAAGCAGTCACCTCAGAAAGATATTAAATTTCCTAGGAAAGCTTTTTTTTTTTTTTTAAAAAAGTAAGTTAGTTGAAGTTTCCCAAATTGTAAATAGTATATTAACTTCTACTGTCTATAAAATATATTTGTCTATCATGTTAAAATTAAATTTGATGAGCAGCTATTGAACTCCATTTGAGATAAAATTTCCACATATCATGTTCACTTTTCAACTGCTTCAACTAATTTACAAAAATATGCAACAAGTGTAGCATAAAACCAAAATATTCACTATCTACCCTGCATCTGTCACTAAAGTAGATGACTCTACAGGCTTTTACCATGGGTCTTAATTCAAGCCACAGAAATAAACTCTCTTTTCATCAAGCTCCTGTCTGTGAACTAATTCAACATTACATATGGGAATTCTCCTATCAGCATTCATAAACAGCACACTGGAGCTAGGCAGAGAAACTAAGCTTCTCTCTAATGTTTTTTTTACCCTCATCCAACATCTTCCAGAGGTTATGAACTAAAGGGCTTTTATATCTCCAATACCCTATTTATCCTGATATTCTTGCTTAGTTGCATTTTTGAAGCTTCTTTTCATGATTGCAGCTTTCAAAACCAAGGGGGGAAATTCTCCTGACCAGCAATGGTACTCCTGCCTTGGATAATTCACTTTTGTGAATTTTTAACAAGTGCTTTTTAACAAAGGGCATATTTATACCAATCACAAAAAAAAAAAAAAGAAGTTTTCCCTTGCAGTGTACATAGAACTGCTTCCCTAACAATTGCATGAGACAGAACACACCCACTGCCATTTTTGTGTCACTGCCACCTTTGATCAGTTCCTCATAGTCAGAGACATACATAGAAAATACTTGCCTTTTCTATCTAACATATATATAGACTAGAAACCACTTTCTCTGATGGGCTCACATAAGTATTCTAACAGCTGATGGTGTGCACTACCCAACTACCAAACAGTGGTGTATTGAAAAGCTCCAGTACAAAAGCAACTGCAGACTTCAAAAGTGGTGCAGTGCTAGATATGTGACTTTACAGCAAGATGTCTGAGGTGAGATGTTAAAGAGGATGCCTACTGAGCTCACTCAAGTACTGGTAAAATCATAGATTGGGTTGGTTTGGATTGGAAAGGACCTTAGAGATCATCTAGTTTCAACTCCCCTACCAGGGACTGGTATCATGTGCAGGTACATGTTAGAACAAATCGCTACCCCAAAACAACAGAACCCACTTCCCACTGTGGGAATGAAGAGTTTAGGACAGTTTTTGTAAGGCTTACACATGTAAAGGTAAAGAAAGAACATCTTTTTTGATGCTGAGTATGTAACAATACAGAGCTAGCTTGAGAAGCATAAGGCTGACAAAGAACACCAAGAGGTGAATCCCCTTAGATTAATTTTAATGGTGTTCTGATGAAAAAAAACAAGCATCAAGGAAACATACTGAGGGACTTTCCAGCTTTCAAACAATGTTGCAGTTGGACTAGATGATCAGTGAAGGTCCTTTCTGACTGAACTACTCTGTTCTAGTCAATTCTAACATACCTTACATTTCTGTAACCTGGATTTGATTTGCCAATCTACTGTCTCATCACTCAGAATCAGAAGGTCCTTCTGAAGCTATTCAGTTGATCCTATTTCTTACTTTTTTTCAAGTATCAGACCTCCAAGTCCCTGCACAGTCCTTTTTACAGGTCTTTCCTATGATGCTATGATGATACATGTCATGTGCATTGTGCAATATCTGTGTTATGTCAGCAGGTCTCAGCACAGACTGTTGCAGATCTCCAAAGACAATGTTTCTCCACTGCAAAAATTTAGCATATATTCTTACTCCCTGTTTTCCTCTCATTTTTTACTTCTTGGAGTACAAGAACAACAGAATAAATGTCAAAAAGTTGCATCTAAAGCTTTCAGATGAATCAAAGAACCAAAATTACAAATGACAATGCTAAAGACTGACAGAATGCAAAGAAGCTTTCAGTTTAAGCATCCAATTTCCTCAGAACTAAAATATAACTATCAAAGTGGTAGCAGTATTAAAATGAAGGTTGAAAACTGTCAACTTTTGATAGGAAGATTACTTTTAAAGTGTAAGAAACTAGTCAGATGTTTCTAAGTCAAATGAGAGCACATTAACAGCTTAAATGCTCAGATTTACATAGGATAGATGCACACTAAAATACAAAGAGAAAAGTCTTTAAAAAGAAGCTGCTTACAGTTTACAGAAAGGCAGAAGAGCGTGCTATACAAAACAAAATTTCATGGAATTGGAATAAATTCTATTGTAATTGGATATTAATGTGAAGGAACATACTACTTTATTCAGGTAGGGTTAATTTACCTATTTAATGAATCAGAGCAAGGAATTCTGAATTCTATTTGGCAACTTATGCATGGTGATTTAAGCACACACACACACACACACACACA
>JAWWEU010000001.1:46004645-46059693 GCA_035583155.1 Acropternis orthonyx | reverse complement strand
TCAGAGCAAGGAATTCTGAATTCTATTTGGCAACTTATGCATGGTGATTTAAGCACACACACACACACACACACACACACACAAAACCAGCAGTGATTGTCATTGTATTTTCAATTCCTTCTAAACCCAAGTCTCCTACAAGAAGGATTTTTTTAGGAGAGGTAAAGAAAGACTAGTCGATATCCATTTAAGCAATACATGCACATAGAGGAGCTCTCTCCATTTCTTTCTTTTAGGTACCCTCTAGATGTACATTCACAATGTGAGCTAGCTCACAAAGCTCTGCCACTCAGTAAGTGGAAGGTGATTTTAAAACCCTGTGAGGAAATCTGCTCTGTCAAACAAATGCAGCATCAGCCCTACAGGTCTCTGCAGTAACAAAGTGGTTACTAAAAATTGAGAATGGAATTAACAACAGCCATTCTACAAATTTAGTATGCTTTTAATCAATTCTGCTGATATTCTCAGTGTAGTGGACTTAGGAAGTGTGAACTTGAAGTATTCTTAACCAAGCTTCAGTTGGACAGGAGACTCCCAATAGGTGGAAAAGTTTAAGCAAATGTTCACACAATTATATCTATAGTATCACTGTTCACTCCTTTTCTGCTTTAGAAGACTACTGTAGCTCATGAAAGAAGTCCTGAATGCATGAGGCTGTAGGCATAGGGATTACAGAAAAATATCAAACTAGACCTGCTATCCAGAAACCATGTAACTCCCAGCGAAAAACGCTCAAGTTTTGCAAAAATGATGGAGAAAGAACAGAGAGAAAATGATGCAACACAGAAAAGATGTCTGCAGCCTATCTTTGTTGCAGCCTGTGGTAGTCTATGTCTTTATAGAAGAACTTCACAGGTAGAAAGAGATTAAGCTAACAGCACGGAACAGCCAAAGAACTACACTGATAAAATGTTCATACACAAATAGTTGGCTAAGGTGGGTTGATGATATGTGAGTGTACTGGTTTTGGCTGGGATGGAAGCAATTTTCTTCACAGTGGCTCATATGGTGCTATGCTTTGGATCTGAGACCAAAACTGTGGTTGGGTAACCATTTCAGCTATTGCTGAATGGTGTCACAGCCACCTCTGTTTTACACACTGCCTCACCAAGTGAGTGGGCTGCAGATGCATAAAAATTCAGAGAGAAAACCAGTAGGTAGCCAACCACCAACTGATCAGCGGGATATCCCATACTACCTGATGTTGCGTACAGGGAAAGAAAGAGAAAAAGGGGGAGGATGTGATGGTCAGAAGCTAAACAGACCCAGCTTGGGAGTAGAAAGCTGAAACATTTACAGAACACACGTTTTGCAATATATAGGTTTTGTGGGCAGGACATGTTAATCAGGGGGCAGGTTATGTTAATGATAAGGACAGGTTATGTTAATTAGATAACTAGACTACTAGAGTTGTATAAAAGGGTCAGTGTTTTACGTATCAATGAGCTAGATAGGGAGGGAAACAAAGGAATTTCTATAAATTACTACAACATAACTACAAAACCTCCTGTATCTCACTAAGACACTCTCTGGGGTCTCTCTCTCCTCCACCAACTCCAAGGCTGAATGCATCATCAAGGCTCCTGTCTTATCAAAGGTAGGGATATCTCTTGGTTTCAGCTGCCCAGAGCCTGCTACACTACCCCTTCAAGTCACCGTCTGTTGATATCTGAGTTCCTTCTCCAATAGGAGGACATTTGGAGTTATGGCATTTGTCTTTCCAAGCAACCATAACATATGAGGAAGCCCTGCTTTCATGGAAATGACTAAACATCCACCTTATTTTTCCTTATTTTGCTTTGCTTGTGCATGCAACTTTTGCTTTATCTATTCAACCGTCTTCAATTCAACTCACCAGTTTCCCCACTTTCACCCTTCTGACTTTCTTCCCCATCCCACTAGGGAGCATGACCAAGCAGCTGTGTGGTGCTTACCTGCCTTCTCTGCGGCTAACCCACAATGGTGTGAAAAACAGTAACTCCTGGATGTGATGGCCACTCTGGACTACTTAGGGAGACTATTTTCATTCCAGTAATCACATCAGTACCTCTCTGTCCTGTACGCATTCTGCCTTGTGGCTAGCAGAATTGCTCTTTCAGGAGATACCGTGGTAGTTAAGTCCCCCATATGTAAAAGGTTATGTGATCATGTGGCTTCCTCCAGCTGTTTAAACTTTGTAAACATATAAAGTAATTCTCATATTTCTTTCTAGATATTGTAATTATTTTTCTGAAACTTTGCATGTAAGAATACATTACTTATCTGACATCACTAATTGTCTATTATACTACAGCTGTTAATTATGCACTGTCAAGCAAACAAGACAGTATTTTATATTCACAGATGTGTAAATATATAACAAGGTAGCAGTGCTCAGAACCTAACAATACAAGAACATGCAAGGGAGAAGAATGAAGGACAAGAGGGAAATGCATGTAAGCTGGCTGAAAGTCAGTCACACACCTCAAGAGACATCTACTAACAATTCTGCGTCCTGGGAACTTTACCAGAGTCAGTCCCCTCGCCAGGCATGATCTGGTCCAGGGACTGATAAATTCACATTGCTGACACAACTGTTATTATAGGACAGGGTGAAGGACTTTTCTGTTTAGCAAAGAGGAATAGCACTCTCCTGCTGATCTCAAGGGCCTAATTTGTTTTCCAGAAGACATCTAAAACAGCACAACTTTTTGATTTACATGGTAGACTACAAAAACACAAGCAGCTGTCAGACCAAGACCTCTTAGGCAGCAGACAGAAACCAGTTCTTTCCTTCCTTCATTGCAGCGTTTCAGAAACAAAACAAAATAATTACAAAATCCCAACCCCCAAACATCCCCCTACCCACCTAAAACTGGCCTCTGCCATCTCTCTCAGAAACAGTCATTTACCACCAGCTGGCATGTAGCCCTAGTCAAAGCAGTGTCCAAGTTATCTTATTTATCTATGTGATCTGCAATGGAATGACTCCAGTCTAGATATCCACACTGAAAACTGCAGCATTGTTTTTTCACTGTTTGTGCTTCAAGATGTCAAACCTGGGAAACAGAGTCCAGCTACTCAGGACTGAAATGTTTGATACCACTGCCTCCACTGACACTGATCACATTTCAGACCTGGCAAGGAAGAGACTTAGCAATTTACTTCAGACTGAATTACTGTTTAACTTTCAGAGGACAGTAGAAAGTTTACTGAGGATTCTTTAACCAAACTCCAGGTCCAGGGCAAGGAGGGAGAAAAGGACTGGGCCTGACTTCCTTCACTGTTCACACAGGGACTTCCTGCAGTAACGAAACTACTAAAAACATGCCACAGTTCAGCATTATTTCAGGGCAAAGAGTAAGCAGATCAAATGCAATAATGCCTCTAGATAGCCCATATGCTAAGAATACAGCCAGATTGAAAAAGAAAGGTGAATAAATTCCTGGAAGAGAACTATAAAACTCACATACAAAGTCATGGCATCCGGCTCTTCTTGAAATATGCAAAGAGTGCTGGAGAAATATTCTGGGGAATATCACTAAAAGCTAGCTGTTCCCTGTCCTTATATTCTTTCCTAGTCACTTCTTGTAAGTCAGTGTGAAAGGCAGACTTCTGCACAAGATGGAGCTGTGGTATTTCCAAAATTTCTCATAAATACAGAACCGGAGATACTGGCACCCCAGACACATCTCTGAGTCCTCTTTTATATGTTAAGGTGATCAAAGGCATAACTAATGTCTACCTGCAAGAGTTCAAGACTGAGCTTTTGTCCCTGTACTGGCTTCTGTTATTAAGGAATAGCTGTCACCTCCAGTAGGGCACAGGGCACGAGTGGCACCCATCATAATGCAGACTATCATTCTAAGACTGATACAGACAACGTTTCAGGAATGCCAAATAATGTTATCCTGTCTGTGGAAAGTATACATGTCATTAGAACAAGTCCTATCTATACAATATGCATTCCGCTGATAGAACCAGTCCAGGAATACACAAATCTTTCCTGGCAGTCCACAAATCTCTGCAGGGCACAATGCATTGCAATAAACATTATGTAGAGAAAGCCATACAAACAGACCTCATCCACTATTCGAAGACAGATGGGAACTCCCCTTGAACGTATCCCCTATAAGCTTGGTTGCTTTCAATGTAGATGGTTTGCAGTTACAATTTGTACAAGTGGTTATGAAAAGACTCAGATTTGATAAACTTAGGCTGAAGTCATTCCTCAGGTATGAGCTGAGGCTTGGCACACTTTAAAGAAAAGTATAATTCTTCTATTTCAACAGGGAAAAGTGTCCAGAAAATAGAAGAGCGGGTGTCATATCCTAGGACCTAGACAGAAAAATTCTAGACCCAATCCTGATCTCATCTCAATAGGACAATTGAGTTCAACTTTCTCAGCCAACATTCTGTGCAGTGAGGACTAACACTTGATGAAAGCAGAACAGGCAAAGAGAATAATCCTTGGCAAGAGAGCAGTTTCTTTTAAACTTTGCAGTACAACATGATCACAGATGCCAAATGACAACATTTCACATTAGCTCACAAAGTTGTATTCCATGAAACACGATAACCCTAAATAAACACTCTAGGATCACAGTTTCACCAATGGGGATAGTTAGAGCAATATCACATCAAGGCAATTACGACATACCAATGGCATGTATAAACAGCACAAGACATTCAAGAGGTAAGGAGTTCAAGAACAAAGAAGTCCATGTTGTGAATATCTGAAGTGTTCTGAAGTAGCTGCTACACTATTGTACCCTTCTGCTTATATGCAGCAGGGATGCAACTTTGCTTTCTGAAGAGTCTCAGGCTTGGGAAAACTGGACATGAGCCAGTTCCCACTAATCATCTCAAGGAACAGCTGCAGTCAGGGGACATATTTCTCTCTGAGGTCCTTTTCTGATCACACTTACAATGTCTCCTGTTATCATTCTATGTTATATTTAAATCTATTGTTCTTTGCTGCACAATGATCCAGCATGAACAGACTGGTTTGAGAGTGAACCTATCTAATATTAATCTACAGTCTGGCTGTTAAGGTATTCTCTTGTAAGATGAAGTAGTATGTTTCCATAGGTAGCAACTTTCCGAATTTGGTTTCCCACTTCCCTGTCCCTTTCTCTAGCCTATGATCAAAAAAGTGGCTATGTCACCTGTATTTTTTTCCATGTTTAATAAAATTCAGTATTCTCCTGTGTAAAACTACTCCTTTGCTTCTGTTCCAGATCAAGAGTTCTGGACTTGTAAAATTTATAGCCACTGTCTATTTTACATTAAGTGTATGTGCATTATATACCAAGTCATAAATTATTTTAAAGACCTGTTGCATAGTAGGTAATATTTACTACAGGTAAAAGCCTCTCAAAATATTCCCAAAAAGAAATACCCTTGAGAAAAGGGATACCTTGCTAGTTGTTGTGAAAAGATAAGGCCTCATTATGACACTTGTGTATGTATTTGGTTTTGTGCATTTTATAAGTTTGTGTACAAAAAGTTCAGTGTTACAAACAATACTTCCTTTCTTATAATCTAATAAGAATGTTTTTTACTTGTTTTTACTCAACTTGCAGCAGGTAAATTGCAATTCTTTTTAAATCTTTCAAGAACTTTAAGAAACATAGCCTATATATACAATGTAAATTCTTAACATAAAGTCCTGAAAATAGTCTGTCAAAACACATAAATATGAAGAAATTTACATTCATTTGGTTGTGACCTATTTTTCAGGATGACAGCTTGGGCATGTGATGTATTTGCAAAGATCACATATTCCCCTCTCAGGACAACTTCCATAATTTTTAACCTGCCCTTGACATCTGTTAATGGTTATGATGTCCATTATTACTTATGTACATATCCTGTACTCACAGCACTTTAAACAGGTGTGATATATTTTAATAGCAATATTCCAAACATCCAATATTTATGAATACATGGGATCTGTTGTAAGATTGTGACTTTCAATGAACTCCACAAAAGAGTTTGCCTTTTTACCTATGCAACATATGTGAGATATCTGCTTTTACAATTTCTTGTAAAGAGTGCATTAGCAGTGCATGACAACAATTCAGTTCATATTTAGCCTTCTCTCAGCAACCCTCTTTTCCAGAGAATTTTCAATATCAGGATTAACTAACTGTACAGGATTAACTAACACCAATAGCAGGCCAACCCACTTCTGGTACTTTATTTGTCAGGATCGTTGGGATAGAAAGCAAGGAACAAGGACTATACTGGACAACTCTTTCTGGCTGCATGCCACATTTTCAGTGGGCTGATTTTCAAAAGACCAAAGAGCCTACTTCCTGTCACAGTGGCAAATGAAATCTCGTGCCAAAGGAGACACCATAAGTCTTCAGAAAAAAGTAGTTTCTGGAACTAGACAGCCATCACAGAATAATCTACTGCTTTTTTCCTGTATTGTCCCACAAAGATCTTTAGGAAAAGTTCAGAAGTAGGGCCAATCAATTGTTTTTGACAGCAGTAGCTCACTCCAAACTACTTGGAATAGCACACAGGAAGTCTACAGTGAATGTAGAGTAAGCCTAATATTTCTAGAATGGAGAAAAAAAGATTTTTTTAAAATCACGTTTAAGATTTTACTTTCAGCTTTGCTGGAATATAATGCGAAAGTTCAGGCCTGAGCATTTCAGTAAATGCTGTCCCCTTGTCCAGATACTGTGACCTTGTTTGTTACTCGTAAGGAAAACAAAGATATAACAAAGATATGGTACTTTGGTCTGAACAGTCTGCTAGGATTGCTTTTGATTAGTAATTACACGCAAGGTCAAGTTGTTTTGGCACCAAGCAATTTTGATAAGGTGCTTCTATAATTAGCTACAAAAGCACAGTGACCTTAATGTTACTATCAACTCAAGTTTGATCTAAATGTGAAAAAGTCATTTGTGTAGCCAGGAAATATTACATAATTAGAATGTATGGGCAAGTCTAGCTGAGAAGTAAATACGTAAACATAATACAAAAAAGTGTATGTGTATGGATTTACATGTATATCTTTTATATATACACATAACAAAAAGGTGGTTGTTCCTTGAAGTTTCTTCTGAGGTAATGTTCACTTACCTTAAAAAAGTGAAACAAGATAATAGAAAGGCCTTGTTATAAAACACAACAGCTTTTACTCCAGTTATAAAAATGTTCATTCCTCTATCTATCTGCTGAAGTAAGCCTGTGAATTCTCATTAAAATTTCAGCATGACTAGTCATTAAAAAAAAAATGTAGGAAAAGTTAAAAAAGATAATTGAAATCTTACATGATTGCAATATATTCTGACACTTCCAAATAATGCCTTTTGCCAGTGAACAAAAGGTCACATGGCATGAGACATGTCTCCTATCAGGAAATAAGATATGAGATTTATCCCCTTGGAAAGCTGGGCCTTATTTAGTCCATTATTTACAGAAGTTAGAACATTATGATTTTATTATAAAATTAGACAAATAGCTTGAATACAACTTCTCAGTGACACATTACTCTATTTACATAAAATCTATATTAAATTTGCTAATAAAATGTAAGGCAAATATTTTGAGGCACTCCTAATGGCACAAAATGGTATTATTACTTTTACAGACAAAACTGAACTATTCAAGAAAAATAAGTCAGCAGTACCATAGCTTTAATTGTATTTGTTTAATTCTGGGAAGAAGCATTAATAAGTAAAATGTTCTTTTGTCTGAACAGACAGTTCTGTAATGGTAAAAACCCAAAGATCTCTCAGTGAGAGAGACAATCATTCATTTCTGACCGTTGTTATTACAAATACTATGTACTATTAGATGCACTAACAACACTATAGACTCCCCAGCAAGCTCAAGAAAACTTATATAAGAATGTTTTGTCTGTATTTTACTTAAAACTAATCTGTGATGACCTCCTGGAACTGCTTAATGAAAAAACTTCCTCTAGGTTAATCAAAACTTCCTGTGCAGTTTGTCCTTCCAGTTATTGGAGCTTACTATGGAATTTTGCTATGAAATGAGTCCAGACAACTTTTCACTGGACTACCAAAATTTCGTTGGTTTATGCTCAGGTAATGAAGAGAAAGAAAAATTTTCCATACTAAAGAGAAGTGATAAGATTGCTTTCTAAGAGGCAAGAGACATGAAGACATGGGAACAATGTGCAAAAAACCCTCCAAGAAATAGAATGAGAAAAGCAAACAAAAGGAGCACAGCAGTAAAGCACATTGGCAAGGAACAACTGCAGATAATGAAACAAGGTAATAACATGGATAAACACAGAGAAATAGAAAAGAAGGAAGATTAAACAGTTAGGTAGGAAGGTACATTCCTAGACACAATCTGAAATTCAACTCAACATTCTAAAATATATGTGTGTTTTGTGTAATAGCTAGCTACCAACAAATCCATTGAAAATTATATTTCATTGACCTAGTAATAGCATATATAGTTGCGAGGACAACTTACTAATGCCATCAGCATCTCCAGTTACTCAAGTTATATATGGCTGCATTGCATAGGTAAAGATGATGACTGATGATAACTTCCATGAAAAGAGAACGTAGTAACATTTATCGTTTTTAAAAATCAACCTATAAGGTCACCAAGAAAAGATGACACTAAAATAACAGAGACGTCAAAGAAAATAACAGCCATTTCAGCATTACATAAGCAAAAGCTACTAAAGTTTTTTATCCCTGAACAGAGAGCAACAGGAGTATCTCATCAGAAAGGAGTGTGATGTTCAGTATTTCATAGGAATAGGTGGAAAGTACTTGCTACTACCAATTATTGTAAGCTTAAAGAAGTTTCCACTTTCCTTAAGAACTGAAGGGGTTTGGAACAGAAGCTTGTTCATTTACATGATTTTATAATTACTAGAGACAATTGCTGAAACTTCAACACTGCTTAGCAAAACTCAATAGTACTACATAAAAACTGGAAAGTAATTAAAAATTGTCTTGCTTAGATAACAAGCCAGAACTATCACCTCAGTATTAACCTGCAGCATCACCAGAATTACTTCAGTTCTCAACTGAACAGTGAATGTTGTAAGACTCAACTACTGTGAAAGAGAAGTTATTATTTTGCTCATTTTGTAGAGATGAGCTCTCCTGCACCTACCTACAGGAAACAGAACCCTGCTATTCCCTGGACACAAGAGCATTTCAAATACTGCCACTTTCATATTTTCTGTTGGATTAGCATCTGAGTACTTTGTAATGTTTACAAGCATCATAAATGTAATTTTCATAGAGAGTCATCATCATTCAATTAAATATTTGATCCTCATAGATTATTTTGAAACATTACTTATAATGAAATACTAAACATAATGCAGGGAAAAAAAGGAAACTTTTCCATTTTTAGCCACTCTAAGAACTCAAAGTTTTAGAATCTACTACTAAACTTTTCATAATAACACAAGCACTTCTCAGTACAAGGCAGTTCTTGAATACCATTATCAGCATAAAGAATACAGAATATGAATTGTTAAAATATATTGGCAAAAACATATGTTAAGAAATACTGGATTTTGTATCAGTTGTTTAATTAGTCTGTGATTTTATACTCTGTTTCAAGACTCCTCTTCAAATAATGCCAGGTTTATTAGTGTCCTGCTATAGCACACTAAAACTATGTCAGTAATAATAAGTAAAGATAGCACACACATCTTTCCAGAGCACTGTGCCTGCTGTGCCTAACAGAATTGTACTGGCAGCACAGTCACAGCAATTTTCACTCACTGAAACTCAAAAGCCTGCGTATATCTGCACACACCTCTATACAGACAGCTCTCCCTAATATGGTTATTACTGTATGACCCCTAACTCTTTTGGGATGGACTGGTATCCAAGACGCAGCTGGATGGGACTTTGAGCAATGTGGTCTAGCGGCAGGTGTCCCTGTGGCAGTGGGTTGAAACTAGATCATCTTTAAGGTCCCTTCCAACCCAAACTATTTTATGATTCTCTTCTATGACATAAAGGCTTTCTTTCCATGTTACAGAAGACTTATTTCACATACTGCAAGAGTATACCATTTACCAGAACTGTTATCAGAAAATTATTATGATTTTAATACCCATTATAAGTAGATAAATGAAACCGCTTTGAGTATCTGTCATACATTTTTACATAGCCAAGTTGTGTTCATGCTATTATCAACACATAGTTTAAAATTCTCATTTGTTCCTGTCAACTGATTTGAGAGAATAATGATCTAGCGTAAGGTTGTTTTACAGGGGAAAAAAAAGAGGTAACATTTTCTTTCCATTCTAATCCCCGTTTCCTTAATCTGCTCTGACTATTGATGATATCACCAGTTGTCCCTATTTGTCATGCAATACCAATTGCTTTATTGTGACAAAAACCTGTAGAACCTCCATTTTATCTCATGTTGGTTTTTTTTCCCATTAAAGGCCTAGATTGTGAAAAAGCGTAATTCATGTACTTAATACTAAATGAGTTTACATCTAAAACCAACAGGAAGAAAAGACATACCAGCATCTCCTTTAGAATAATGTCTACAATAATACACTATTTAAAAGGATGAACAGAGTCACGCAAAGTCAAGTAGCTCCAAATCAGATTCATATCAGGATGGGCCATTTCTATGTGGCGTCTGTTGCAGCTGATTGCAGAGACAGCTGGTTAGTACAACCAACTTCACTCAAGCCACTTATTGTCAGTTACACATTTTCTTCTTTTTTCACAGTTGCAGATAAAGTAGCAAAAATATCCTCACTGATGGTTTTAGTTAACTTACTGCTTTCATATAGTCATTGTATTTGGAGAACACTGTAGAATGGAAGAGAATTAAGAAAGTAATGGTTATCTATTGGCTATCCACATTTTTTTTTATTGCCATACATACATATTTTCCATTTTTAGGACTATGTTTTTATGCATTGCAAAATGACAACCTGGTAATTTTGAATCAATGGGGTCAACTGGGGCAGTATATATATTTCATGATTTCCAGAAACTTTGAACTGTTTACCAATAAATTCCTGATAAATTCAGATTCCAAATTTACAAGATTACAGGTAAAGAAAAGGGGAAGAATATCAATATATAGAATATATTGTGTTCATATACATAAACCCCTTTTTACAATGTAGTCCCTGAAATCATGGCTTTTATTTACAGTACTAATTTAATATTCTTCAAATCAATGTACATGTGCATATTTTGCTGTTGAAAATGTTCAAGAAGCATCATTTTGGCACTGGAAAATCAGAGTGCAATACACATCAAGATTGGGAGAAAAAATTTACATGGATGTGTGTCTACCTCCTGGCAAAGCTCTGTCAATGCAAGACTTTTCCAGCTGAATGAAAAAAAAGGTAGTTTTAGGTGCCTTAGAGCATCTGAGGCATCTTTGTGAAGCTATCAAATGTGGAAGATGCCTGTCCGTCTACAGTAACAGCTACTGGCCAGATAGGACACTGTAGAGCCCAGTACTCATCTTTAGTCAACTGAATTGTGCCTTAATTGTCTAGTTTTAAAGAAGTTTTGGAACTCTTCCCTTGAAACGTCTATCAGCTGCAAACACAAGCAGAGGATTTAACAAATACGCATATTGACAATTATACTATTCCTGTGGTAAATAAGAAGAAGCTGACAGGAAGACTGTTTTTCAGGAAGAACACTATTGCAGATCTAGCCCAAAGACTGTATGTGTATGTGTGATAATCCTTGAATCTTCCCAAAAGTCTCAATATGTTGCAATTGGATTCGAAGTTCCTTCAGAGTAAGTTAACAATTCATAGGAAGGATCCTGCTTCTGCAGACAGTTGCACTAGCTGAGAAATACCTTGATGTTTCATAAGAAGTTCCAATAGGATCTTTATACATATAAAAAATCTGCATATGGGAGACATCAAAAATACTTGTAGCTTTCTAAACCCCTGCAAATAATATTAGTTTGATTGCCACAAGTCCAGTAAGAGATGGAAAAACCCACAAAGTAGCTCAACCTCAAGACAAACTCTAGTGCCAAGGAGTAATCTTCTGCTACCTACTAAATCTGTATTATCTTTTAGAATGTTTTGTCACATGAATAAAAACATAATTGCCAGGGAAAATAAGTGAATTGCAGACACAGCTGTAAGGTAACCTTGTAGTGAGCTCATCCAAAACTGTATTGTTATAGCTTGACTAAATTTTCCAAAAACTTATGGAGCTGCAGTTTAAATGAGAACAGGATTTTACATGCAGCTGTAAAAATTATTTTAGTCTAGTCACTTCTGCTGTTAATTCGGATTTTCTGCACACTGTACAAAATGACTCTTTGAGTCCATGCTCATCATTTACACAGTGAGCTGGAAGCCGCAGTATTCATGGGAAAGAGACTGACCCTGATCAGAGATTACACCTGAAAATGACAGTACAATCAATAAACCCTAATGTTGGATAGATGAGAAGCAGATTTCACAGATGGCTTCAACTCTCAGATATCTGCATGAGAAGCTGATTCTTGGATAGGCGTAGACCTTGAAGTAAGCCTGCCAGCCAAGAGCGGATGCAACAAATATCTGCTGGAAACACAGGCTGGAAAAACGAGAAAAATTTGCTGCACTTGTTCATCAGCTTGATGATAGGACCAAAGAAAACACATGAATCAGCATGTCCAAAAATTATTATCTGGCAAATGCAATCTCTTTAATCAGTTTTGCATTCATCACAGATAAAGGTCTGGCATGCTCCAAGACATACATGCAGACATAGGTGCCAAGCATATAAGCAACCTGAGACAAGAATTTACTGGCATGCTTAGGCACTTGCATTTTTTTCCTGGAATGGAGGACTGAATGGATTTGCTATTAGCATATTTTTGGACTCAGCTGAGCAAACAGTAACAGTAGATGCTAGGTTTGGGTTACTGATTGAACTGGCTGCAAGTTAACCTACAATTCAGACATAAAAAAAAATTCTGAATACAGGTCCAGAAAAAAAAATTGCTGTAATTTACACATAATTTCAAAATATTCCAAAGAACTCAGTAAGGGTTGCATAAGAGACATGGTATAAAAACAGTAAAATTCCCAAACAAAAGTATTAAGATGCCCCTCTGTGCTTTAGATAGATTACCACAAGATACTCCCAAAACTCAGAACAGTTTGGCAATCATTGGGTTTAACTAGAAGATAATAGAGATACACAGCACCATACTTAAGGAGAGGGAGGGATGTTTTCTTTTAGCATAGGTATTTTATTTGTCTCAGAGTTAAGATCAACCTTCATGTACAGGAATAAGAAAGCAATGATCTACACATACTTCCTGTATTGCTGAAATGCTAGAGTTCAAAAAAACACAATCTATCCCTATTCTTATGAAAAACGTCTCTAAGTAGGATTTAGGAACACAAGGTGCAAGCTGGACAAAGAGCAGAATCATACATATATCCTAATTACAGGGTATTAAGAACCCAATAACCCATGTTGATGAGTTACTGCAGACACTTTTGGAAGTAGTATAATGACTTGCCCTAAAAAGGGAGGTCTAATGAGAGTGCTATATTGCTGTAAGTCATCAGTCAAATGTGCTGTTAAGAAGACAGCATATGGTAACAGAAGGGTATTATTAAAGAAGATAAAAAATATCTTTCCCCATAAATGTATATGGTTTCCTTGAAGGCCTGTTATTTCAGTTGGAGGACAGGCACAATTTTCACTGCTGATCTGAGTAAGGCAGACTTTGCTTTTCCTTTGAGGAGTTAGAATTCAAGATTTCGGAAGCTTCAAGTTTGCTGTTATCCTAAACATGCAATGATCAATGAAACCAACTCCTTAAAATGCAGTATCTTTAACTGCATTTCAAATTTTTTAATGTATACCCTGACATTAGAATCAACACAGACCTGTGCAATACTGTAATATTTCTATAGCTTTCAAAGTTATGATTAGTTGCATAAAGAACTGAGGCATGCCTACAGTGATTAACCTGAAATAATCTTTTGGAACAAGGAAAGTCCTTAGTGATATCTTGGGTAAATTGTTGCAAAACTTGACTGAAATGTCATGGTAATTCCACTCCTGAAAAAGCAATGATGAGTGAGTGTACTTATTCCCCAAAGCACAGCTTTTTTTTTTTTCCCCTGGCCTTTTTTTAGTGGTATTTAAACCAAGTAGTATCACAGCTTAACATTGTGACTATTAAGTTCAAAGGTGAAATAAGAGATTCAGACCATCTGCATTTAATGCTTTAACTTTCTCCACACAGACTGAACAAGAAAAAAACATTGAATGTTCTTGAATTAAAACACAATAATTGACAAGATAATTTAATTAGACTACTGCAGAAGGCTATCTGAAGGCTATCTGTCCCGGTGCAGCTCACTAAATCTACGTCATTAACAATAAGTAAAGATAGCACATACATCTTCCCAGAGCACTGTGCTTGCTGTGTCTAACAGAATTATACTGGCAGCACAGTCACAGCAATTTCCACATTAGTTGCTGAAATGAAAACCCTGCATATATTTGCACATACTTCTACACAGACAGCTATCCCTAATTACTAATATGATTATCTTAAATAATATACATGCTACTATATGATCCCTAACCCTTTTGGGATGTGCTGGTGTCTAAGGCCAGGTTGGGTGGAGCTTTGAACAGCCTGGTACAGTGCCCATGGCAGTGGGGTGAAACTAGATCATACTTAAGGTCCCTTCCAACCCAAACCATTCTACAATTCTATCATTTCTGGAAGCACCTTGCATTAGTTAGACAGTGAACTAATGGAAGAAGATGCCACTGCCAAAAGGCTTAGTGAGCTCATCACATTCCTTAAATGATCCTGAGAAGACCTCTTGACTTCTAGGTCCATGAAGAACACAGGTCATCCAACAATGAACGTCCAAAGGGAAGTAATATTATGACCCTTCACTTCAGACAAAAAAAAATAAATAACTCTGACCAGTGCCAAGACAGCAAATGGTTTACTAAAAACTGAACCTTCTTGCTAAAGAATAGGCAGGTTTAGAACCCAGTGTTGGCTCAGATAACAATGAGGAGGTGGAGGATATCTCTCGATTCCACAATGGCTGCTACTGCCCTCTTTTCAAGACTGGTTATAACCTTCTTTGTCAAATGGTTTGGGAGACTTTGTTTTTGAAAGTGAAGTGAGAGATTCCACAAGAATTTATTTAATAAGCCAGATCTTTCAATTTTGTTTATCTTCTCTTGATGCTTGATTTAAATACTTTCAGATTTTGAAATCAGCACCAGGAAAAGACTGAGTCCTTTTTATTTGTATGCATGTGCACCTCTGTGAAATATGTAGACAAAAACCATGGGTCTTCAAACATCATAGTAAAAATCTTCACAGCCTGAAGAAGTGCTGTGTTTAAAGAAACCAAGACAAAGAGAGTACTATGCTATGATTTTTCACAAACAACATTTTTCTCAAATAATTTTGTATATTAGTATACAACTCCTCATTAACAAATAAATATTTTGGAAAAACTGACAGATAGTTATAAAACAAAAAATCCTTGTTTCTGAAATCAAATCACTGGGATTTGAATAAACAGAAATACACTCTTTTGTCATTTTTAGATTAATGAATGGGGTTTTCAGTATACACTGTACAATTTCTTGCATCTTGAAACTTTTTCCTCATAACGCCTATTCTAAAAGCTATCTACTGTTCTACAACATAGAGAAATATGTTTTCACAATAATAGACAGCAATGGTGTTCAATATACAAAATCCAAATTCCGTAGTTCAGTTCTTAGAAAACAAACAGAAACTCTCTCTCTGGGTTTATACGGACTTGAAGTTTCCAGAAATGTCTATAATAAATACATCCTCAGAAGTAGTGAATGCTTAATGCACAACCACAAAGAAGGAAATTCTTTGGATACCTTTGTATGACTAACATATGTTGTAGTTTCCAAAAGCAAGTCTTCATTTTCAGAGGCCAATACGTGTTATGCAACTTAACAGCAATATTGACAAATATATTAATGGAACATCACAGTGAGTCTCTTCACTGAAGTGGAAAAAAAATAATTAGATGTTCAGAATCACTCTATTGAATCTAAGCCTCCACATATTAGCAGAAAACAGGTAAATTTAACATCAAATTTAACATAATGGCAATTTGTTAAAAGACCATATATTGCTAAGATTTTCAGGGCATATACCCCAACAGAGAACCAGTTTTCTCAACACTGTTTGCAATTTTCCTCTAATGTTTTCATAAATGTGTACAAATGTTGAACTTGCATGACTTTTAGAAATTATCTAAAGTATAGTAGTTAATCAAACAGCTCAATAAATTGATATACTATTCCCTATTATTTGCTGACTAAAGTAATTTACTTTAAATGATTGTCAGAAACTAAAAAATAAAACTAGCACTTTTATTACCGTATTAATTTTCATGAGATTTTTGTACAGTCTTTTAATTACAAACAGTATACATGATATGATTGCAATATACCCTGCCCAGGAGTATTTTGACGTGACATTCAGTAAAAGGTATTTGGTTGCTCAGTGAAAACTTTTGTATAAAAAAGAATTTCTAAATTAGAAGGCTCAAGAGCACTTTCTTTCCTTTAATGCTGTGATGAAACAGATACTGCTCCTGCTTTGAACATCATAATAGTTTATAAAAGACACCCATGTTTATACACTCACATACTACCTATAGACGGAAATCTGTTGTATTGGTTTAAATTCAGAAAATGGGTTACAATACCATATTAAGAGATTCATTATTACCAATTAATTGACAAACTGCAAAGCTTTCTTAAGGGCCCCCCTAGTGTTTTCTGATGGATACTGTTTATTAATAATTGAAAAGACAGAGTATAGTTGTTACATCTAGACAGAGTATAGTTGGTACATCTGAGCATGACATTAGGCCAAGGAGATCTAGAAGCTGGAGTCAGAAATCTTGGTATAGGAGTAAAACTCACAGTAATGTTAAACTGGAAACATTATCTAAAGGAGAAAATGAAGATGAAGTTAAAGAAAGTAAATAGTTTACCTAAGAATAATCGACTAAGAAAATGCAGAGTGAGGGTGAATAATATGTAGCTATTCTGGTATTTTGGTGGTAAAAGTTACCATGAGCTAAAACTGATTAGCAATACAATACCCTGCATAAAAGACAACATAACTACTTTAAACTGTAAACTAAACTTTACAGTTTACCTGTTGGTAAAGCCACACCTGTATTTTTTTTATAGAGGATTCTCTATCTAAGGAATACAAAAGAAATTAAAGGAATTCAGCAGAAAATACTGAGTTCTAAAAAAAGATGAAAAAGAAGGCAAAAATTAAATAATGAGCAGTCTTTCAGTTGAGAGGAAACTGAATGGAGATCTAAGAGATGACAGGGAAAAACACCCAGAATGGTCGTGCAAAGTTAAAGCTTATTTTGCTCATTCTGCAGCAATACTACTTGTTTGTGGTGACCAGAAGGAATGTTTTCTCAAGAGCCAGCCTTCACTTTCTGAAGATTTACAGTATGTACTCCTCAGCACCTGGGCATTGAACTTGTAATTAGGATGGAATTTTCTTTAGTCAATATTCCATTTTGTATCAGTTTCTTGCTTCTGCAGAAGCACTACACACAGTTAATTAGTTTCACCGTGATTTTATCTACTCCAACCACACCAGATGGGTTTAACAATGATGGAACAAATCTTCTATCATGGTTCAGGAGAAGCCTTTAAATAGAGCAATACAAGGTCTGCAAACAGAACTACAAGAAAAAAGCTGTATAGCAACCACAGTTTTCAGGCAAAAGCAGACAGCTCAACAGTTTCTCCAGGTATACCTTTACCCAAAATCCTCAAGGTGTACATTACCTTCAAAAGCTGGTGACTAATTTCTCACATTTCCATATCTTAATGCCACTTTATATGCCTCCCTTGCTTCACCTGACCATTCTCATTGCTTAAGATCTCACACACTGTAAAAGAACATTTCTTCAACACAGTTACATTTAAGCTCCTGACTTCTACCACAGTCTCACCTTTTGATAGCAATAGCTACATACAATTTGAACATGTTATCAGAACAGAAAGCTTATTAGCAAACAAAGCATTTTGCTTCAGTATATTCTAAAGAGGAAAAATTCCATATTCCACCTCTGTGTAGCTTAAGCACTGCTACTTTAACATGACTCCTGTGAGTTTAACTAAGATCCTAATATGAATAAAATTAACTCCTATATCTGTTTATAGAACTGAGCACTAAATCCATAAGCATCCAAATATTAAAACTTTACCCAAAATCTTAAATTAGACTCAACATCACTATATTGATTCATTCTTACCTCTTAGTTACATTCTAGCTGTAATTTTATAATACATTGGTGTTCATAATAAAAAGTTGAAAAGTTAATCAATGACGGTTCAAAATGACATCTTTTAAAGCACTACACATCCTTGCTCCTATGCAAACCAAGTTTTAACTGTCATGCTGTCAAGAAAAATGATAATTCTCTCGTCATACTTTATCTTTTTAAGGAAGTAAGAACCACAGAACACTTTACAATAGAAATTTGCTTCCTATGTTTAATAAAATCTGCCTTTTGCATGAAATCCCAGAGAGATGTTGTATTTGAAGCTGACAGTGAAAAAGGAAAAAAAAAAAACAACCAAAACTGATGAACAAAACACACAAAAGAAAAGTGGGAAGTGTTTCAAGTTTATACACGCCTGTGCTTCTATTTTCTCAGCTCTCTCTCAGTTTAATGCAATACAAAAGTCCATGAATAAAAACCTGAGCATACATAAAGCAGTCTTAGAGCTGCATTGGGTCGTTAACTGTGATAGACCTTCTTAAGGAATATAACTACGTGCTTATTAAGAAAAGTCCCACCATGAAAATCACCTTAAGTACAGTGTCTTATCAATGTCCAACAATCATAGGCATTACCAGCAGCAACAGACATCCATTGCTAAATCTAGACCACTTCTGAGTGCTCCCCTAACTTTGGTTCCAAATTTGTTGTATTATTAAACAAATGACCACCCAAAAAACAGAATAACAAATCCCCAAACCAAAAAGATATCCATACTTTTCTGATCTACTCTAATTGAGCTCATCACATTTAAGGTTTTACTTTGGCTTTTGCAACAAATGGGATTACCTCTGTATTTGAAAATCTGGAAGTAAAACAGAACTGCAGCTGATAATTAAGGTAGAGTACCTCTGACTAACCAAGGGAGTTAGTGCAGAACATTCTCTATAAAGAGAAATTGCCTTATTTGAAACGGCTTGAATCCTTTTACTCTCAGGGCAGTTTGCAATGTACACTTGTTTGTTCAGGCTGGTAAGGAAAGGAGGCTTCTCAAGGTACAGACTTTTTGATTAGTTATTTTTCTTTAAAGTGGTTCAGTGTTGTTTTTTACACTCTAATAAAGCTACCTAGAACCTGTGTGGCACTCTCTTCACTTTTTATTCCTTAAATGATTTCAGAAGACCTAAGCAAACTATATGAATCTGACTTACTGTCCTTAAGAGCAAAGGAGAAAGAAAATAATTGTGAAACATTTAAAGTGGGATTTAATCTCCAACAGCGTTAATGATAATCCACATATTTTATTAAAAGTTTATGCTTAATCCACAAATGTTCAGTGAGAAAGACATAATAAAGCACGATTCAAACAGAACAGCAGTCGCATTTACAGTTATGTCATACAACACAACAAACATACTGAAGTCTCAGGTGTACTGCTGTGCACCCGAGTCTGGTGAGATTTTGCTGTTTGTTTTAACTAGAGATACCTAAACTGACACGACGAGGTAAGCAAATTTCACAGAATAAAATGTAGCCACTGAAGATGCCAACATTATTCCTCTACTGATACTTAATCCCACTTCTCCGTAGCAAACAGCAATTTAACACCCAAGAGTGACACAAGTTCAGCCAACTGCTGCCAGCACCGCTCCGGCCGCGCCAAGGGAAGGTGCGGCACGCACTGCCCGCTGAAACAGCGAGAGGCTGCGCCCCCTTCCCCGCGCTCCCCTCCCGCGGCGATGCTCTCCCCATCCTC
The DNA here is from genome assembly GCA_035583155.1 of Acropternis orthonyx. Classification (NCBI taxonomy): domain Eukaryota; kingdom Metazoa; phylum Chordata; class Aves; order Passeriformes; family Rhinocryptidae; genus Acropternis; species Acropternis orthonyx. The sequence goes on along the minus strand of JAWWEU010000001.1, from coordinate 46,039,687 downwards.
TCTGTCCCTCAACTCGCTGGAAACTTTCTGCCGGCCGGGTACGGCCGCCGACACGGCTGCCGAGCCGCCGGGGCAGCGGCATGGCAGCGCCGCTTGCCAGCCGCACCCCCGGCGGGAGATGCACATTCTCAGGGACCCGGCTGAGCTGCCAGAGCACGAAGCGGGTCTCGCCGAAACAAATCGATGTGCAACTCTACACGGAGGGTTGTCTCCTGCCTTCCTCCTCTGCCCCTTGGCCGGCAGCGAGGGGATAACTTTCCAGGTGACGCTTGCCCTCTCCCGGCACTCGAGGCGTGTCGGGCAGGGCCGGGCAGGCGTGCGGGGCGGTTACCTGATGTCCCCGCTCGGCGGCAGGGCAGGGCAGAGTCCCCGCGGTCCCCTTCATGCCCGAGGGGCTGCCGAGCCCGCCCTGAGGCACACGCCTTCATCCAGCTGCCTCCCCGCGGGCTGCGCCTCCTTCCCTCGCCCTGGCGGGGCGGCGGGCGCAGGGAGGGACCGCTCTCGCGGTCTTGCCGGCGCGGCAGGGAGGGAAGCAGGAACAGAGGGCGGGAGACACGACGAGGAGGAGGAGGAGGAGGAGAAGGCGAGCAGGGGGCGGGAGGCGAGCTGCGCCCTCCCTGTCTCCGCCCCAGCCGCCGAGCGGACACACGGGCTGAGGCCGGGGAGTGGCCGCGCCGTCGCCCCGCAATGGGAGGTGCGGGGGGCTCCTTGTGAGCTCCGCTGTGCCAAGGCTCGACCGTGTCCCCCGGCTTTGCGGGTCGGGCAAGGCAGGGCAGGGCAGGGGGCAGCCGGCGCCTCTGAAGGGCGCCTCCATCCTGCCTGGCGCTTGGGCAGAGCGCGCCTGCATCTGGGGCTGGAGTTTGGAACCATGGCGAGGGCCAGTGTGGGAGGTAAAGAGGGAGACTTGCCGTGGCAGATGAGAAGGGTGACGTGCAGATCGGGAAGGTGAATGATACGTAGATTTTTATTTTTTTTTTCTGACAAATTTGACAAGAAACGTGTTCAGAAAGCCAGAGTAGTGAATACCAATGCGGTATCTGAAGAGGAGGAAAGGAGTAGGAAAGGGTTGTCGGGCAACAAGGGGAAAAATGTACCCTGTAAGTTGGCAAGGGCAGGGTTTTGGAAGGTGAAGAGACTGAGGAGAATAAGAGGTTTGGGGAAGCCAAAATTTCACTGAGCTTGACTGGAAATACATGTGAAACTGAGATCATGGGTATGGAGAAGAAGTTTGGCAGGCTTCTCCTGGAGATTAGAAAAACGAGCTGTTGAGGAAGCGATTTTAACTTAAAAGGGATTTTAATTAGGGGAAATATGCATAAATGAAAGTGTTGAAAAAGTAGGAAATCAGCACTGAAGGAACTGCTGGACAAGAAGGAACTCAGATAAAAAGAACAAGTCACAGCTTGAAAAAGTGAGTGCATCTGAGCAGAACACACACAGTACTTGCCTGAAAGGAGTGGGAGTATTGAGTCTGTATGGAATAGAAATTACACTGTCCAGAAACTTTTTCTGTAAGAACTGTGCAGTATATCTTGTTTTCTGGCAAGTCACACCATCCCACATGATGGTGGAGGGTTGGATTCAAGCTCTGCAAACCAAACACGCCTTTATAACCAGTGTAGTAAAATGGATCTGACCATCCAGGATTACCTATAAAAGCAATATTTCCTACTGGCTTGATATCATCCTACTCCTTGGAGAACTGAATTGAGCTTCAGCTTTTAGCCAACCCAATGTGAAGCATGCATGGGCATGCAGATTCAATGCCTTTAGTGTTTACTGGTGGGAAGGGAAGAAGTTCATGCTGCTGAATTGCCCATGAATGTCTACTGTCCCTCAAGTGGAAAATGGTGGAGATATGAGATCAGATACATACTGGGATACAATGAACTGGAGCAGAAATGACTGTGTTTACACTGAAGTGTGTTGTTGAAATATTTACTGTGTAAAAGAGAGGGAAAAAATAATCATCCTGATGATGATTTATGTGTTAAATAGCCCTTCCTCCATTGACTTCCTGCAACATTTTGGAGTGACCAACAACATTTTAAAGTGGTGGGGGGGTTTTTTGTTTGTTTTTTGTTTGGTTTGGGTTTTTTGTTTGTTTTTTGGGTTTTTTTTTGTCACAGTCTCATTCTGACCTGTTCTAACCCTTTTTATCTCAATTATTGTGCGACAGCTCTAGTGAACTGCAGTTGTATCAGTTATTTACAAAAAAAAAAAAAACACAACAACAAAGTATTGTAGGCACAGCCTATCCAGGGGTTAGGTTGGATTGAAATTTAAAAAAAAAAAAAAACAAAAAACCAAACACGGAAAAACTAGCCTGCTTTAATGTAGAACTGTGTAATCCATACCTTTCCCTTTGGTTTTCTCTCTTCATTTTTCTTCCTGCCCTTTATTGTGCGGAATCTTCCTTCTTCTTAAGGCTCATCAATCCTACCCCTGTACTAATGTCTAAAAATAATTTTACATATTTTATATGTATAGAAATTTTTATAGAAGTGTTGCCAGAGATCTAGAGGATTATACTTCAATAGCCATCTCTTGCATAAAAATGGTATGCCAATCAGGGCTTTCAGGTGCTGTGGTAGTATTGGTGAAAAGAATGATGGTTAATAATAAATATTTAGCTGTTTGTTTATAAGAGCAGGAAGTCCTCTTGGAATTACCTTTGGCGTTGCTGCTCAGGACTGGTAAAAATTCTGTATCTGTGAAAGAAGGCGAGATCAGCATTTTCAAGTTATTTTTGAGCTTTATTGTCCCTGTATTTTTAATGGTTATTATAAAGACCTGTAGCTAATCAGGAAATCTTTTGTGAAAGGCCCCTCTCAGAGGTGCTGTTTTCTACCAGTTTGTATTCTGTGTAACAAGTCTCCTTTGCTCCCTTGAACTGCTATGTGTCTGAATTTGAGATAATATACTGCAAATTATTTTCCTGGGCACACTAGCAAGTTAAATCAAAATCAGTGGAAAATTCAGTCACTTTCTTAAAAGTATGTGCCTGCTAACACACCATAATGTACATGGATTTAAAAAAAAAATTCTTTTAAAAATTATTAGTACAAGTAAAATGCTCACAGTATGTTTTGATCACCGGGATAGCATCAGAATTTGATATGTTGATGGCCTAGATTCAAAGGTAGTAATAACTTGTGCATAAGAGTCTATTCGGTATAAAATGTAATATTGCATTATTGATAACAGCTATAAAATCCCTAGAGAAAACACATTTATTTTGAGCAGCTGTGTATTCACATCTTTTTGAAGACAGATTGCTTTGCAGTGGAATAAACAATGAGTGAGATATGAGCATAAAGATATTGGGTTTTTTAGTGAATTGGTTAACATGTGGATCGGTTCAGTTTTGTGGCATCTATACCCTCGGGTAAACAGTTGAGTTCACCTTCTCCTCCCTCACCTGTCCCCATCCCCCATCCCGATCTCATAGGCTGTGTTGCTTATGTCTTTTTCTGGATTCCTTCTCAGCTATAATAGAAGCTAAATACCTTTTCCAATAAAGAAACTCAAGGTCAGAGTTGGGAGTAGCTCATACTCACAGCATGGATCCACCTGTATTCTGCTGGCTCATAGCAGCTTACTCATCGTTCTCCAAAGATGCAGCCTTTGGGTTATGGTATGACTTCTCACTGTGCTGTCATGTACCATGTGGCTGTTAATCTGCCAACATAACCCTACCTTTCAGAAATTGTATAGGGAACTGTGAAATAGCTATGTTGTTTCTGGGAAATCTCTCTGGCTCATGTTACATATCTAATACAGTTGTTTGGACACTTGAAAACAAAAAGGGCAACAACCTCCCCAAGAAACAAATGTAAAAAATTCCAACAAAACCAAACCCTAGCAAGAAAACCAACAAAACCCCTAGCGTTCCTAATGTTTTCAAGAATTATTTCTGAGTAATCAGCTTCCTTCTGAGAAAGAAACAGGTGATTTTATAAGACCATCTCCCTGGACACCATCAAAACTGTGTTAGTTCAAGGTCCAAAAAATGCATAGTGGTCTACCTCAGGACTAAAGGATGCAACAACTGTCCTGCTACTATGTACCATCACCTGCTTTTTCTGTGAGGACCTATATAAAACATAAAGCAAGCCCTTGACAGCATATGATCACCTTCAAGAAAGAGCTTTATCTGAGCTTTGTGGTTAGGTATCAGTATTAGCTCCCCTCTTGGAGTCTAAGGATAGGATGACAAGGTGTTTCTTTTCATTCAGACCCAGTATCCATGAAGAGGGCCCAGCCTAGTTATAAGCTCCCCATGAGCAACCTTTAGAAGAACACTGTGCTTCTTATAACCCTGAGATGCTGAGGCATGTAGAAATTCATACATCCTCTTCTTTGGTTCTTCTGTTGCCCATTTTGTTTCTCATATAGCATATGATTGTCTCTCAAATTTGTTTACATTCTTTGTATAGCCTGCGAAAAGCTAAGTGCATCCTGAGTATTCTGGAGAATGCTTTTGAAATTCCTGTCTACTCCTGTTCATTTTACAGGGACTTCAGCAACAATTAGAGGATTCATTTTTTAACTGAGATTTGCAGCTTTTTCTGGCACTTTCTCCACTGAGGGGTTCCAGTGTGTAGACAGTGGGTCAGTCCAAGGCTCCTTTCAATGCAAACCTACTAGGTCCAAACAAGAGGAAATCCAGACAGGATGTTTTCCTTGGTGTTGTTCCTGCCAGGCAGTTCTTTGCATGTCTTCCTTGTCTCCTTTTTTCCCCTTTATCCCTGTTAAACATTTTTTGCTCTTGTATTTGAATATATACTTTCAAACATTTCTTCCTTCAATGCAATTTTATTGTGATTAATTTAGTTTACATATTTCATTTGTCTTTTTGTACCCTTTTGATCTGACCAATATGAATGCAGTTAGCAGAATGAACACTGTTCTCATATCTACCAATTCTATACCAATTTATATTTTCTTCTGAGTTGCTATTTTATCTTTTTGCTTTTCCTCTGTGGAGAAATGGATAAACTAATTAGATATTAAATGCCATATTGCAGTTCTAAATACAGAATTATTCATTAGAAATAACCTTTTATTATGACATATTTTGTCACAAGATGTGTCTTGTAGGTCACACATTGTCTGTAAGTTAAATTTTTAACATTTTTAATCTTTTAGTTTTTTTTTTTTTTTAATTTTTCCTGCTTAAACAAAATCAGTTGATATAATGTAGTTGGGCAAGTGTTTTGGTCATGTTGTGATAAAGGTGATTCATAAACATGAAAGTGTTATTGTAAAGCTATAGTAGGGTGGCAACTGCTTGAAAAAGTAATTGTCTAACAGTGATGTATGACTAAAACTCACCTTTTTTTTTTTTTTTAAATAATGACATTATTCCCTGAACTTACTAGACTCTTTATTTCTGTAGTCATACAAAGAAAATGGATCTCTGTTATAGGTATTCTAGCAGTGGTTGTAAACAAGCCCTTTAATATCCATGTGAAAGCTGGCTTTAGAGCATTGTTAACAAAGTTTTTTTGTTTTCCTTTGGGCTTGGTTTTATTTATTCTATCTAAATTATGCTATGTCTCTTGCCAAATTGTTATCAACATGTATGTGGCATAACAATTTTATTTTCAAACCTTTACTGTCAGCCTAATAATGTCCTTCCATGACACTGTATAGGGAAATGCGAATTCCTTGGAGTCTTTATAATAGTAATCAGTACTTTTGAAATTTCTTTTGTGCCATTATTCAGACTTTAGCAAGAATGTCATATAGCTCTGAAGAGGAATCATTTTGTTCGCTCACTAATGCTCATGTCATCTAGATGAATGCATGCCCACTGTATGTCTTTTAAACGTATCAAGTAATGATAATAACAAATCTAGTGCTTTAGCTATGCTACTACACTGAAACGTTATTTTACCTCAGTTATCATGTGTTGTATCTGTCATAAAATTTTACATTTATGTTATTGTTTAGTTTATATTATTATGTGCATCTTTGTTTCACTTTTTACTTTTAAGAATATAGATAACACATGTCCTAGTAAGGAGCACAAGGAAAATAAATAACAATAAGGAAACAAAATATTGTCCCTTACAACAATCAATGCAGAAACAAATTAATACATAGTAGTACTAGCATGAAAAGGCCATGAATTCTATCCTATTTGTAGGCTGTTAGGAAAACATACAATTCACTTCATCTGTTATACTGAGTATACTCAGTTATATACAGGGTTAAATATTTATAGAGTGGACCATTGCTTTATGTGCAGTAATGCATACCTAAAGATAAAACCATTTAGATAAGTTCATGAGAATCAGTGTAGGACTTGTCAGTTCTTATCCCAAAATCTCACATGTGAAATAGTGATGTGCTGTCTTTGCTGTGCCATTGCTTCTGTCCTGACTAAAACAAGAAAAAATTGGACTGTTATGTAATCCCCAAACAGTCTGGAGTCCTTCAGAATTGCTTCTACCTAATTAAAGCAACTTTGACCTTTCAATCTCATGGCTACACTGATATTTGAAGTTGTATTCTTGTATGAGAGGTGAGTGACACAGTACACCCCAAATTATCCCTTTTCTGTTCTTAGAAGCATTTCTACTGTATGTTCTGAAAGAAGTTCAGAAAGAGTCTGAAGGAAGATTCCACTGTGGCAGATCACTTATGACTTGTAAAAAAATACAGGAGCTTGTGAGAACCCTCAGTCTTGCATTTCTGCTGTTCTGAAACACAATAAAAAGACAGACCTACTTTCCCACTGAAAAGGAGGGAATTATAGGAAATGGTAGCCAGAATAAAATAGCAGTTACCTCTGCAAAACTGAAGCCCAGTTCCAGGAAAATACAAGAATTTACAGTAATAGTAATAGAGATGAAATAGTCATGAGGAAACCCACTATAGAATTCTTTAGCATATTTTCTCTGTCAAATAGAAAAGTACATCATCCTTTATTTTAAACATATTTTTTCTTTAAACAAAATACACTTATGACATGGAAAAGGACAACCAAATAGATTTTGCTTCTGTGTAACTAGTGCAGGATATAAAATTTCTTTGCAAAACATAAATTCATTTAGGATAAATGTAATAAATATGAGAGTTGATTATATAGACATACTGTAGGAAAAAATATTTAAGATTTCCTATTTTCCCAATCCTGGTTCAACTTTTCAACCTTCACTTTTATTAAATGCATAAATTTAGTTCCTGATTAACTTGTTATTTCTAGGATCTGTATTTTTTCCACTGCTAAGTTTGTGAGCACATTGGTTTCATTCTTTGGAATTGGTGAACAGTGAAGGAAAAAAAGGTTAGAAATCTTTGCATGGGCAGTTTCTTACCTCTCTGGTTAACCTCTGTGTTATTTTGGATTTCATTATGGGAATCCTATCTTTGACAGCATGTTATGTATGCCTTATGGAACCTCGTGCAAGGTTCCTGTAGGTCATACTGACAACTAGAGTCTCCTCTACCTATAAGGTTTAACTGAAATCCAATGTGTTCTGACATGAGTGAAGTATGTGTGCATCTAAAGCGAGATGCTTAAAATTACCTTCATAAAGTAATTACTTCATTGATTATTTTTAATTAAGTAATTAAATTAATTAAATATTACCTCATAGAGTAGTTCTGAACTAAAGGTAGCTCTGGAGGTCGTCTTTGTCCATTCCCTTCTCAAAGCAAGTCTAGTTAGATCAGGTTGCTTTGGGCCACGTCGAGCTGAGCCTTGAACACCTGTGAGTCTCTAGACAAACTCTCTGGGCAACCTATTAAAAAACTGGATAACCCTAAAGCTAATGTTTTCCCCCTAATATCTGCTCAGAATTTTCTGTGTTCCAATCTGTGTCTGTTTCCTTTCCTCCCACCCCAGTTCACCTCCAAGAAAAGTCTGTCTCCATCTTTACCATATTTATTTGCATAAACAAATTAGTGGATGTATTCCTACGTGATGAGAGAGGCAGAAGTCCATTTATTTCTATATGATACTGGGAGAGACAGAGCCATCACTTTTCCTCTGTGTCTTTAATAGAAGCACTTCCTATTCTCTGGGCAGAGTTTGCATGTGGGATCCTTTGGGCTGTTTGATCTCTTTCACTTCAGGTCAGGTGGGATCTTGGCACTGACCTGTGAATGCCAAATTGTTCTGAGTACATGTAGGTTCAGAACAATTAGTGATCAAAGAAATTTGTATCAAATCAGGAACCTCATAAGATTAGGTGCACCAGAGAAATGTTTTTAGCCACAGTTTGGTCTTATACCCATGCAAATATTGTTCTAAAAGTCATGTCAATTGGACATCTGTATGGTCCAGTGCTCTTTGATCCGCCCTAAGGGTATCTTACCTGGCACTCAGCAGTGTGCAACTTCCCTCCTGTCCTTTGTAATTTTGCCAGTCCCATACAGGTTTCTTGGACAATGTAAGACCACTGAAATGACATTAGACACTTAGATGTGGATATATGCTTATCTCCATTGTTTGGTTTCTTGTTCCTGTTCTAAAAATGGGATTCAGTTTAAGGTTAAGAAACCTTCATGGAACTTCACGTGTATACCTAATTGTGAACTAGAGAGTTACGCTCCCACTGTCATCATCGGGGTGCAGGACTTGATTCATCTGCTTACACAACTAAGTGAACATGGTATGCTCTTCCATATCCAAGACAGCCATGGGATCAAATAGATGTGAGACAGGATCTTTAGGAGACCACTGTCCTTGTGGGGCAGCAACTGGAAGCCAATTAAAATACCCTACAGAATCTGAAATTGCAGTAAAGATCTCCTGGCTGGCTGAAAACTTGTTACACACTTATTTCTTTCTTCACTTCAGGATATATGTGGAAACTTTCACTGTGTCGTAGTATGTCACCCTGCTGTCACTGTTCAATTATCACTTAATTGAAAATTGGCTTGATTATGAATTGCATGCTTATTAAAATCAATTTAAACATAAATTGCAGTTCAATAATATACTTTGATGTCATTCCATGTTATTAGCAAAGATGCTATGCTTTTTTCCATACTTCATTGATGCTTGTTTCAAACCAGTGAACAAATATTTTATTAAATATTTTATAAAAATGTAATGAAAACTACAACTTCTTCCTTCCACACAGTTTTTGTAGTACATTAAATGTACTTTGCAGTCTTTCTTTCTAGTTTTGTTAGGTGCAGTTGCTTTCAGTCATATTTCTTTGAAGTTACAAATACGTATGTATACTTTTATATATAGCTATACACTTCTCTTTCACAGTGTATACCATAAATCATCTCATTAAATAATTTGAGGAATACATAATGAGCAACTTTGGCATATAAACTTTATTGTATATATGAGTCAAAGTCTTCATAACTATCCTTGAAAGTATTTTTTGACCAATGGGATTAATTATATATCACACAGATGCCTGTCATGCACTCTGTTTACACTATAGGGAAATGAAATAGGATAGTTAATTTTCTTTTATTCGGTTAAAATGCCAAGGTTTAATTAAACTGCTTCAGCTTAAGGGTTGCACAGCTACTTTCAGCTGTCATGAAGCATACTAGAAATTGATTTGCCATTGCCTACATGCCCAAGAAGGCATTCAGCAGGCATTGTAATTTCACTCAAAACTGTTTTTATTAATCATAGTTGCTCTCCAATTTCTAAAATTTGTAGGAGAAACAGTGTATTAAAATTAGTTTCATCCATATGCTCAGGGAGGAAAAACAATGCAGGTGCCAAATATCTGAGATTTACATTCAGTTTTGAATTAACATCTGGATTTTGCTTTTTATATAAGATTTTTGTAACACCGAAATTTCATGCACTTTTGAACATTTAACACAATTATTTCAGTTGTACAATAACAATTAGATGGGATCATGAATTAGCAAGACAATTGCAAAGCAATAATAAAGCCATCATGTTACAATTATGAAAAATAAAAACATAGTGACAGACAACTAAAACCAACCACTTACTTGCAGCAGCACATATTTATATGTAATGTATTATAATCATGATATAGAGGATTTTCAAAAATATTGGTAAAACGGATATTAACTTGCTCACTTGCTCACTTGCTCCACTCCAAGCCCAGCCTTCACTGATGTGAGAAAAACAGGAACCATGCTGAAAAAGAGAATGTAGCCACTAGTGAATACTGATTTTTTATAATTTCCATTATAAAAACCACAAACCCAAAATCTTGATATATAAGAAGGTCCTTAGTGCTCTCTTTAAACACTTGGAGAAAACTGGTGTTAACAGAATCCTTTTTCTTCTACCACTCTCTGAGTTTCCAGTGGCAGCTCTAGCTGAAGTCTGCTTCCAGCATACATGGAACGGCCTAGAGTTTGGTGGTATTATACACCAGCTTGTGCACTAATGAACATGGTAAGGTTTCACACAAAATGTAGTAAGTTGCATTGGAATAACTGCATAATAGGAATACAAATAAAACTAGTACTGTCTGCATGGGGTTCATTCCCTAAGTTGGGAACCTGTATTAGACTCATTATTGGGCTTTTGTTTTTGGTCCAACCCACCAGTTTTCCATTCCCTGAAGGTAGCTAAAAATTTTTTAGTTTCTGTGACTGTAGTTAACATGGTGTTGTTTGGAAAGTTCTGTATCTCAGATGCCAGAAAAACATAACAATTCTGATATTTTTAATGCAGGAACTGATGACGATTGATCTTAATCTGTATTTTAACTATGGATAAGGTGTTTTCTTTAGTGATAGACCAAATGCCTGATTTAAATTAGAGATGAGCTGATCTGAAGTTGTTTGCCGTCAATTTCCCTTCAGCTCAGCTAGAGGCACCTAATTCTTTTTGAAAGGCTGAATTTGGATTCTCTTCCATTCTTTTAATTTGTCTCTTGTTTATTGTGCAACCAGACCTTTCTTCTCGGCCCTTCCCTTATCTGAGAATATAACAACTTTTTAATTGAGCGTTGAGCTTTTATGCACCTCTCTATATGAGGTGAGGGTGCATACCTCTGAGAGCGATATGAACAACTGCAAATGTACTAAAAAATTACTTTCTGACAATCTTATCAAAACATGGTGACAGAACAAATTAATTTTATCAAACTGAGTGTAGAGTTCTAGAATATAGTTAATTATACCAGCTATTAAAGGAAAGTAAACTGAATCTTTAGGCACTACAGTAATAGATAATTTTATAGCATTTTAGTAAGGTAAAGGGATGTAATCTAATGTATTCCTTTTGTAGCCTCCACCTTTTTTTTTTTTTATATAGACATTGAGATATTTAAAACAATTAAAATTGCATAGAAATTTTTGTATAATATTTTCACGTGGAGAACCAAATGGAATGAGTGGTTCTAAATATCTGATATCACTTTGGGAGGAGGAGCAGAAGGTAGATCATCATGTGGTGTGAACTGGCATGCATCCTTTCCTCTTATTGAAGGTGATGCTGATAAGGATGTGGCCAATAGACTTTAGAAATACAGAGTTAAATCAGAAAGTAAAAAAATTTCCTTTCATGTATGCCTGTCATGCACTTCAGTAATACTTCATATAAAATAAAAACCTTCATCTGACATAACACACCTTAAGGTCTCCAAGTAAAATTCTTATTGTTGCATAGTCTCTGGAAGAGTAGATAGCCTTGCATTTTAATTTGCCAGGGTTTGCCTACCACACTTGGTTTATTTTAAAAGCACACACTGTGAAGCTGAAAATACTTTTTTGGGAAATTACCTTCACTTTTTCCTCCTGCTTCAACTGTCATCTGACTCAGATACACTAAGTGATATTATTCATACTCATTCATGCAGGGATGCACTTAATAGGCTCACAGGAAAAGTGATCATTAATTGATTGACTGTAACCTGATTGCCTGTGGATAAGGCTCACAGGTTAATATCTTCATTTCAGCAAGGAATGGAAGTTGCCACACCTCAGTCTGCATAGTTATGAATACAGTTTTTATTGGCATGGCTAAACACCGATACAGTAATAAAATGGCCAGTGCAAAAGATTCAGCTGGTGGTGTCTTCAATTACACATGGTGTGTAAAGATGGCTGCAGGTAAAATTAGAGGAATCTGAGATGTTATGTTCACATCCTAACATAAGTTATAACAGTATGGAAATTGTACGGTAAAATGCAGCTGCTGCTCCCTGGATGGAACGTGGTTGGCATGCTCTGTGACAATTCCCCATACACCCAATCTGAAACTCTAAGCACCTGCTAAGGGGGATGGAACAGAGGGTGGAGTGGAGTGGAAACACCATGTCCAGGCTCTGTTGAAATCCTTGCAGGGTGGGGAACTCGATGGTGCTTTGCAGCTGACAACCCATATAGTACCTGTCAAAAAAGGGAGCCAGGAGAGGGTGTCTTGTTGTTGAGCCAGCAACTGTGACAAAATTGCTGTCCTTGGATGAACTTGATTCACTAAAGCCTAATTGTAATATTAGTGCAGACCTCCATCCCAAGGTTACCCACCTCCAAGGTACGACCACCCCACAAACACACACATGCTCTGTATTGTTTTGACTCTGTCTTTAAGAGTGACGTGAGAGAATATTACACCAATCAGTAACAAAGGTATGTATGACTGAATTCACTCAAGCTCCACCTAAACATAAAGAAATAATATAAAAGTAAGTTGAGAATGGGGGGAAGTCAGGGAAGACATCATGCCTTCTGGGATCAGTTGATGGGCTGAACCTGTCTTAGGGATGCATTGGGTAAGAACTGTACTCTATGTGTGCTGAATACTTTTATTGGGGATTAGATCTTGTCTGTATATTGCTTTGAATGTGTCTTTTGCAGTCAGATACTATCGCTGGCAATCCTCGAGCTTTAACCTGTCACAGTTTTATATTCCTAAAGAGTGTTATTCTGTAACCTGTTAGTGAGAGTCTTTCACAGACCCTGGCAGCAGGTAACACACACGAATAAAGGGGAAGGGATCATAAAGTGGGAAGACCTGCTGAGGGGGTCTCCCTTATGCTGTTGTTATGTGCCCCTGAATAAGTCAGTTGATCCACCCTTCGATCTGGCAAACTGCTCAGTGAAACGTCCCCATAACGGGACAGCTTTCCTGGAATGCTGACAGCCAAATCCAACATTAGAGGTTGAGGAAATCTCTCTTTCTTGCATGACATGTGGGTATTCAAAAATCAAACCATTAAGGATATTCTAAAAGAATGAAAAATGTCCTTTTATTTTGCTTTATGGTCAATATTTTAAGAGCATAACCAAATAGAAAACATGGACTTTCTTGTAAGAAGGGTCTGTCAAAGGTGCCTGGTTTGGTGAAGAAGTGAAACATACAAGCAGTAACTTTAGATGTTCACAAGATAAAAAGCATGAATAAAATTGGAAAAATAGCAATTTTGGGGAGGCTGTTTTGTGAAGATATATTAGACAACTTGGTAACAGAATTTAGTAATATTTTAGAACTTTTTTTTCAGAATTCCTTGAGAAATTTCTAATCTTTGGAAGAGGAAGGAAGGCCTCAGAAATGCTTCTTTTCAAGAAATGTTTGTCAAAGACTTGTTAAAAACGTTTATCCAAGTATAAGTGATTATAGAACAAGTGGGTAGAGGGACACCACTTCTTCTTAGTGTTGCGACAAGCAAAGACACCTTGCTTTCTCAGTCTGCTTTCACTGGTAGCAGCCCTGTGTTACACACACACAACTATTTTTAATCTGTCTGTCTGCCTCTCATTACACCTACATGCTCATGATGCTTCTCTGCATTACAGGATTGGTGAGTATACTTGTAAAGAAGAGCAAATAGATTTAGTTTCATATAATAGATGTTAGGAGCTTTGCATTTCCCTCCATCACTTTTTTATGAATCAGTCCTGGAAGTTTCCATGTGCATATTTCAGTTTATCTTTAAATTTCAATATAGATTTATTATTTCTTCCTGTTTTGCATAGATCTTTTCACAAGTTAAAAGGGTGTTTTTATCAGGTTGAGAATAGAATAATGGGAATTGTAATTAATTTGAGTTGGAAGAAAGATAATATTTATGTTTCCTTTATGACTCAGATGAAGTAAAATAGCAATAAAAGGGATGAAAGCAGCATGCAAGCAAGTCTGTAGGTGTGTGTAATGTAGTCAGTCATTTCAGGGTAAGTAGCAAACAGCCATCATTCAGAAATGTATTTTTAATAGGTTTTTACTGTGTTTTTAGTTCGAAATTTTGCTATGACTCAGCACAAGTGGAATCAACAAAATAACACATTTTCTTAAACTGGCAGAATTAATTGCTCCTTTGTGAGTTAATGTCTCTTTCCATTCACTATAGAGAGGACCTGGACTATATAGAGGTCTTTAACAAGGGTAGATGAGCAAGTGGGGATAAAACAAGGAATCCTAAGCGATGTGTCAACTTTTGTTTTAGAAAGTGTTTCTACTGGCAGTATTTGAAAAAGCAGGACCTTTTTATGCTGCATGAAGTTTGCATGCATGTTAGCATACGGCTCCATAACATGTCCATGACATAACCTCACTACATTTACTTGCAAAGGTGCTGCCAGTGAAGCAGCAATGATATAAGGACTATATAGGTATCATAAAAATGTAAACCAGATTACAGTATTTTGTGATGTTCTGTCATGCCTATTCTCACCAAGACGAAGTCTGTGGGGAGTAGGATTGCCAGCATTATCGTGTTAGTGGTGCAAACAGTACTGCAGCATTACTAGCTCTGTGGACACATTGCAATCCCTCTAGTTTTATCTTCCCATGACTGAACAGGAGAGTTCGTGGGTAGATTTTTTTCCACTTATGCTTTCTCAGGTAATTTGGGCAATCCGAGTAGTGGTTGAAGAGAACATGGAGTGTACTCTGTTTCAGCTTGATACAGTTATCCTGAAGGAGGTATATCATGATGATTATGCTGGCAGATGCTGCATCCCATTAATTGTAACAATCTAATTAACTCATGCAGTAAAAGCAGACTCACAGTGAAATGGTCACATAGTAACTCTCTCATCTGTATGGTCTCTCTCTGGAGTTGGTTCCAACTTAATTATGAGAATTATGGAGTGTTGGTTTGCAGTGCAGTTGCCTCCTGTTTTCCCACACCACATTGTCTTTCTTTCTCTTGGTGTTAGTTTCAGTTGGGTGGTATCACTGATGTATTTAACCAAAGGTCATCACAGAAACATGCTGCCACCTGGCTGTTGTTATGAGACTAGTTTAATTTTAGGATGAACTTTAATTTATTATGAGAAGTAGTACCTGACTGTGGAGCTTCATGGCCTCAGGGAACCTTTTCCATGCACAGAACTTCTTTCATAAATTTACTAATGGAACATTGAACACTTTCATGCATCACAGTGCCTTCAGAGATGTTAAAATGGTGCAGATCACTGCTGACATCTTAATTCCATTTGTTTTTCTCTGATTAATGCATGTGTAATAATTATCTTATTGCAAAGATCTCCATGTTACAGACTTTTTTCTTCCCTAGACCTAATGAAATTCACGTGCATGTATGTTTTGCTAGTATCTTGTCCTTAATTATTTGGAATTTATGCAAGTAATAATGCATAATATAGTAGAACAGATTGACACATGGATCACAGAAGTGTATTAGCCTGTTTCCTTGAGAATATAGAGATCATTTGGTTACATATCAAGTAATTGAGAAAATAGATTAGCCTATATTGGTAGTATGTAGTGAATGGAAAATTTAAGATGAGATTAGTGGGTCACAAAAATGGAATATAACATATTTGCTTGATGCTGAGTAATGTCTTCATGCTTTTGTTGCACTCTTCAACCTCTGGCCTATGAAACTCTGTGAAAGGAACAGTTAGGAGAACAAATTCAGAACTGATACGGTGTTTTTGACAATTTTCATTAAATGTAAGTGGGAGTAATAGAACCTCATATTATTTGTAAAAGGGGATATTAACTAATTCTGATACACAGATCTGTCCTACTTTTTAAGACTTTTCTGAATATATATAGGGTAATTAAATACAAAGATCATAGATCACAGATTGCAGGCATAAGACAGGGAGCTTGCTATTTGGCAGAGGTGCATGTAGTCTCTGCTTCCCAAATGGCAGACACAATGATTAGGTGAAAGGAACAGGATAAGCCTTGTAGGAAAGAAGGTGCTCTAAGTTATGCAAAGAGCAACTGATTAATGTAAGCATATTGTAAGTAAATGATTGATTAATAGGCATGACTAATACCTGAATTAAGTAATATTTTTCAGCAGCAAACACTGTGGTCTCACATATTAAAACTGTATAATTGCAGTGATTATGCATGCCAATCAAATAATGACACAAGTAGCCACTTAGATTCACAACTGGCCATTTGCGTATAAATTTGCATGTAATCACATTATAGGCTCATTAAGAACTTTGATTAATTTTGTGGGCACTGTCATTCTCTGAATGAAGTAGATCCTCAGAGAAAAGTAATATATGACCATACAGTTAAATAAGGTGCCTAGGCATCTGAAAACAAATTTCAGGTTACACAGACGAACCTTAATTCTAACATTTTGTAATCTCTGCATGGTTAATTTTTCAGACTTCATGTTTTTAGGTTTTTTTAACATTGCTTTTAAGTTGTGTAATTAGTGTTTAGATTGTGCCATATAAAGAGGAGACTGAAAGCAGACCTTGCTGCAGTCTTCAACTTCCTCATGAGAGGAAGAGGAGGGGCAGACACTGATCTCTTCCCTGTGGTGACCAGTGACAGGACCTGAGGGAATGTCCTGAAATTGTGTCAGGGGAGGTTTTGGTTGGATATTAGAAAAAGGTTCTTCATTCAGAGGGTGATTGGGCACTGGAACAGGCTTCCAAGGACAGTGATCACAGCACCAAGCCTGACAGAGCTCAAGAAGAGTTTCAATGATACTCCCAGGCACATGGTGTGACTCTTGGGGATGGTGCTGTTCAGGGCCAGGAGTTGGACTCAGTGATACTTGTGGGTCTCTTCCAACTTGGCATATTCTGTGATATAAACATTAATCTTTATATCTAAACAGATTTTTAAGGTAAGATCATTGTCCTTGTGATTTTGAAATCTAATGTTCTTCAGGCTACTGCGACCAGGCTGGGTAAATGTTAAGTCATTTTCAAAAAGGGTGGTGTTTTCAAAAGTACATTTGAAGTCTGTCCCATTTTCACAAGGTGACTTAGTGATTTAAAATCATAGTCCCAGAGACTGCCATTGAAGTTAAGACTCTAGAATCACTTGGATGTATCTGGATATACTGTCCAAACCTCTGTTCCAAAATGTCTAAGGAGCATATTTTAATAGTTGTATAGTTACCTAAAATATGTATCAGTGGTAAACGATAGTTTAATACTATTTTCTTATTTTATGTATAAATTGCTTATGGCTACCTCTGTCTCTAACTAAATGTCTTTGCAAGTCTGGCCTTAAATCATGTTTGAGAGAATTTGGGCTTAATATTTCAATTAACTTAGGTACTGTACCATGTTGGCTCAATATATTAACTCTCTAGATTGTAGTGTTTTTCATCAATCATCAACCAAAAAAATAAATAACAAATTAGTTTCAAATCTTGATCTTTAATCTTCACAGTAACCATTGTAGCATCAAGACCTTTGGGAAAATCTGGTGACCCAAGGACTGAGTTTCTAATTGATTTTTCTTTAACCCATAAATATTCCTCATTGTCTGTGGTCGTAAAGTATTATTGTAAAATATAAAGTGTTATTGAAGAAGAGCACTCCCTAGGTCCTCAAAGGCACCTGCAACTCCCACAAATAATAATCTGTAGATTAATCAAGTACCACTTTCATTTTTTAAGTACTTTTATGACAGGTTTGATTTCCTCCCATCCTTGTGATAAAATTTTTGAGTCTACAGTTAAAGTGGAAATCTGTGAGACTTATACAGGTGCCTGGAGCTATTAGTTTTAGTGTCATGTCAGTTAGGATATCTGTGCTTCCATTAACAATTAGAAGAGGCTACTGGATCAATAGTCTTTCAGGGTTCACAGCTGTGATATATAATGTCTGAGCTCACTGAACCCTAAACTCTCTTTGCCAGCTGCTGCTCTTGAATAGCCTTTAGAAAGAACATCACATTTTAAATCCGAACAGGCAGCTTTGTTACCTTTTAATGGTGAAATAAGACTGAGAAGAATAGAGCAAATTGTCTTGAACTTTTGTCTGTAAGTATACTTCTGATGAATGTAGCTTCTTTTCACAAAGGAGAATATTCATATTCCTCTGTTTTAGTGCATGACAGATTCAGATAGACCATATAATTTGCCTTTCTTTTAAACTGGTAATTGCCTTTGAAAGGAGGCTCAGTGTTTGCAAATATCACCAAGTCACAGAACAGCTGAGGTTGCAAAGGACCTTTGGAGAACCTCTAGTCCAACAGGAGTCAGCTAGGGCAGGATGTTCAGGGCCATCTCCAGTCACATTTTGAGCATCTCCAAGTATGTAGACTCCAAAACCTTTCTGGGAAACCTGTGCCAGTACTTGATCACATTCATAATAAAAAAGCTTCTTAATAAGTGGAATTTCTTGAATTTAATTTGTAGCCTTTGCCTCTTGTACTGCCACAGTGCACCACAGAGAAGAATCTGGCTCTGTCTTTTTTACTAACCCCCATCAAGTCCATATAAACATGCACAAGATTCTCCATGAATACTTTCTTCGAGAAGCTAAACATCCTTTCTCAGTCACTTGACTGTTAGATGCTTCATTCTCTTAAAACCCTTTAATTGTTTTCATAGTCTTTCACTGGACTCACTCCAGTATGGCCATATCTTTTTTGTACTGGAGACCCCAGAGGTGGACACAGCACTTCAGAGGAGGCCTCACCAGTGCTCTACTTGTCAGCATTCTCCCTAATGTTAACCAGGATGCTCCTTGTTTTCTTTGATGAAAAGATGCATCAATGGCCCATTTCTCCTGCCTGTTGAGGTCCCTCTGAATAGCAGCACAAACATCTGCTGTATTTCCTCCCAGTTTTATATCTAAGTATACACTCTGTCCTGTTGTCCAGCTAATTAACGAAGTTGTTAAACAATATTGCCTCAGTACTGACTTCTGGGATACTCTTTTAGTGGCTAGCATCCTGATGGATATTTGGTCAGTGATCACAAGGCTTTCAGAGTGCTAGTTTTCAGCCCACCTAATTGTCTACTTGCCTATCCTGTACTTCATTATCCATGAGGATGTTAGAGATTGCAGCAACAAAACACATGATAAAGCCAAGGTAAAAAAACATCCAATGCTCTCCCCTTGTCCACCAACACTGTAATTTTATGACAGAATGCTGTCAGATTGGTTGTGTGTGGTTTTCCTTTATAAATACATGCTGACTGCTCGCAGTCACCATCTTGCCCTTCATATGTTAGGAACTGCCTTCCAGGACTATTTGATTCCATCAGTTTTTGAGGGATTTGAGGTAGGGCTGACTGGTCTGTAGTCCCTGCCCTTCTTGCCTTTCTCAAAGATAGGAAGGACATTTCCTTTTAGACCTCATGAGCCTCCTCCAAGCACCATGACCTTTCAAAGATGACAAGTGGTCTTGGAAACATACAGTCATGGAATAGTTTCAGTTGGAATGGACCTTTCAAGCTCATTTAGTCCAAACCCCTGCCAGGTGCCTGGACATCTTCAACTAGGTCAGGTTGCTTAGAACCTTATCCACCCTAACCTTGAATGTTTCCAGGCATGGGGCATCTACTGCCTCTCTGGATAACTTATTTCAGTGCTTCACCACCTTCATAGTTAAGAATTTTTGTCTTATATCTAGCCTGACTCTATCTTCTTTTAGATTAAAACAATTATCCCTTGTTCTGTTGCTGCTTCCCAGATCCCATGGAACATATGTAGGTCCAGTTCATTTAAATGTTCCCTAACTGGATCCTCCTCTCTTGAGGGTCTTTTTTTCTCCAGATTTTCTCTCTGATCTCAGTGACATGGGATTCGTGAAGAAAAATCCTATCAGTAAACACCAAAATGAAGCAGGGACCAAGTACGTTCATCTTTTCTAAGCCCTTTGTCACCACGTCACCTGTTCCAGCCAGCAGCAAGACTACATTTCCCCTTGTCTTCCATTTGCTACTAATAGGCCTGTAGAAGTCTTGCCATTCAAGTTCCTCCCAAGATTCAACTCCAGACAGGCTTTGACCTTTCTAACACTATCATTGCTTGCTTGGACAATATCTCTAGAGAACTCTGGTCACATGTTCCAGCTCCCACCTCTTGTACATGTCTTTCTGATGCTTGAATTTAGTGAGGAGCTCTTTTTTTCACTCATGCAGGCCTCCTGCCACACTTCTTTGACTTCTTTTGCATGTGTATGGACCACACTTGAGCATGGAAGAGGTGATCCGTGAACCTAGTCATCTCTCCAGGACCCCTCATCTCTCCAGGATGGTGTCACAAGGGATGCTTCCAAGCAAACCGCTGAATAGACTAAAATCTGCTTTTCTGAAGTCGAGGATTGTGATCCTTTTATTTGTCTTGTTCACTCTTCTCAGAAAGAATCCTGTCTTAAAAAAAAATAATTAAAATGCTTTGTTTGGTTGGGTTTTTTTTTTAATATAAAACACTGTATTATATGGGTCCTCAAGTTCAGTTATATTTGTAATTATTTGTAAAGTATTGAAAGAATTATATTAGAAAGTGTCTATTCTTGAAGACAGAAAATACAGTAAACAGTACTTAGATTGTAGTTTGGCTGATTCATGGAGGACTTGTGGTGAAATCATACAGCAGGAATACTGAAAAAAAAAAGTAATAAACTAGGAGAATAGCCACTGTTGGAATTAAACGTTATTGTTGGCAATTACTTTTAAGCTTATAATAATTCATATTATCCCTGTGTGCAGTAAAAGAAAAATATGAGGCTTTTAAAGGAGGCATAGAAGGTTATTTTACTTCTTAAGGATATCAGTCATTAACAGAAAACAAATGACAATCATTTGGTATAAAAATCAACATTTGAAATGCATTTCATATAGGGGTAAAATGCATGTATAATAACAAGATGTCTTCTGCAGTAAGCTCTTCAGAACAGGACTGTAAATTTATTTAAGGTGATACAAGACCTTGAATATTTTAATGGCAAAAAAAACCCTAAAAATTATAACAGTAATTGATATTAAATATCCATGTTAAAGCACGAACTGAGGAAATTCTTCAAAGCTCCATAGTGATCTCCTCCAAGCCATTTCCCTATACTCCACATACATACCTACACACAACCTACCTTCAATATATAAACTAAACTTACATATATCTTTTTGTTTAGTTCAATGACTTATGAAGCCCATTTTTCCTTTCCTATGTGTAGGGTACTCATACATTCCTGAAGTGTTCTGATAGTTCCTGAATTTATGTAAATGACAAGGTTTTATTTAAAGGTATCCATTGTACAGTAAAAGCTAATTTGCATTAATATAATGAGGTATTTAGTCTAAATTATTCTAGTGAGACTACCTATGAAAATTGTTTTGAAGGATTTATTTTCCACTTATGAGTTTCTTTCAAAGGAGAGTTACATACTCAGAGGAGAACAAGTAATTGATAAAAATAGCTTTTTGCCTTTCAATAATATTTTTGCTTCCATTATCTTGTTCTAGAATAAGATGTTAAATCTTTACAATCTGAGACAATGAAATAATAACCATCCCTAAATCCTTACTGTAGTCAGAGTTTTAAATTGTTGGCTACTCGCGTTATAAATCTCACCTAACATGGTTGTTCAAGGTCTCAGAATTTTCTTTTCTGCTCTGTTCAATTGTACAGAGCAGTTCTCTTTGATTACAGTATACAATGAAAACAAGTCTCTGGATTTGACACATGCTAGTGCCTTTGTTGGTATTGTAATAAAGTAATTTACAAACCAGTGATGGAGCTTGACTACTGATGAAGAGGCATAAATCTGAAGCAAATATAAAAAGCAGCAGTTTTCCGAATGCTCCTTGAGTGCCTCCATGGTCAGTTTTGCCCACACCAGAGCTGGAGTGCATACTTTAACTTTTCTGCAGGTATCTCATAGGAGGACAAAGAAACACAGTTCTGGATGAGATCAGCAGTGCAGGCTAAGGAAGAAAAAGGAAATTATTCTTATATTTTGCTCCCTTTCCCGTTCCTTCTTTAACCATAAACTGGAACAATGTTTATTTTGCTTTAGTATAAGAGAAGGTGAAAGATAATTTGTACAAATCTGAAATTTAGAGTAAAGGTCTACAATGAAATTGATGCAACATTGTATCAGGTGTTGTGAGCTAATTAATGTAGCATTTAGAGAAACAATTACTTTGAGTTTCTAAAATAAAGTTGCTAATTAAACAGTGCAAATACGGAAGCTTTTTAGCCTAGATTCTCTTTTGCTTTAGTCTCCACTCAAAGAAACACTTCTTTTAATTAATTGTCATGTAGTTTAAGGAAAAAAGCAATTAAAGACCATCAACCAGTAAGAATATATGAACTTGGCAAAAACTTTTTGTTATGATTATAACAATGTTTTTGCATAGTTTATGAGCTACCTGTGGCTGCTTGGCCTTGGCCTATGATTTTGTCAGCTGGAATCACACTTGATTGGTGCATGACCTAGGAACATATGTGTCTGTCATGGAAAATTTCTGTTTCCAAATGAGGTGACACTAATGGCTCAGTAGGCTACTCAATGTGTTAGCAATCACTGTGATGTTCAGGTTTTCAACCTGCTGATTAGTTCAGATGTGGAAGACCATTTCTTGGTAAAAAATGAAGTTTTATATTATTAATATTATTCAGGTCTAAACAATCTAGAAAAGTATAAACTATCTTCCTAAACTTAGCATTCCTACATGACTATTTAGAATACTGTAATGATTTTTTTTTTTAAACCACTGCTTCAAATTTGAATGTTTGAGTGTTCCTCACACTTCAAAACACATGCTTATAAAGTTTACAGCTTTCAAATTAAAACTCAGGAGAGTTCAGCAAAAAACCTTCAAATACTCATGGCCTTTTTAGATTATATATATATAAATGCATATATATAAAATATTGCTGTATATTTTTCAGGAAAACTATTTGTAAATAAGTATTTTATCAATGTTCATTTAAGTTGACTTAAATAGACTATTTATGGTAATGCAGAAGTTTCTTGGATATTTCAAATTTAACCTTATTGCTAAGAATTCTTTTCTTGGTACCCCTGGAAAAACTGCAAGACTTTCTATGGAATCTAGGTTATAGTCTATCTCAATTTTGTCGAAGAAACAATAGATACAGTTCTGGGAAGGGGCAAATAGAGTGAAAAGTTAAATGAACATTTTGAACACATCTAAAATGTCCTGAACTTTGGAAGAAATCCAAACACAAGCAATTTATTAAGTGTCCTAGGGATATGTAACAGGAAATTACAAATTATTCAATTTATCATCAGTTCTAAGAAAAGATTAAATCTAACTCTATTATTCTTAACATGACTCTTTTTATCCAGCAGATAAAAAGATTAAGATAGAGGTTCTTGTTTAAAAATAGTTTCACTGACCTTAAATGGCCAACATCTCAGAAGGAAAACTGTGACAGCTTTTCCATTTAGGAGATTTGATGTGGGTAGAGTCCAAAACAGAAAGGTTGGTGACCAAAAACAAAAGCTTTTTTCCTTTAGAAATGATGCTGTGTGATTTTAATATTATGTTAGTATTTGAGTACAAACTGCTAATTTGACCATGGAAAAGAGAAGGAGAAAAGAAAACCTCTTATAGTTTCTGAGTGTTGTGTGAGCAGAGCTGCAGTGGAAATCTGGGGAGGGTTTCTGACTTTGTTGGTGATACCTACTAGGGTCATGGTTCTGCTGCCAGAAGGTGAGACAGGGCTGCCATCTGCATCTCTTCAGCATTATTGGTAAGCAATTCTCTTTCCCTCAATGGAACTGTTTCCAAGTCTGTACAGGAATTGAATTAGATAAAATAATGCTTCTTTCTTCCTAACCTTCTCTACATGTCCTTGTCAGGTTCTTTGGGACCCAAATATTTCCAAATAACAAGAAAATGCTGTAAACTATTGATCAGTAATTGTCTTAAGGTATTCCAATATTTTTATACTCTATCAATATTTTACTCATTTTCTGTTTATCTGACTGCCAGATTTATTCAAAGGCTTTGCCTGCAGTATTCAAGATAATCAGAATAATGTTGTGGCTCTTCTTTTTACCTGATTTTTTTTTCTTAACACAGTGTACTGTAATTGTATATAATGACTTCACCCAGTCTGTATAATTTAAAATTAAAAAAATTAAAAAAAGGCCTTTGTCTGAAAATACTCTTTGAAGAGAAAATTTATTTAATTGTGGAGCTTTGGGTCCATTTTGAGTCCAACTTTAAGAACAACTCCTACATTAAGTTATGGTTATAGATGTGAGCTAGCTACACATCAAAAAGAAACTGATTCATTGTAATAGGTCTGTTGCTTGGAGGCTTTAGGTACAGTGATCTAGGTAATTAAAACTGGAGAAAAGGTAATTGTGATATTATTGTGTAACAAAACATTTGTAAAATTTGTGGTTTTTTCCTCTGATCATGTCAAAAGAGGGGGTTTCAGTGCCTGAGCCATAGTCCCAAGCAGCAGAGGAGTAGTGTTTCAGAGTATCATTATAAAACTATAGTGGGAGAGAGGGTGGGATGTTCTGAGAACCTGACTGACAAAACTGGAAGTCCTTGTTAGTACACTGCTGAGTTAGGAGCTAGGAGAACCAACTGGATTGAGCTCAGTGCACTGTTGTTCCAGACAATCATCCTTCCCAGGTCTACTCAGAAAACTTATTTAGACAGGTCTATTTAGAAGCTTAAGTGTTGATTATTTTTACCTACTGAGAAGTTGATCCTACGCCAAAGCTACCTCTATCATAATCCCAGTACAGTTACTTTTACTCCCATTTGTGGTCTAATTAATCAAATTACTAACACATTTCTGACAGAATTGGCTTTTTGCTTCCATGCTGTATATCTGTAGTTCACCTAATGTATGTGACTGTAGACAAATCATGGATTATCTTTGGGATATTTTTGTTCCTTTTTGATTGGACCTAGAGCATTTTTCTACACTGCTTGCATTATTTCTAATTCCTAACTAATTATGTTAAAATATTTCTAGGTGAAAGTCACACTTTTACCAAAGGAATTCTATTTTGAGTATTTTAATATGGTGCATAAGTCTTAGCTGGCCTTCAACAGAAAAGACCTTTCTTTGCATTTGGAAAGGGTATTTTACACATCGATAGATTACCAAAATATCCTACCCATGTATAAATCTGTGGCTAACTAAGACCAGTTGGGTTTTGCAATTTCAATTGAGATAAACATGAGGAATTCAAACTAAGTATTTGTAATTTAGTAGCATAAGAGCTATTATGTTCTGTGGGATTTAAACTTGAAAGTTACAAATGTGCTTGAGAAATTTGCTAAGAGTTCTGTGAAATATGCTGTCACTAAATATAATAAAGTTACTAATTATCAAGTGTATTTTTTTTCCTGGAATATGAAATATTATATAAAAAACTGCTAATCCAAAGGAAAACTGTAATTACTAAAAACTGTTTTCTTTCAAATTTCAAATGCTATCGAAGCCCATCTTTGAGCTTATACTTTGCTGTCTGATACATTATTTTTGCCACAGATCATGGTAAAGGCTTATGAAAAGATGACTCATTTAACAAAAGGAAAATTAAATTAAAAAGTAGGACCTTACACAGTCTTGCTTCCTTAGACTTCAAAGATGAAGTGAAACTGTTTCAAAGCTTTCAAATAGCTAAATTATTCTCACTGCAGCTTTCACTGATTCTTTATCATTTCATATGTGAGGTTTACATTACTCATAGCTAGGGAGTTACATTCTGAGATGTAGCTATGCTTGGGAGCATGGAGTTCTGAGGCCAGTTCCTTAAACACTTAATTCAACCCAGAAATGGTTATCTCCTTTCTGTAGAGTAGGAAGACTGCAGTGGGAATCTGTGCCACAGATTTTAGGGAGCTGTTGGTGGTGTAACATAAGGATTGGGCTATGTAGTGTCTATCTCCTCCTACTGACCTAGAGGGAGCCCAGGAAGCTTGCTTAGAGTATAATTATTGCAGGTTTAGCATAAGACAGTTATATGAAGTATATGAATCCTTCACAATTTAAATAACATACTCCTTAGCCTCTCCAAAACGTGTCTGGCTATGCTGCTGCAGATGAAACGTATTTTCTCACCTATAACTGTCCCCTGTTCTCCTTCCTGTTAGCAGCATAACCTCTATTGATCCCACCTCTACTGCTTCAAGTTCACACAAAGAGATGTGGTATTTTTGTCTGCTAAAGGATCAGTGGAATAAAAAGAAGATTTCCCTGAACCTGGCCTGTCGCCTCTCTTTCTCCCTGGTTTTCTTGAGTCAAAGCCACACTTGAGTCATCATGCTGCTTACATAGCTGTTAGAAAAATAAATAGCTCTTGCTATTTCTTAAGAAACAGAGTGTGGATAAAGACAGGATAAATCAAACACTGCATGTCCTTGTTCTCAAGGAGAAAGTGATAACACTTTATGCAGGAACATGTGGCACAGATTGTTTGATGTCATATTAAATATGTAACCTGAGTCAGTACTGACTTCTGTAGAGCTGGTTGTGAAAATAATGCTAATTCAGTACAATTGCAAACCAAAGCTGAGTGTGGCTGAACTTGTCATTCAGATGAAACATTCCGGTATTGATAATACCACATACCCACATACTGAAAGCAGAGCAACTTGTATAATATTAAGAGACATATAAATAGTAAAAAAAAAAAAAATAGTATTTTTGCACTGAATTTTCAAGTATTTTAAATTGTCTGGTTTAGTGAGCTAACATAGTATACAACTCTGAATATTGTAATTTTGAATGATGTTTGGTTTTTTCCCCCCAAGACTTCAATTGCAAATGAGACAACTCTTTTCACTGATCTGACTGTATGCCCAACCCAGATCATGCAGTTCTGCAGATGTACTTTGAGTCCTGCTTCAGACTGATAACTTCTCATTGGAAACAGGTCCTTCCACAAACATCATCAACCTTGATCTCCAAATTTCAAGAACCACCCCTTAGAAAACATTTCCAAACTTGTTAATTATCTTCAGGTTTGATAACATATGAATATGGAAGCGACTCTGTAGCCAGTGTTCAAGGCCTTGGTTGTGTATGAAGAACAAAACCTAGAGCAAGTCAAAATCATATTTTTGCTTCAGATAAGGTAGTTTCTACTTTCTGTAGGATTACAGATATTGGGAATGTGTTCTAAAGTTCAAAATGTGGGAAGATGTTCTCCAAAGAATATTTCCAGCTCATAACATCATAACATATAGTCATATATAATGTGAGTTTATAATTACAGTTAGTAGATGACAGTTTCATGTATTGAGAAAGACTTTTTTTCTGAAGCTGGTGGATTGCTCAGTTATAAAGAAAAGACCACCAGCTGGACAAGGAAAATATTGCTATCAAAGTATTTCCAAACAAAATATGACTAATTAATTATAAAAGAAATACTAATACCAAGTGCTAGCCTCATCTCCATTTTCTCTATATATTTTTAATCATAGAATGTAATTTTTCTTCCTTTGCTAAAGAAAGTCTGTAATTTTCTGCAAGAACTTTTGCAAGAGACATGAGTCCAAACTTACTGCCTTAATTAAACTGAAGAGTCTTAACAATTCCTTAGAAAAATCAAGTTCTTCAGATCTGTAGCATACACACACATCAATGACAAATATATTTTGTTAACCAAAAATAGTTTGCTGCTGATTTCAAACCCTGCAATGACTAATAATCAGTAAAACAATAAAATCTGTTCCTTTTTTTCATATACTGTAACTTTTTCCATTTCAAAAGACAAGGAGTTCAATAACTTTCAAAGATCTGGTAATTGTACTCCCTGTAATGCTCTGGCAGTAGCTTTTCCATATTTGGAAGATTATTGTGAATATATAAACATTCAGCATTCCATAGTTTATCCTTTTTCACATTCAAGGTGTTATCCCTATTATGCTGCTCTTTTTTTTCTCTTAAGTTTAAAGGAAAAAAAAATCAAACCCGATACACTACCCCTTCAAAATGACAAATGAAATACAGCAACTGACCCAACCTCATAATGTTTCAGGTTTTCAATACAGTTTTTAAAGCAGTCCACGTGATCAAAATAGCATGGGTTGGGCTCTAGTTTAACCTTTCAGGGTCTTGATCTAACAGCATGCTATGGAATGATAAAACATCAAGAAGTCCTGCAGACATCTGTAGATCTCTGTAAGAGTGCAAGAGTCTGTTCACACTTTATTAAATGCAGGGTGAGTCTCTAAATTAGTTTATCAGGCAGTTTAACTGGCAACAGCAACCACCACAAAACCTTTCATATAGAGATTAAGAAAAGCTAAAGATCTGAAAATTATTTTGCATTGTAAGTAGACAATTTGGTAACAAAAGAAAAACTTGCAGGTATCAGAAATTATATTTAAAACTACATATATTTTTAAATGGCAAAACCTCCCAGTGTTAGCTAGGTTATCTATTCTAGAGACACGATCATTCTTCTTTCAGTGAAATTTCTTATAATGAACTCATTTTAATATAGCAATGCCTCTATATAAATCTTTTTTCTCTGGAAAGAAGAAAGGAGATTTGGAATTGTCATCAATTGTTTCCAGTTAAAATTCCACACTACACTGCTTTGATATACATGCTATTTCCAAAGAGTCTGATGTCAAAGTGAATGAACAACATCTTATTTTATTACTGTGTCACAAAGTGTCCCACATCTCCTGGGTTCTCACAATGGGATCCAAAAACGTAGCTGATTTTTTTTTTTAATAATAGAAAATGAAAGGAGAAAGTATCAATGCAGTTGCCAAAGATAACTAAAAAGAGGCTAAAATGAACCAGAGAACTTGACTGAGAAAGAAGAACCAGCTGAAAACTTGGGCTGATTATATTTAGCCTGAATTGCTCATCTCCTTCTGTCAAAGAAACAAATAATATTTCACACTGATGTGGAAAAGATTTAAAAAAAAAAAAAAGCAAGCACAGCATTATTTCGACTTGTGCACGAGTTGATTCTTTTACTACTGCTCCTGTCCTGCTCGTTTGTTTTCTGGGCTTACTGAGATGAAGAACTTGTGCCAGAGTAAATTTCCTTGAGTGGAGAAAAGTGACCTGGGTGTCAGAGTCCTCTGCCCTGTGACTCAGTGCTCTTTCTGTGACAATGATTGGAATTTGAAACAGATAATTAAGATTTTTCTACGGTTTAAAAATTTTGTAAAATATGGGAGTGTCCTTACATGATAACATGCTGCATTGTGGGTTTCCCATACTGTATTTATAGTAGAGAGGTAGCAAAATTAGGTGTTAAACGTGAGTAGCCATAAGCATTGTGTTAATTTTCCCATGTATTCTGTGAAAATGCTGCTGCAGCTGTGAACGCCAGTTACATTATGTCAGGAACTCTGCTGGACTTACTGTTTCCTGCGTGGCAGAGGATAATGTTTTCTGTATTGTGATCTATCTGCTAAACAAGATGTTTCTTCTAAAGGATGCATCTTTGTGTTTTATTTCTGCTATTTAACTTTCCATGAACAGTATAGACAAATATAGGGGGTGGGGGAAAGGTCTGTGGGAGTTATCTCTGTATGCACTTGCTTTGATGATTAGTCTGGCTGTTGAAGAGTTGTGAGCAGGCTGTTGCCTACTCCTGGTGGGTGGATCAGCGACAAATCAGCTGCTTTATTTCACTGGACTGTAAAGTGTTTCTTCTGATACTTCAGTATTTCTGTAAAAAAAAAAAAGCAGCTGAAAACTATAGACAATTTTTCTAAAGATAAAAATGTGTCATGCAACTCATAAGACACTAACATATAAAAAAGCAAATACAAATAGAATTAAAAAATATTAAAGTGGGATATAGAGATATATGACTATTTTTAACCTATGCATACCATATGTTTCCCTTTGCATGGTGGGCGACCTCAAAGTCCTAGGCAAGGAATTCTGACTTCGTGTCAGTGTTTGGTGCTTGTTTTAACATCTTTGCTTGAAAGTTATACAGTTGCTATCTATACAAGCAGGTAAACTGTTAATTCATCCCAACATCTCTTCTCTCCTAATTGGAGATCTAGGAGGAAGGCAGAAATTTTGCTAGTAAGGAAACTCATACACCAGGAGACATCTGTGCCATCTTTTCCTGCTGCAAAGATGAACAGAGCTTTTCTCCTAAAGGGAGGTTGTCTCCTCCAGATTATTTCTAGCCCCCGAGTGGACCCCTTTCAGTTGACACAGACATTTAGAAATCCATCTGACCTCACAAAGACTTTGAGCTCATAGTCTTGGTTGCAGACTTAGCAATCTGAACACCAGCATCTGCACAGGTTTTGTAACAGGAATTATGGAGCACTATGCTGAAATCTCAAAAAAACAAATGCGTTTACTTGCCAAAGGGTGTGACTTGGAGTTTTAGATGTAACTCAGAGTTTTAAATTGATTTAAAACAAAGTAAAAGTGTCAGAGCAGGACAGATTCATGTGATAAAATGCAGATGGCTACAGCTGAGTTTGTCACAGAGATCCTTTTTCACTGTCAGAGAAAAGATATGGACTTGGCTGATCTGGGGTGATCTGAAAGCCTCTTCCTCATGACTTTAAATGATCTGAAAACAAGTAGCTTAGAAGTCAGTGTGTATGTTTTAGTAATCTAAGGTAAAGCAATGTGAATGTCACCCATTCTGTCCCACCTACAGTAAATGCTGCCCACCACACACTTGGGCATCTCAGCCTCTCTGGGCTGATGGCTATTGCTGTAACAGTGGAGTCCCGGAAAATCCTTCCCTTTTGTACCTGTCCTATGGGAATTAACAGTCTTCTCCTTTGAAACAATTTAGTCATCAAAACAACCTATGCACATCTGGATAGATGAGGCATTTACTAACTAAGAGATTCTCCTTTTTTTTTCCTCCAAGAACTTCTATGTGCAGTATAATTTTGTCTCCTTCTCTATCTCTTCTACAAATCCTCTAGATGCAGCTCCATTGTAAATTTGATTGTTTTCTAATATAAAAAGCATATGGATGCATAATATAACTTTAGTTCAAGAAAGTATTGCAATTTCCCTTGTGGTTATCCACAAGCCACAAACAGTTTCACACTTCTGAGCAAATATACTTTCTATTTTTGAATGAGTAGTCTATGACATAGTTAATTGTAAGCAATTTAAATTCCTAATATACCCTTGTACATAACATATTTTGCTTTCTTGTCACCTTTCCAATTATCTTTTTATACTTTAGCAATAAACAAAATTTTGATTGTCCCTACATTACTGGTTCTTCTCACACATTTTCAACCTCTGGGAGCAATTACTGATATTAAAATTATTAGGGAGTGAGTGCAATATGTGCTATAATTATTGCAACATTTTTACTGCTTTTAAGATAAAAAAAGTCATCATAGTAAACCTGTTAAATTTGCTTCTCTCTTATATTTGTTTGCAAACTATTACATGCAGTTGCTATAAAACCTCTTTAGTCCTACATTTTTTGGCCTACTTATCATCCATTTTTTTAATATTATATCAGTTTATATTGCATTATCTCCAGTTTTGAAAACAACTCTGGCAATGCTAAATAATAATTAGTAACTAAGAAAATCTTTCTTGCAACCTAGGACACAGAGGTTCAATTTTTAATATCTCTGCTTAGACAAGAAAAGGAGCAGAGTCTTAATTTGTTTTCTCTGGTGTCCATTTGTTTGGAAGTTTTCTCTGTAAGTACTCCCATAAGCAGCCATGGTGTCTCAGTGCACATAGGTCTTGTCACCATCTTTCTTTTTTACAAGCTTTATTTAGAGAGGCTTGTTTGAGCCAGTGTTAGTGAAACCTGATGGAATGCCTCTTCTCAGGATTATATATATACATATAAATATATATAAATATATGTCTGAGCTCCATCCTTTGAGAGACTGTGACTTAAGCCCTGCTTCATTTTAACAATTACTTCTGTGTTTTCTCCCAACCCAGCAATGCAAAAAGCATCAGAAAACATGTGCCTCTGAAGATAATACTTTTAGAGAACGTAGTGACAGGAGAACAGAGGATCTACCTTCCTCACAGCAGAGTTCCCTATTTAGCTTGTGAAACTGGAAACTTGGAAAATAAATTGTTCATTAATGATTAAAAAATTACTTGATATTGAGTATTCTTTTTAAACCCATATATTACTTCTATTTATATAGCACTTAGTATCTGTATCTTTAAACAGACACCTGTATTCAAAAAAAATAACCTTGCACAATCAAAAGTTTAAAAAAAAATAAATCTCTCCTCCACCCTGAAATTTCTATATCAAAGTAGAAGGAAGGGCAGCAGATGAGTGCAAACAAAGGCAAAGTAACAGAAACATTAAGGCTCTCTTGCTCAGGATCACAGACCATAATAGAGGTTGAAGGACATTGGCAGCCTAGCTCATGTCAGGCACTTTGAATGTATCAACATCACACTTAAGGGAGTATTTGTTGGAGAATAAGGAGATAGTTTCGTGGCTTTTACACAGAGCTCCTTGCAAATATGGTTTGTAGAACAGGAGAAAGCAAGATGCTGTTTGACTTGCAGAAAGGCTGCAGCCAGTTTAGAACATGTTGATCAGCACAGTGCTATTCTGTCTGTCCCATGAAATATTTAAAGTATGTTCCAAAATACATAAATGTGGCAGAGTTTGCAAAAGTGTGTGTAAATCAGATGGTTCAGGATAAAAGCATATTGAGAGTTGAACAGGAATTTTTCTGCCCTTGATTGGAAGGCCAAACCTTTTAGAAGGGAGGTGTTTAACTGATCTGTCATTATTTAAGTGCTGCTAGGGAGAAAGATCACATTTTTTCTGATCCATCTGCTGACATAAACAACAGACACCAAATTTTGTATTGTTATTTGAGAAAAGGCATTTAATGAGTCTTTTTAAAAGGAAGAGATGAAATACTTTGATCACATTATGTTGAGCTGACCTAGTTTTTCTCCTGGGCTTGGTCCACTCTGGTGCAGTGGTACTGCTGTCTGCCATTTGCATCTGGTTCTTAGCACCCCAGTCCCAAAGCAGCACAGAGCTCCTGGAAGGCAGCAGCTCTCTTCTCCGGCAGCAGTGGGTGACTGGCTGAAGCAGGAGCTTGCTCTGTAATGTCTCTGTTCTTCTTGTCGTGACCCTGCTGATGTGTCATGTTTCTTTCAGCACAAAACAGATGCACTGGAAAACCAGATGGACTTGTGAGTGAGATGCATGATTTGAATTGTGCTCTTGCCTCATTTCATTTGTGCTGGTTAATTTAAGATAGCTGGAAAAGGGAGAAAGCCAATGAATTTCCATGCTGAGCAAGACAAAGACAGTCTCCAGCAGCAGGTAATTCTTCAGCTGCATTTTGCAACTAAATAGTGCTTTCTATGCCACAAAGTTATATTTACAGTCTTTAAAATGTTTCTTAAATAACAGAATTTAGAGAAATTCACTCATGTTCCTGGACTGTTTGAAGCTACTGATGAGGAAAGATAAAATGAATGTATTTATATGTTTCAAAATGTCTCCATTACATCAACTCTGCAAAGGTTTTGCTTCTCAGAGCTCAACACTCCAACAGAGCAATAGTTCCAGGAAGAAAAAAGGTAGTTTTTCACATTTTGTCCATGCTGATGTTTCAATTCTATTGCAGTGGCACTTGCTAATTGCTGAATAATACAAGTCACTTGTCAGAAGTTTCTATTAGCATGTTATTATCTCTACAGAAAAAGGGAGATTAGTTTAGCACTTCAGCTACAGGACCCAGGCAGGATTCATACAGAAAAACATCATCGTGCAGGGCAAAAAGTTTTCCTATAAGGCCAGATAACTATGGGAATTTTTATTTTTACTGTTAATATGAAATAACACCATAATATAAATACAAAGTCTTCAGTGATGGAACATTAGCTATAAAGTTATCTAATTCACAAATTACAGATATTTGTGTTCTTTTATTTCAAATAAACTTCAAGAGAATATTTTGTTTGCTTTTTTTAAAATGTTCATTTACCCAACAAAGGCTCTCCATTCTCTGATCATATCTGGTTACTAGATGAAATTAATGTTTGAACAAAATTTCTTGTCAGACTCATAGTACACAACATTAAATTAGAAGCAACATATAATTAGTGTGTCCTTCAACAGTAATGAAAGATTTCATGGATCATGAAGTCATAATAAAAGAACTGTTGTCTGTGCTGTTTATTTGGCAAGAATGAAGTTTTCTGCTATTTTTTCCACATTTTGTAAACATTCAATTACTCTGGTCTCTGAAAAAATCTGACTGCAGCCCTAGAAAGACACAGTCCTTCCCTGTAGACTTTATAGTCTAAAAGGCAAAACACTACAAAGAGGATTAAAGCACACAGGCTTCTTTGTGAGTAACACTATGGTTCATGTCTTCAATAATGATGTCTTCTTTAGATTCCTATCTATCCATTTTTCCTATTTTTTATGTATTCTGAATCTTTTTGACTGCATCTCTCATTTACTTGTCTATTCTCTACCTCTAAGACAGACCTAATATCCGCAATGTATCTATCCCCAGCTTTTCAAATCCCTTA
Organism: Acropternis orthonyx; assembly: GCA_035583155.1. Taxonomy (NCBI): domain Eukaryota; kingdom Metazoa; phylum Chordata; class Aves; order Passeriformes; family Rhinocryptidae; genus Acropternis; species Acropternis orthonyx. The sequence goes on along the minus strand of JAWWEU010000001.1, from coordinate 46,005,109 downwards.
ACTCACAACTTCCCTACCTTGTCTTGGTTTTTGAATAAAACCAAAACCAAAACCAAATCCAAAACATGCCATCAGAGAGAGACCACAATATAAATTTTGATTCTGAACATGGATGATTTTTTTTGGACCTAATAATTCAAATTAATGTCCTTTCTTCACATGATAGCAATATGCCATGAAGAACACATGGCTTTATTTTGGGGCAAAAGACGTGGGAAGCAGAGGGGGGCTGTCCATAATGGTGGAGGTTGTTTGTTGTCCCTCAGTTATATGATTTATTTTCCAGAGACCAAAGAATCTGAAGTTTCCTCCTGGTATGTGGCACTTCTGCAAAGGCAGATCACAGGCTGGACATCTGATAGAGACAGTGCTGCAATGACACGATAAACTGCTGTGCTGGTTTAAAGGTAAACCAGCAGGAGGAATGAATCTAACTCACAAACAGATTACAAGTCAGAATTACA
>JAWWEU010000001.1:45984306-46004034 GCA_035583155.1 Acropternis orthonyx | reverse complement strand
AGAGAGAGGTGATCTCTCTGAGGTGCAGGGTTGGTAGATGAAAGAAAAATTCCAAGATTTTAAATCCATAACAACTGCTTCTATTCCCAAGTCTGAATGAGAGGCAGCCCTCAGAATGGCGCATCCAGACAGAAATCATGAGCTTCGTACACAGGAGGTTTTATACTTTTTACTGTCATTTTTGTCTGATCTTAATTCAATATCAGAATACATACAGGGTTTTATTTTTAAATTGCAGACTCCTTTTTAAAATCAGCTCAGCAACCCAGGTGGAATAGATTTGCTAGATATTTCAGCAACCAGCCACTCTCATACCCATGTTCACTGACAGACAGTCAGAAGAGCTTAGCACTGAAGATAAGATCTCTTTAGTCATTGCAGCCAGTTCTCTGCCCTTGCAGGCAAACCTGATACAAAAATTCCCTTCATAAAATTCCTTAATTTAATTCTAAACATCTGAAATAGTTTTGTTCACGTTCCTCTTTCTGGAAAGTTGTTCCAGATAGGGTTGTGGATAGATTTATTTCAGTAGCTTCAGTGTTAAAAGGTACTTGTTCAGTTTATTACCCCCAGTTGTTCTTGTACAAGCATTGCCCCTTAGCATAAACAGTTTTATTTGCGCTTAGCATTTAACCCAACACGTATATATTAGCAGCCATATATTTTCTTAGCCTGCATTTTACCAAACCAAGCAAGCAAAGCCTTTTGCACTCTGGCTGATCCCAGTGGTGCTATTTTGCACCTTTCCCAAATCAGAAGTCACTCTTCTTGAGCACTGGTGGCAAGTGTTATGTGTCATACTGAAGATGAGGTGTCATGAGTGCCTTCTACAACAGCACTGATGCTTCAGTACCCTTACAGCAAATGTTGACTAGTGTTGTATTTTATTGTTATTCATAAACAAAAAAATGAACTATTGTCACATCTCCTCATGATCATTTTCATTCATTGCCTTCTAACTCACAGCACAGGTTCATCTTATGTGTCTGCAGTAAAAGACAAAAAGTTAGTGGTTTTTTTCCAAGTGCAACAAAACAAATCCGAGGAAACAAACTACCGATGTCCTGGATTTTCCATTTTGTTAATCCTGGTAAACATTTATTAACCAAGGTAAGCAGTACAATATTAGGAAAACCTTACTTGCAGAATTTGCAAGTTGATATGACAGCTCTTACAAACCTTTGGTCAAAATTCACTAATATCTTGGGGATTTGCTTCCACTTGAGGTGAGATGATTTGCATTCCCATTATCAGTCCTGCTTTTCCCCCAAATTCAACATCATTAACTGTATTGAAAAGTGAAGCGAGTGCTCATTTAGTTTTGAGTACCTTTCAAGATTATCTTTAATCTTGACCTTCTCAAATTTCTTCTTCCTTGCTTTATTTTAATTAAAATGTTTGAGAAATGTTTGCTACTATTTCAAATAACCTTTGAAAGCTCTAGTAGAGCTTGACTTGCTGTCCTCTTGAACTCTTGATATATGGCTGTTTATTCTAGCATTTCAGTGGGAGATGAATGCTAACCTCTTCTCAAAATCTAGCTCCAGGAATGAGTTCCAAGCTCATAAAAATTCTAGCCTGAATCCTTAAGTATTTTCAAAAGCATGCAAGAAATGAAGAAGGTTAATTATCAGTGACTTCATATAAGTCATTTAGATATTTTTGAAATTCTTTTCAAGAGTGTAATAAGTGTCAGTCACGTAATCCAAATCTTTTGTAGTTGCCTCATTTTGTGTACAATGAGGAACTGCTAATTCATACCTTCTGTATTTTCAAGTGTAAAAATGCTAAAATGTTTCAGAAACATGTTTCCATGTGGCACTTATGCTCGGTAGTAGTTCATTGCACATGTTCCTTATTTACCATTTCACACTGTTGTTTTCTGTTAATACAAAAATTACAACACATGAGCTTGTTACATTTTCACTTGCTGGCTTATCTAAAATTTGTTAACATTTGTTTTATTACAAATTAATAAAAATTCTAATATTTTAGAATCAAGAACTGAAAAGATTGAGGCTTCCTACTAAATTTTTTCGGTGTTTGTGCAAACATTTATAAGACTGTTCCATCAAACTGGTTTGAGGCATTTTGTAAACTGAGATACTGTTTCATGATTCTACATTCTGGATTATTACTGGGGAACCAGCTGCATATACCCTGTCCCTTTTAATACAGGCAATATTTTTTACTTCTGTTTCATATATAAGCACTGGCAGTAAACCGGAGATTTAAAATGCTTTTTAAGAAGAAGTCTCTTGGTATTTATCATAGAGTATACACCTTGAGGATTCTGACAGCTGGATAAACACTAAAGAGATTTTTTCCTAAAATACAATAATCTTATAGAAATTAGAAAGTGAGAATCTGACATACTCTCAAGGTTATATAAAGACAAAGCAATTAACTATCAAGATTATATACATAAAGGAAAGACTTCTGGCTCTAAACACAACCTGCATATATTAGGATGAACAGCACAGGGGACTATTCTGCCAGTACCAACACATATGCAGGAGATACGGATGCTAAAGTATTGCCCTTATGGCAGGAACAAATCACTACAGTTTGGATCACTGATCCTCCACCCATTGGCACAGAACAAGAGCAACACAGAAGAGAGGATGTTAATTAAATGGCCTCCATATTGTCTGGGAGTCAAACTCAGGACTGGAAAGGTTATTTTGTTAAAAACTAGTAATTTCTGCACAAGCATAGATAGTAAGTTTCATGTGCAGTTCTATTTTTATTTGGTATCATGTTAAAATTACATATGAGAATGCTGCACTGTGCTGTGTCTGGGAGGTGCCCTGTCATTCCCAAGCCATGGAATGTGTTTTGGGTGTGTCTATACTCCTGACACCTCAGTCTGCTTGGTGAAGATACAGCATGCTTATCTGGCACATGACAGGAGTGGTTGTCCCTGCTTTGCCTGTCCTGTGGTCCTTGTGTCATGGCTACACTTAATTTCTTTAAACACACCCTACCCTGAGAGGTCTGCATCATGCTTGGTGGGGTGCCACTGGCATGCTCCATGTGTGGGGGAGTGAGTCTGACACAACCAGTCTTTCATCCCTCAGAGGTTCTTCTGCCTCCTACTGCACTCAAAAGCTAGTGCCTGGATTATTTTGGACTGGGGTTGTTTGGACCTTTGCATCTCACAGCAAGTGGCAGATGTGGGCACTGAGATGCTGCCCCAAGCCTGGAGTCAGGGATCTGATCCTACTCCTGGAAGTGTGGTCCCCAGTGTATGGGGTATGGGTTCCCCATTTGTGTGCCCCTCTTCACTCTCCCCAAACTCCCACATGTCAGTGAAGGCCACACTCAGGGTCCTGCTCTGTTTTACCCACACAGAGATGCAGCCTTGGCAGAGGGCTGTGAGGGACTGTTCTATATGTATAGGACAACCAGACATATCCTCTTAGTTGAACTTACCCTCCTTAGTGCAAAGAGGTCACATTCCCATATATATGCAAATATCCAGTAATTGCCCAGTAGCACCAGAACAACTCTTTCTGAAGCCCCACTTCTCAGTCAAGAGGGTCACCATGGTCCTGCATTGCAGTCACTCTCACTGATTCACTTACTTAGGTTAAGGTGAGAAAAATTCTTATTGGCTTGAATATAACCAAAATACAAAGCTGAAACTCTCTCTTTTAAAAACTAATGGTAGTGTTTTGCTGAACTCAGTAGTCTGGATCAACAGGAAGAAGGGATGGCAAGCCAAATATGCCATTGACCTAGGTGTCTTCTGTATTAGAGAGGTCAGCTCTGGATGGCTCATCTAACCTTCAAATCCCCAGACATACAAAGCCACCATTCAAATCCCCAGCTGAGAATGTAAGTCTGGGAACTTGCCATCTGCACACATAGGCACAATTATTGACTCTGCATTTCCAAATGACACAACATACCTTGATGAGCAAACTTGGTAGTAGCAAAGGCAGCTTTAAACAAAAAGAGCTTCTTGGTGGCTTGATCCTTTGTCTTATGCATGTAGGGTGTAATGTCTTGTGTCTCAATGACTTTATAGCCAGGACACTCAATGAACCTGAGCAAGTATTGCCATCCGGTCACTGCATCACATTTGGCTACTGAGAGGACAGAAAGACTGTCTGAATCCAGTGGGGAACTTCTGGATTGAAGGCAAAATGTCCTCAGACATAACTGATCTCCCTTTGTCAACCAAATAGTAATTAATGGTAATTAATACCCCTATTTTAAACAGCAAGGGAAAGCTCTATAAAGAACATGATATTCAAATACTCAGAGTGACAAACTTGAGATTTTCTCTAATGCCTGTGAAATCAGTGAGATCTGATGATTTATCCTAGTTGTAAATTTAAATTCTAATACCTGCAAATAGCCTCAAGAACACCAATGAATTCAAGTAGTGTTCCACTCTTTCCTGTGCCTGCACAGGAACTTGCAGTTTGGTACTGGTCTTATTCTTTATTTTATGATCTAAAATTCTAGACACTTAATGTAATTGAAGTAAGTTTTATTGTCTTGGTTGTCCACTACCTCGAAATGTATTCTAATATTATTATCTTATTAATTAAAAATATTTTAGGAATGCAAAAACTGCCAGTTTCACTCATTTTTTACTCTTAAAGAATGTGGCTAACAATTTTTTGCTATGAAATATTCATGAAAAGAAAGAAAACCAGAAATGGAATAAATATGTCATTCCTTCTGGTATTTTGCTCTGAAAAACTAATATGAACCACTGGAAAATGTTATAGTGTCTGACCTTACTGAGTAGTAATTTATAAAGAAAATATCTGTAATTTTCCTTAAGCATAGTAGACTTAGGGGGGAAAAAACAAGGTATGCAGTCCTGCTCTGTAAACACATGAAGAAAACTGCCCCTGAAGCTGCCATTCCAATCTTGTTTTTCTTAATCAATTCTGTTTTCAGTAAGATTGTATTACATTGTTGGTTTTTAATGACTGTCCTGTCAGTTTTATGTGGAGAATCTGAACAGTGGTGAAAACTGATAAACTGTTCTTAAAATAGATCTCAAAGAGCAGAAAATAATTGATTTCTTTGAACAACCTTTCAATCTCAGTTCCAAAGGAGCTTCCAATTCCAAAGGAATAGGCTTATATTGCCTCCCGAGTTTTAAGCCATGGTGAGGAATAGGTGTATCGGTAATTGAAGGTCTCAGTGCCTGTCCCAGCAGAATGACAGCTCTAGGCTTTTTTGCATCTTTGCTGTGAAGTTCCTAGAAGGAAAGACGGAGGACAGAGGAGAGGTGGTAGGGTCTATGCATGTACTTCCCTGGTATTGCAAGAGAGAAACATGGTTGTACAAGTTAACTGTGAAATACATCTTTACACCAGCCTCCTTTCCCTTTACATGGAGCCCAGCATTCCTCATCTCTAGCTGGCTGCATGCAAGACATTGGGAAGCATTTCAGCAAAAATATTTCAGTCTGTGACATTTTTTTCAGTGATCAGATTAATTTTTCCCTTTCACCTTTCAGTCATTTTTAGTGCTAGGATATGTCTTGACTATGGCATCTCTGACTTTGAAGATTTGCAGAGTTATGTGAAACCTAGTATTGGCATACTTGAGTAATAACCCAATAAAACATCTCTCTGTTCTTTTCAAACCTAAAGTAAATACTTCTAGTGGCCTTTGTCCCATTCAGAGCCTGTGGCTTCATCTCCATTAGGACTTTGGGCTAGAAAAACAGTGAGAGCTGGAAGGGAAGTCCGGAGTGTCCTCATTTCCCATGTCTCAGAACATGTAAAGCAGTTTGGGGGTGGAACTGGATTTCTTTTGGAGGAAACTCAAAGGGAAGCTCCCCTCCCAAGTGAATTCTATGCACTGCAATCACAAATACACACAGACCCAGGAAGCAAAGACTGGCCCTTCAAACATCTTCAAGCTGCATGTTTCATGACCACATTTGGTCCAGGAGACCAGACTATATCTAACCAGGTAATATCCGAGAGCCACAGGTTATGTGGGATTGGGGGCTCAGCACTGACTCTTTTTGTCTAAACTACCCCTTTAGTGTAAAATCAGGTGTTTGCATAGACATACCCTGAGTCTTACAGCTAGATTCCCCTTTTCTTAGAGGAGCCATCATTTATATATATATATATTTATATATATAAATAAGATACCAAGTGTAAGCACAGAGACTATCAGCAAAATGGAAATTAAATCTTTTTGTACTTCCTAAAAGTACTGTAATTTTATCCATGGAAATTCAATGCTTACAGAGTATGATTTTCAGTGAGATTGTTATTAACTCAGTTTTCCAGAAGGACTGATTGATGGTGAGTGGGTGGCATTTGATAACCTGCCAAGGTCACACACTGAGTCATTGCTTTTCTTAAGACTGCATCTCAGCATCTTGCTGACTAGCAGTCCTGCTGAATAGAGGCAGCCTCCACCTATTAGAAATTACTAGAAATGACCACATAACTACCAACCACTGAAAAAAAATGTAACAACACTGAATGGTCCCCACATTAATGGATCTAGTTTTCAGGTGAATGCTACACAAAGGCAAAAACTATTCTGTCAAATGGATTACTGAAGGGTGTTTTCTTCTGTGGTGATCACAGACACATTATTTTGTTGTCCAATTTAACTTGCCCAATGAATTTTTAAGCAGCATTCTAAAATACTTAAAAAAATATTAGTAAGTATTTAAGATTGAAAACACGCTTGTGCTCTTCTTAGTTCTGACCTATTTTGTTAAAGATGAATGTTTAAGTTGCCCTGTGTACATTATAATGTGTAGGGAAACAACTGTCTTCTGTGTGTGCTTCTTGTCATGAAATTTTTTCTTAATGATGTCTCATCTCTGGCTGCCCAGGTATGCCATTTTGCTCCATATGTGAAGAAAACAATACTCTTTGCCATTTAGACTAGAATAATTATAGTGTTTTCCTTTTCAGTCAGAATTACTGGAAATATTTCATGCTACTTAAGTCTTCCTTGTCCTCAGAATCATCAACTAAGTGGATGAGAAAAGTGAAGCCTGTAAACATGTTAAGAGAAAATAATTATGAAATGCTTGATTATGTCACTCAGTGGCAGTGAAAGCATACTTTGAAGGTAAATATCAGCCTAAGGTTCCGAAATCAGGGATAATGTAGAAAAAATGAAATTATCTCTTTCAAAAGTAGAAAAGTAACATGAAAATTAAAAGAACTTGACACAGCTTATAATTGTTAAATAGTTTAGGTTTAAAAAAACTGTTGACAGAAAAAGATTTCCTTGTTAAAAAAAAAAACAAACAAACCAAAACTTGGTTCAAGCATAAAGTAGCCACCTTAAGTGTTCAAATATTAATATTACTTTTACCTGCATGATATATATTTTTTTCTTGACTAATTTAAAGCAATGCTTTCAAATGAAAATATGCATGTAAACAATGTATTTCTTAATGAAATTAAAAAAATATAATATTGGGGCCCCAAATTCAGTCAATGATATTTGGAAATGCTGACTATAAAACATCTGTTTACCTAATATTCAAATCACTGCACTGTGTGGTCACACAGAGGTGGGTTGACCCTGCCTGGACACCAGTTGCCCACCAAAGCCAATCTGTCACTGCCCTCCTTAGATGGACAGAAGAGGGAAAATATAACAAAAGGTTCATGGGTCAAGATAAGGGTAGGAAGAGATCACTCGGCAATTACCATATTGGGCAGAACTGGGGAAAATTAGTTTGGTTTACTACCAATCAAGTCAGAGTAGGATAATGAGAAATAAAAGCAAATCTTGAAATATTTTTTCCACAGACTTAACTCCCGAATTCTCCATTTGCTCCCTACTGGTGGCTCAGGCTGACAGAGAGTGGGGGCTGCAGTCAGTTCATCACATCTTGTCTCTGCTGCGTCTTCCGCCGCGGGGGAGGACTTCCCTGCTCCAGCCTGGGTGCCTCCCATGGGAGATAGCTTTCCATGAATTTCTCTGACATGAGTCCTTCCCACAGGGTGAAGCTCTTCACTAACTGTTCCAAGCATGGATCCCCTCCATGGAGTGCAGTCCTTCAGGGACACACTGTTTCAGCATAAGTCTCTCATGGGGTCACAAGTCCTTCCAGCAAATCTACTCCAACATGGGCAGATTTCACGAGGCCACAGGCCCACCAGGAGCCTGCCCTAGTGCTTCCCATGGGGTTACAGCCTCCTTCAGGCATCCACTTGCTTCAGTGTGGGATCCTCCAGAGGCTTCAGCTGGATCTCTGTGCCCCCATGGACCTCCATGGGCTGCAGGGACACAGCTGCCCCACCAGGGGAATCTCAGCTCCAGTTCTGGAGCACCTCCTCCCCCTCCTTTTTCACTGACCTTGGTGTCTGCAGAGCTGTTTCTCTGCATATTCTCCCAGCTTCTCCAGCTGTCTCCAGCTTCAGCTGCTGCTGCTTTCCCTCCCTATCTCCTGTCTGTTATCCCAGAGGTGCTACCACTGTCACAGATGGGCCTGGGCTTGGCCAGCAGTGGGCCCATCTCAGAGCGAGCTGGCATTGGCTCAGCTGGACATGGGGGAAGCTTCTGGCAGCTTCTCACAGAAGCCACCCCTGTAGCCTTCCCACTACCCAAACCTTGTCATGCAAGCTCCATACACACATAAAAAAATACCCCAAAACATTCACAAAGGAACACGTTGTGCCTGAATGGTTTTGAACTTCTGCCTGATAAGCAAATCCTTCCTAATACCGAGCATCTCTTTTCTGTTTTAAATCCAAATCACCAAGACATATTCTCTCAGAACAAGTACCCTAAGTAACTAATATCTCTCCTGTTCCAAAACAAGAGCTAAGTATTTTCTTGTTACTTCAAGTGATCTCTAACATGCCTTTGAAGTAGATGATTTAATGTTGGCTGTTATGTTTTTTGCATCACTCCTGAAGTTTGCTTTGTGTATTCCTGAGTAGAATTCTTATGTATAGAACAGTTTTCAAAATTCAAGACACTCTCTGTAAGTAACACTGTCACTTCAGAAATTCCCCTACAAACCAACCAAAATTTAGAATAATATGATAATGCAAGCTGTGCAGGAAAACCTACATAAGTTTCAGCCTAGCCTCATCTAAGCGATCTTTCAGACACCACTGTGGAGTGTTCCTAAACAGCTGTGACTGTATGCAGCTTTATCAGTTTCAGCTAAGGCTGGTTGATCATTGAGAGACTCTCCTCTTAGGAAGATGAAAAATTAAAACTAGACTTTCCCCCTCCCCCCCCCCCCCCCAAGCCTCTCCCTTTTGGGCTGCCTATCAGTACAGAAACTTCAGAGATGTCTCTAGCTTCACAATCAAGAGAGGGATCGATACATTTGCTTTACCAGGAAGTCTTTGTACCTGGTGTGAAGAGCCATGCACTCCCCTTGTCATTCACATCAGTGCTTCAGCTACTGAAGGTCTCGGGTGCTTTCAACTCATAGCAAATGTGTTGCTATATTCAGAACTGATTTGTCGGGACAAAGAATGGACTCAGATGCATCAGAGAAAAGCAAAAGTGAGGAGACCACAAATTTTAGATGCTATCTGAGAATATCTTGCTAGTCATCTGCTGTCTAATGAATCCAAAAATCATCTTGCCTAGTGCATTTTGTTCTTTGCTGCAACCAGGTATCTAAATCTGTAACACGTTGCTTTACAGTGTTTACCAGAGCCTTTGGTTCCTTCTGTCAAATAGATAAACTAAAAACTGATCCTATTAAGGAAGTACAGATAATTTATTTATTACTATAGCTAATAAATAAGTTCATGCAGGGAGATAGCAATGAGAACCTCACTCCCTAAAAATATTTAAACAGAGCAAAAGTAGCCTGTCATTTGTGTGGATGCAATAATCTGCCAAAACCAAGCAGATCAAAACAGCCAATGAGAAGCAAGAAGTCTGCTTTAAGTGATTTTTTTTTTCCACTGGAGAGCTGTGATATAATCTTGCATCACGCTTAAAAGACTAGTAGTTTCATAAATCTGGGCCAAATTGGATCATTTACCAAACATGTAGTTATTAGGAACAGCCTAATGGGATTCTCAGAAGAACACCTGAAAGTGCGTTATTGTTAATGCAGTAGATAAGGTTCAAAAATAGTTTAAATGAACCAAGTTACTTGATAAAGATGTATTCATGTTCTGAAAGCTTTCCAGAGCTTTGTTCATTCAAAGACAATAGTTGGCAGGATGCCTAAGAAAGAGAATGTGATAAAGAGAAAACTATTATATCTGGCACTTCTTCTGCAGGAAACTGTAACTCCTATGTCTCATTTTTCTGCTCTGCTTGATAATGTAATAATTCTCATGAAAGTAATGCACAGAAATATAATGAAAAATGATATGACTGTGCAGTGAAAGATAAAGCAATTTGAAACTTGTTTGTTTCAGAATATTGTACAGTGCTTTAGTGGTGGGCCCATCCATTGAAGTCAACACAAGTCATTGGCCTCCAAGTATTCACACTGCCTTGAAAATGGAGTTCATTTGAACCTTAGTCTCTGTCTATCTGTACATATCTCAAGGTGAGTCATTTCCACTTCTGTGTGTGCATAGAGCAAGTGCCACAGAACTGCATCTGAATTTTACTTCTAATCACAGGCAAAGCCCATTTGAAAGGGGAAGGTGTGTGTTTGTGTGTGTATTTGGTACTCCAGTGTTAACAGTTTGTCCTAGTTACAGCAGCTGGGACCAGTTTGTCACTGTGTGAGTGTAACAAAAATTGTATTCTACACCCTCTATGTCATTTCTCATGAACTGTTAATAATGGATCATTTGGAGCAGCTGCTCAGGGCACACCTGACCCCTCAGGCTACAAGCTGGGTGTTAAAGAACCTTGTGAGATAGGAAAATTTCCCTGTCTTCACACCAATGACTCAGCCATGATAACTCCCCTCTGGAGAGGCATCAGCACCTTCACACACAGCCTGACAGGGCATGCCTGCTAATGGGCCATCAAAGATTCCAAAAATATCCCATGACTCACAGAGTAAATCACCCACTCTGAAACTCCTCGCCCTGGGGTAGGTACTGGGCATTCCCACCTGAACCCCAGCATAAATAATCTTCGGGTTTTGGGACTTCTGATACCACTTGTCAGATCCAGAAGAGGACCAGAACCTCAACATGACTGTGACTGCCACTCTTGACCAGACTGTGGCCATCATCCTCACCAACAGGTTTTCCTTCCCTTTTACTTTGTAGTGGGGGGGAGACCACATGGCGCTCAGTACAGGGGCTAACAAACTCAATTATGTTTGTGCCCCAGAGTACTGGGTTATACCTCTGTTTTTTGTGGGTTAAACCCAATTTTTATTTGTATCATGGTATTTATTGTAATCTTTTTATTAAATGGTAACCTTGACTTATAATCTCTTTTGAGTTCATTTCTCCTGCTGTTTTATCATTAAACCAGCACACAGTTTAACTCTTTCCCTTAGCACACTAAATGTCATCCACACCTGATTCTCTTTTAAAAATATGAAACATGAACATATACAAAATATGTTTCTAAATAATATAAAAACGCAATGTGCAACTGCTATTGGGCTATTATCGTTAATGTTGTTGTTATTAATAAAAGAACTACAGGCAAACTTCTGGTTTATTTGTAGGCATTCCTGGGGAATAATTCATTCAAAATTTAATCCAGATTGTACCAAGATCACCAGCAGGGTTTTTTTTTTTTTTAAATTCATTACAGTAACTAGCTTTTAAACAAACCCTTGACTTGTCTCATTAGATGGGTACACTGAGAATTTGATCTACCTGATTTATTAAAAAAAGCACTGAGCAACTTTTTCTTATGATATATCTGCAATAGCATTCATATCTGGAAAATATCATTAAGTGTCATAATATCTCTATCTCTCAAAACACAGAAGCCTTTGGAAAGACTTGAAAGCCTTTGTACTAATAAGGACAGAGTGCTCTTTGCAGGAAAAGGGTCACTATGGGGTAACTCATCCTCCTGCATGCTTTGCAGTGGGATGTGCTGCCCATCTCCTCCTGTGAGTACACAAAATTCTCTCACTGGCTTGCAGGGCTATGGAAATAGTGATGTGTTGTGGAGTGAGAGACAAACAGAAGGAAGTCTGAGAGCTGCAGAGTACTCCTGCCATAAAGGAGCACAGGATCCAAGTTCAAGTGTCAAAGACTGATTTAATTTAGATACATCTTTGTAGCACTCAGAATACAGAGCAGCTTCAGGGCAAAGCCCTTCACAACAAGTGCTATCTGCCACTACACCCAAACATTGCTCTTCAGGAGACAGAGTGTCTGTATTTTTGTGACATTATAGCTTCTAGATTCATTTTAAGCTAATATGCAAAGTTCTGGAAACAATAACAAGAAGAAAAGACCAAAGTAATTTAAAGGCATTCCGGAACCCATAAATAGCAGTTTCTTGTACAAATAAATGGTAGCTGGGACCTAAGTTAAAAAGATCAAATCAGCATCACTAATGTATGACCCCAAGGAGCAACAACTCAAGAACTTATCCTTGAGGGACTGATTCAAGGCTAAAAGCAGCTTCAGATCACTGGTCTTTAAAAAAGAGTTATCTTATGTGGGCCTCATTAATTACACTTCAGCCAGGCTAAGGCCAGTTCTGGTATATACTTATCCTATTACTGTCAGCTATGCTGGCAAAAATGATGCTTAATAAAGTAATCAAACAAAGAAATATATTTCTCTATGAACATCTGTTATATTAGGATCAAAAACTATTAGTCATAAGAAGAGGCAAAGATAATGCAATGTGGAGACCTAAGTCAAAACCTTGGAACATGAAAAATACATTAGTAATTTCATTAAAAGTATAGTAAATTATAGTATGGAAGCACTTTACAACTGCCAGTACAAAAGAGAGAAAGATCATTGCAACAGAAACAACAGCGTGACCTGGGACAGCACATCCAGCAGCATCAGCTGGAAAAGTAAATCAGACAACTGGAAAATGACAGTTATACAGCAACTTTATTTTAAGGCTTAAGGCTAAAGAAATTTTCTTTTTAGTAGAGATTGAAAAAGACCACCTCCTCATTTTAGAGGAAAGATAAATGCTATGTGTTAATGATTAGGAGTTACAAAAAGCTTCTCACTGAATAAGGAGCTCTTAGTCATAAAATGAGTAAGACTTGTGGAAACCAGCTTCATGTAAAGCAGAGGAATCATCCTAAAAAATTATAATTCACGGTTTCATTATAACCATAATGAAATGTGGGCTTGCAGATCAAACAAATTCCTCATTAGAAGCCATGAATCAAAGAAGCATTAAAGCAGAGACATATTTGATAATCTGATGCAGATACTGAAATTGGTCTTTGGCTAATTAAAATGTTCTCTATAATACAGAATACTTTAGATATAAAAATGTTATCATAAGCTGCCAAAAATAAAGATTTGAAAAACTGATAAAGTAATTCTCTAAGAGACTCAACTCTCCCACAGTCTCCTTGTAGGGTTTTGAAGTTTGCTTCAAACCCTGCATACTGTGTAGAACAGAATAAGAAACTGCTTGGAAAAGGATGTTTATTACAAATATTGGTTTCAAAAAATCATGAAGTGGTACAGTTGGAAGTGACTTCTTGAGATTGCCTAGACTCGAGTAGAGTCAGCTAGACTAGGTTGCCCAGGGCTGTGTTGGTTGAGTTTCAAATATCTCTACAGATGGAGACAGCACAACCTCTCTGGGCAACCTGTTCCAATGTTTAATCATCCTTATAGTAAAAAAATGAAATAAAATGTTTTCTTCTATTTGGATAGAATTTAATGTGTTGTAATTTGTGTCCATTTCCTCTAGTCCTGTCACTGGGCACTACTGAGTAAATTTCAGCTCCCTTAATTCCCTCCCTAGTCTTCTCTTCTCTGTGGATCCTTTTAAGCTCAGCAGAAGAAGGTTGGTTTTTTTTTGTTTGTTTGGTTTTTTTTGTAATTCAGTAGGACATTGGGTAAATCTCACAAGATATTCTGGAGCTAAACTACTTGAAAATTGTGCCCTGCACTCCAGGTTTTTGAGCCAAGTGAAATTCCCAGAGTTTGTTCCATCCCATATTTTATGGGGCATTTTGAAAAATCTTTGAGAGACTTTTTGCTCTTGGCTCTTTAATCATAATAAATTGCTAATGAAAAGCTGTGAGCATAGCTAACTTCAAAAGGTTTAGTTTCCTTTGCTGAAGAGAAGATGCCAAATAGGGTCTCTTTATAGTGCTGTGTCTGTCAGCAGAGCAACGTTCTACCCTGAAATTCTTACACAGATCTAAATACATAAGGCTATAAATAAATGAGGTTATAAGCTAATTTACTGCAGGGGCCATAGCTTGGCCTTTAATTGTACTCCCACAAAAAAAAGAAAATCTTTGAAGGAAAAAATGGATACTGTCCTGTATAATATGAAGGTGCAATTTACATTTTGTTCTGTAGATCACAGATTGGCAGTTGTATCACATTTAAATTCTAACATTTATGTCCTCAAATAACTGCTTGAAAAGTCATATGTGCAATTAATTTCAAGTCTTGCAAATGTTTAGGATCCATGTGGTCATTTCCCTAGCACAGCCCTGAGCTGAACCAGCTCCTAGCTCACAGAAGAACTGAAGGAGGGAAGGCTGTCTACAGGGATCCAGACGCCCTCCAGAGGGTCTTGTATTATGAGAGTCCCCCTTCCAGCTGACCCCACTCAAAGACAAAGTACATAGTCTAACGTCCTCTACTGTAAAATGTTGTGTGGGGGTCATGTCCAGAACAGTGACACAATGCCCCTGAACCGTTAAATAATTTTGGAGATGCCTTGGACACCAACAAAAGACACCTCTTCAGGGTCCTTTTAATAAGTAGTAGTTCACTGTCACTTGCAATTAGTCTTCATTTGAAAACTGAGAATTTGTAGGGAAAAAATGAAGTATACTAGCCCTCTTCAGTGATTAGAAAGCAATTACTTCTGCAGATCTCAGTGCTGGGTACATGCTGGGTTTTCTCTGTTTTCATAAGAAGGAAAAAGCAGTGAACATCCTGATGAAAGTATGAAGCACTGTGTGTTACGTTGCCAGACATGCTGGAAATACACTTTTGTTGGAGAATTTACCTGACAGTTTATTCAGCTGCTTTCCTGGCAGGAAGAATGCAATGATATTTCAAAGTGGCTGAAAAACAGTCAGAGCAGTTTCACATAGCTGAGTATTCAAAATGAGATATTAGAAATCTTGGCATTTAAATTTGTGAGCATATTGGTTGTTTTTATTTTTAACTTCATTATTAGGTGTTCATTGTAATTTCAAAATCTATGTTCTCTTGAAGTAAACAATGACAATAAGATACCTCCAACAAAATAATTAATAGTTTGATTTCTTTAAAATCAAACTTCATATTCTCTACCTTATCTGATTGATAGTCTAAAGGTAGCTATCAGAGCATTTGAGTGAAGGTGTTATTGTTTTAGCTAAAAGGGATAATTACAATGAAGGTAAACGTCAAAGGTAATAATTCTCAGAAGATAAGTAGAAGATCTATTTTGAAAAAAAAATTACAGACTTAGGAACACTGAATACATTCTTCTGTATACCTACACACTTAGGTAGGCAGCAGTTTAATAATTTTTAGAAATAGTACACAGTCACTTGGTACATTAACTATGATGTCTATTCAGTGTGAATATAGTTTGCATCAACTACAGAAATACCAGGGAAGATTATCCAGGGAATAGAAATCACATTAATTAAATGTGAAGATGATACCAATCTTAGAGCTTTTCTAAATATTAGAGAAGAAAGGAAGAATGACATGAGAACACAGAAGTAATAACAACTTCAATAAATGAGAATTCAGAATTCCTATTGGAGAAAGGCAAGTTAACAGATTTGCTTGACAATCATCTGTGATAATCAGTGTGAGAGAAACATGAAAAGCAGAGGAAATAGTGGGCACAAAATTATATGTTAATTTGTAACACGATACAACAAGAAAATAGATGAAGACTGCCTGTGCAGCTGCATTAAGCTTGCATAAGCTGGTGATGGTCTCACGCTCCATAGCTCTATCAGAGCAGTTCCTGAAATAGCACCCTTATTTTAGAGGCTCTCTTTAAATGAATAAAGTAAAGAAAATGAAAAGTAGTTCAGAAATAACTGTGAGGAAATACTCTTCCAACAGGAGCTGCTGCGAGACCTTTCTGTTCTTCTGGCCAGGTGGTTACTGAAGCAGGGTCTGCAGTGCTGTGTTAGTAAAGCCATGCATGATCATTTTGAGATGTGTGCGTATCTGTGCGTGTGGTTTTATAAGGGCTGCAGATGGCTGTACATGGAAAATACACCCTTTGGTTCTTGCACAATATCAATTTCTTTTGCAGTTCCACGTACCTGACACAGATAGACAAGCTGGGAAGTTGAATGTGTCACATGGAGTTGCAGAGGGCAGGACCCAGCACCTCTCTCACCAAGGAGAGTATAAGGAAGGCATTAAAGACTGCATGAGCTTTAACAGGTCTGTCTGGAGGTACAGGAGGCCTTGCTACAAACTGCTTAACCTGGTGAGACCAGCTCTCATCTGATGCAGGGCACAACTCCTGCTCTGATTTACAAAAACTAAGAGGGAGTTGAGGCAGAATCTGACATTTTTTATCTTGGTAAACCTTTAACAACTGAGTGATGGGAAGCACTCTGAGCTTTCTAAGGAAGGTGAAGGTTTTTTCAAATGGACATGTGAGAAAAAAGAAAAGCAAGAAATATGAAATGGTAAATATATGTTGGGGAGTCAAAACTGGGATCTAATATATTGTAGATGGCACTAAACCCCATAATTTGAAATTTCCAAACAATCTGGAGAGATCAGATGCAATGGTGCTAACAGATTGCTATTGATAATCATTGTTGTCCACATTTAATATCAATACCTACGGTTTGTAAAATTAATATCCTGAATCATCACTGTTACCATTATTGTTGGTATTGGTATAGTAAGATTCTGATTCAACATGATTATTAAACAGACAGGGAATAGTGAATCTAAAGTACAACCATAATACTCAAAGTACTTGAGTATGTACCAGTAAAGTCGATGTCATGTCTTATAGTAGGACTTTGGATCTTACGTATTGGGTCTGACTGAGATGGAGTTAATTTTCTCCCTAGCAGCCCTCACAGTGTTGTGGTTTGAAGCTTTGATAGCTAGAAAGCTGTTCATAACACATGTGTTTTGGCCGCTGCTGAGTGGTGCTGGCACAGCACCAGTGCTGTCTCTCCAACATTCCCTCCTCACTAGTAGGCTAGGGGTGGGCAAGACCTTGGGAGGGGACCTAGCCAGGACAACTGAGCCAAACTGACGAAAGGGATATTAGGTACTATATGATGTTGGTGCAGCAATAAAAGCTAAGAAAAGGGGGGGATGGGGGAGGCAGACATTTATTACAATGTGTGTCTTCCAGAGGAAGACAGATACTGGTGGACAGAAATATTTCTAGAAGTATTGTTTGGATTTATTTAAATAATTTCCAAATAATGTGAAATATATAATACTAATTTGTTTTTACAGTTCTAGAAGAAATTTCACCCTAAAATAAAACATGTGAATAAAGACTATGCATATTATAAGAAATGCCAGTTTTGAATGAGAAATATTTAGAGTTGCCCTGTGTTATATGTTTAAAATTGTTTGTTTTGTGCATAAATTTCTACATAAGTAGCAAATTGAAGAGACATGAATATGTGTTATAACAGATTGATTCTGTACTAACTTTTAAAAAGGATAGTCCTAAAAACATCTGTTGAAAGAAATTGTGGACAGTTTCTCTACTAGCCTGCTCCATGGTAACCATGGAAACTGCAGACTTGCCCAGGACATAAAAGAGAACTATATTGCATTGGACACATTGATTTGTTTAGATTCGAAGTTTTACAGCAACGAAAGTCATATAACATCGCACTGTGGTTCTCTGTCAGGACTGTGACCTCCATGCTGCAGCAATACTCCTTGGAAATAAGGAACTCTGTAAATCTCTGGTCATCTGGTACAACAACAGCTGTTACTGCTGTCAGGTCTGTGTTCCTGTGATGCAGAAAATCATTAGAGATCAATAAATCAGACTTCTGAGGAAATATTGGAAGACGATGGTATCACATGTCTCTCTTGAACCCTGCAGTGATGACAGATTCAGTGAACAGAGGAGCAGTCCCAGCAGCAGCTCATGCCTGCAGAGATGCACAAGAGGAGTAGACCTCAAGCGCTCATCCCCCCTTTATGAAAATGGTGTGTCCCATTCAAGAATTATTAGCTCATAAAGACAGCCCACACCCCAGTGTCTGGAAACACAGACTCATATCTATGCTGTAGATACTACTACGATACACAATGATTCTGCTTTGCTTCAGGGTAAAGGTCATAGGAAGTGCACAGTAGTGAAGAACTGGCCAGCTGAAATTCAACATGCTAAGAAGGCTGTTCCTAAAAAAGAGATGAAAAGTTAAAAATGAATTTTAATACAGTTTTGTCTGAGAATTGTTCTCTGCAGTGTTCAGTGATGAGGCAGTTGCACAAATGTTTTTTCCCAAACAACCTCATAGCAAGAAAGGATACTATTTTAATTATGAATTTCGTTCAATGTCATTTAGAAAAAAATGTGTTTTAAGAATTTTGGGTTAACTGTTGTTTATACATGTGCACCCCACTATTAGATTGATAGATGATTGCTAACATTTACCCCAAAATCCTGAATGTATTAAGGATTATTGAAATCAATTGAGAGTTAATTTATGGAATGAAAATTTAGTAGTTCTTAATTTAACTTAAACGGTTTTTGAATACACTGTGGAGAGAACAATACTTATTTCCTGGGGACTAATGGGTGCTGTGCAGGTTTTTAATCAAATATGTGCCCTATGCATTACAGATCAAACCAAAGGTATTTTGAACTGGAGACACTGCCTGGTTTACTTGAAGCATTCTCTACTGCTTCAGGCAACAGATGGCCCGATGAGCTGGGTTAGACAACAGAATTTGCAGCTTTGTGACCAAACAGAACAACAACAACAACAATAGGCAAAAACTCTAAAGCAATCAAACAAACAAAAACAGAACAAAATCCCCCAACCACCAACCACCACCAACACCACCAAAAAAAAAAAAAAAAAAAAAAAAAAAAAAGCAAAAAACTTTAGGAATTGATGTCAAGCTCTTCAGCCTAAAATTCTTGTCTTTAAAGACAATTTCTAAGTCAGGTTGATTTCAAAACTGGAAACATTATACAAAACGAAATAGCTAAGATTTTTAAAGTATCTATTTTACCTTTTTATTTACCTAAAAATATTTTAAAAATACTATTTGTAGCATGAGCAGTTTTGGATATGCTTTGTGTAATTGTACAAAACTGTTAGTTGTGTGCTTCATAATATACATTTTGCTGAGATCTGTTGAGCACTTCGCAATATCACAAAAATCTTTACACAGAGCACAGGATTGTAAGGTATTAGTTCCAAAGCAGCAAATTTGCTTCCTTGGTATGATTCTACACTGAATGGTAGTTTGTGGGGTTTTTTTGTTTTTTTTTTTTTCCATTAAATATCAAGGACATTAATTTGGAAAATAAAATCCTATCCTATTTCATCAGCAAAGTTACTTTTCTTCCTTTTAAATTCCAGCTTTTCAGAATACAATGTTACAAAGTGGTGCAGGGAACACCTATCTGCTTAGTGATGCCTCAGAGCTTTTGATTTTTAATTTTATAAATTTTAGAAGTTAGTGTCGTTTTAATGTAACAGTAAAGTAA
>JAWWEU010000001.1:45957545-45974144 GCA_035583155.1 Acropternis orthonyx | reverse complement strand
ATTCAGATAGCTATTAGAACATGTTATAGTCAAAATATAATATTGTTTAGTCATAGTATAAAGAAGGGTAAGAGGTGATGGAAAACCTCCAAATAGAAGACATAATGCGATGAAGATGAGGGTGGGGGAATGAAAAGGTGATCCTTAAGACCACTGACTCAATTTCAAAGGGGCGTGTAAGGGGGGTAGTTTGGAATAGTTTGTAGGATGGGTTAGACATTGGCTATGTTCTATAGATAAGATAATTAAGTAGAGTTATAAAATTGTAGCATGTTGTATGCCCAGCGCGCACGTCATTGATTGCTAAAGCTTTAGCCGAACTTTCAGTAAAAGACCTTTTTCTACCTTCACCCTGTCGTGGAAGTTTTCTTCCCTTGGATTTAAGGCAACAGTTTCCCTAGAGTTTTACTCTAATTTTTATTCAAGTGTTTGACACATGACATGACATTCATCATGCCTATCTCTCTCTGTCTAGACACTGGGTGTTTAATATAAGCAAGCTGTCTCAGTCCTGTTCATACAAGATATCTCCTTAGTGTGACTCATCCCAACTGTGTTAAGTATTATCTTAAAAGAGCGTGAATTTCTTCTGTCATCTCTCTGTCCTTTGAAATACAGAAACACCCGAGAAAATCACAGGTGAGTAACAAAACAAGGCTTTATATTGCCCCATTGTCGTGACCCTGACCAGAAGACTATGGGACATGGAGCAGTTGGATGTGCAGACAGCAGTTAACCTGAGCACTCCCACACACAGTGCAGCTTTCAGCCCTGTGCTGGGCTGCCAAATCCCTGGGCTGCAGGATGAACTCAGCCAGCTTACCCAGACAGAGCATGCTGCAGAGAGCTCCCACCTCTGACCAGCAGTTATGCCCCCTGCTTGGCTGTGCCTTGATCTAAAAGTCAGCAAGAAGTTCTCAGGTGAACACTGTTTGACTGTAGAAATAATAGAGTTTACTTTCAAGAAAATCCTGCAGTAATTTGAATGACAGAGAGTGAGACTCTGTCCTATGGGCAGTGGGCCAGGTCTGCATGATGCACCACACATGGTGTGCTCAGGGGTCCCCTCCATTTAAAGTGATATAGATTATCTATCAAGTTCACTTCTTACAGTGCTAGCTCTAATAAATAACAGCACTGTGAGTGATGCCTTACAGAGCCTGAGTGCCCTTCTTAATGGTATCAAACAGGACCAGCACCTCCTGGTGTGAAACACCCGCGGTAGGCAATATTAGTACAAGAAGGCAATAGATGCTTCTACTGCAGTGTAAAGGACACAGAATACCTAGTTCCCTTTAGCAAATGCTCTTTTTCAGACTGTTGTTGTGCATGTAGACCAAAGCTTTTAGATACTTTTATTCTTTCTTTTAACAGAGAATTCTAAGCAAATCTAACAAGATTAAGTCCATCGTTAAAGAGGCTTGTGTAGATGCATGTGTGGATGACAGAATTTAATTACCAAAGTATAAAGGTAGCATCTGAAAGAAAGTTCTTAAAATATGAGAAAGATTTTTGATTTATTTTAATTTTTTTTTACATTTTACTTCTCTATCTCAAACAGTCAAATGGCATTGACTAATATTTCCAAACCCATTATTTGGGCCAAGAATAAATAGGAGAAACTTCAGCCTAAAGATACTTTGATTCAGGAAGGAATTTTTGGTTTGAAATTGCGGTACTGCGAGAAAGACTTTTCCAGAAGCTCAAGGCCACCGTGTGGTAGATGGAAATGAATTCAACCATGAAAAATTATTGCACAGATTGATCAAAGGCATTTACCAAAACTGGCCATTTGGGGTTTTTTTGAACCAGTGAAGACACACTCTTAAACACAATGAACAGAACACCGATATGGTGGGAAGCAGACGACCTAATGTCCTGGTAGTGAATCCTTTACATAGTAATTAAGATCCGTAAATTCTAGAATAATGGAAGAGGTTGGCTCTCTAGTCCCTCAGTTTGATCCTTTGCAATCTAGTAAGAATTAGATTTAGCCAGGCTTGTGCTCAGTACCAACTCTTTATCCAGAATGAAATCTGAGAAAGGTACAGATGGCTAGGTTAGTCCTGTTGAAATTATTAAAAAATTAACTCTTGCCAAACTGAAAAGGAGGGTAATTAGTTTTATATTTCTAAAACATCCTGTTACAAAGTGCAGAATAAAATCAAACTAAGTCTCAATAGTGCTGAAGACTGCAGCAAGATGATCATGTTATCTCTTAGGTAGGTTTTTCCTAGACACATAATGACACATCCATGTGTGATGACTGTAGGTGTCCGGCCACCACGGCACCACAAGGCAGTGTTCCTGTACCCTTAGGCATCTCTGAGTGGCATGTTTATTTAGGCAATCATGTTAAGTTTAGAAAGTTGCCTGGAACAGCTGTTTGCCTTAAAAAGACAGATGGTTTTACTCCAGTGTGCCTTTGAAACGAGCTTTGGCTTTGAATCAAGCTCATAACACCTCAATCTGGAAACATCTGTGCTAACTGCTAACCAAGCTGAGTTGCTCAGTTTTACTACAGTAATTGAAAATGAGTATGAAATAAATAAAGACATGCTAACACTAATATGAAATGTGGGACTGACCTACCTTGATCTATGTTAAGATTTTTTTTTTGTAATTTAGATTTACTTTACCTGCAATCCCTCAGGAATTTTCAGGTGAGATTCTGAGGTCAGGAAATAATTATCTGTCAAAAGCAAAACTCAGTAGGAGAGAGGAGTGGGCTTTGAAGCCTTCTGATGTCATACTGACATAGTTGAAAGAATCCTTTTCAACTTTAAAATAAAAATTTCAATACATTTCCAAATTTTATCTAATACTTTCCTGAAGATTTGAAGTTTTTTTTTCAGTAAAGGGAAAATGAAAAAGAATTTTTCAGATATATAAGGCAGACTTTTCTGTAGCTGAGCTTTATTGTTCTTTCAATATAGTGCAGTCATGTAAAATGTCAATATTTAAACTTTTTCTTCTATTTAGTTAGAGATAAAATATTCAAAACCTCAGATGATCTCACAGAATGGAAAGATCAACCTCTTAGACCCAGGTCTAGTTTTGATCTTTTGCACAGATTTACTTTGAACAAATTCGAACAATCTGTTCCAGGACTTCTAGTCTTATTACTTTGGAAATAAATGTTAGAAGAATTAGAAAAACAAGGTCACTGGTGGCAGGAAGAACTTGATTAGACGCAGAAGGTAGAATTTATCTAAGCAAGAAATAGACACTTCTAAGGCATGGGACACTTCATCCTTAAATAGACACTCAAAATAGGTCAGATAGAGACTACCCTGCAAGTGCTTGTTTCTTTTGGCTGGCTATGAAAAGGGTGACTAGTTTGACTCCAGATACTCTTTAGACATAGAGGAGATGAATCCCACCCACAGAGACTAAAAAGAATTAAAATAGCTAGTATCATCTACTTTATCACCAAATGAGGACATCTGAAGTGCCTGGAATTTTGTTATTGTCCATTCATATCAAGCAGTGTGGTAGATGGGATAAAAATGCAATTGTTCACTAGTAGTATGGTCAGAGAAGTTTGAGAAACATATGGGGAGATGAAACCAGAGATATTGACTGATTTATGGGCAAAATTTTAATAAATGGTGAGGCTTGAATTTGATAAAATCATAGAATGATTTAGAGAAGGCTTTGGGGTGACCTAATTGCAGCCTTCCAGTACCTGAAGGGAGCCTACAAGAAAGATGGAGAAGGGCATTTAGAAGGGTTATGTAGTGACAGGACAAGGGGGAACAGCTTCAAACTGAGAGTAGGTTTAGATTACATGTTAGAACAAAATTCTTTACTGTGAGGGTGGTGAGGCCCTGGCAGAGGTTGCCCAGAGAAGTTGTAGATGCCCCATCCCTGCAAGTTTTCAAAGTCAGGTTGGATGGAGCTCTGAGCAACGTGGTCTAGTGAAAGGTGTCCCTCACCACAGCAGGGGAATTGGAACTAGATGACCTTTAAGGTCCCTTCCAATCCAAGCCATTCTATGATTCTGTGATTGCATGAATCTATGATCATCTAGTCCAGCCCCCCTGCTATGGGCCAGGACATCTTCAATTAGAACAGGTTGCTCAAATGTCTGTCCAACCTGACCTTGAACCCTTCCAATGATGGGACACTCACAACCTCTTTTTCAGCAGTTTTGATTTTAAAATGACTTTTCTCCTTTCCAAAGCAGATAGAGGAGAGGCAGAGAGAGATGACACCACCTTTATAAGCTTTTATGGAGCAGTGGCCTAATTGGCATTTCGCATGAAAATACTCAGAACAAGGTTCACCTAAAAAATTGGCCGGACTTAATTAGCCAGTCATTTAAGTAGTTGTCACACATTTGTTTGAATTCTTTGTCTTGATGAACAATAACAGCACATTTAAAAAAAAAGAAGAAAGGTTCAGTTGCTCCATTTAAGCTTCAGAGAATTTATTTTGCAGTCACTTTTTTGTATTTGCAGTTCAACACCCTGAGTACTGAGGATTTTATCCATGGACAGTACCCCAGACACTAAAGCAACAAATGTTTTCCTTGCAATGCAGTGCACTGAGCATAATTAGAGTGCTTGAAACATATCTAAAAATAATTTGTAGGACAACAGTGTCTAATTAGGTTAGACACAGAAGTCTGGCAAGTAGCACTAACTACTGCCAATGTAGCACTGAAAGAACTCTAAATGAAAAAGAAATGTAATTTAAATGGTAACATCAGGATGACAAAACCAGTTTATATAACTGAAGGAAAACAAGAACTAATTAAAAATATTGTGTACTGTGCATAAAGTCCCTCTATAACTTAACATAAAAGTTAATTGTCACAGTTGTTGTGGCTGTTGATATGTTTTGGGGTTTTTTTTTAAAGAAGACTCATTAGTCCATGTAAATTTCTGTGGTTATATAAAAACTAATGTTCTTTGTGGTCCTTTGGTTTCCCAGCATGGTGTGTTTTGTAGGACTAATCCCTTCCACAGCCTGTCACACAATTAGTGATCTGCATTGACATTTTGAGGAACTGGTGGTATATATGTTATCTGGAAACATTTATTGGGACAAACAAGTTATACAGTGAGTGCTCGCTGATCTTTTTTTGTTATATTTCCCACTAGCAAAAGAGTTTATGAGCCCTAGTGAGCCCTGAGAAGATGCTTTCCTGTACCTGCCCCCCCCCCCACCTCCCCCCCAAAACAGAGATTTTCCAAATTACTTTGAGCAAGCACTCTCCTAAGAGCAAGAACAAGTGGCTGCTTGGGACAGCCAACTTCCAGGGGCAACAGAATTGCACAGATACTGTTTCCAGAGGTTGGCAAGGTTGACTGGGCATTCAGTAACAGACTAGCTGGGCTGGGCAGTTTGCCCAGGGCAGCAGACTCCTCTGGAGCTTACACTGTTTGATTTGACCAGGTGAATAAGGACTAATGCTCATTGAACATATGGCTGTACTGCTTAATGTGTGGGCCCTCCTCTGATAATAAGTAATTTTGAGCAGCTGTGTAGTCTTGGATTTAGTAAGTGACTGATTTCTTTCTTAGAGAAGAAAAATGAGTAGGTACTGAGTAAATAAATTATCCCAATTAAGCTTTATTTTTAGTATAGCATTGGGTAAACAGGGATATTAAGGTCAAATTTCAAGTATAAACTCAAGACTGTGTAGGTGGGTTCAGTAGGGTACAAAAAGAAAAATGTTGCCTCTAAAGTGGAGTAGGCAGAGGGCCACCCCATAGTTTCTTCTACTACATGGTAAGTGTGGGAACCTGGTAGTTGTCCAGGTCCTGTAATCTGCCAAGAAAATCAGATTATGACATTAGTGTAGGAATCAGCCTTCCCTCCCAAGGACTTCTGGCTCATAGTCTGTATGATTGTGAAAAAAAGTCTCAGGTTCGATTGACCTCATGCTTTTCTCATGACTTTCCTAGGAGGGGTTGATGAGTTGTTCATGTCACAATTTATTATGATCTAAGACACTGGGAAACTTTTAACAATGCAAAAACTACAACAGGATATATTTGGTCACAAATACATTAAAGTATCATAGTTGTTTTGTTTTTGTGAGGGGTTTTTTTGTGTTTTGTGTTTTTATTTTAATTTTTATTTTTATTTTTTTTCTGGTGGAAGATAAGACATAACTCAACATTGCTCTGTACAACAGGTAGATCCTTCAGGGAAAGAAGAGTGAAAATTCATGACAAGACTGAAATTGCAATTAACTGGATGATTGGTTCTCACAAAGAACGGAGATGAAAAAAGAATATCAGGCCAATTACCTGGTGTTGAGGTAACAACACTTATCTGAAGCACAGTGTTTGTTAAGGACAGCCTTAGTGGCAGTTGGAAAGGTCTGCAACCTCTGCCTGGTAGGCAATGCTAAACTGATAATTTACCAGCACTGAAATGAGCAGGAATGTCAACAACATTTAGACAGCTTGACTGTTGAGGTAGACAAGATAAAAGAGAAAGAAATTTTGATGATATTTTCAATAGCACCTTTGTGGATTTAAATACTGAACATTTACAGAAGCAAGAGAACTATAGTACCATATACAGCACATGGGCTGAACACTTTGCCAGATATAAATACCTAGCATGGTTATATTATTGGTAACTGATTTTCAGGAGTAAATGTCCTGATTGTAGACTGAATGTCAGGACTGAAAGTACAGTGGACATGAGAAGATGTAAAGGCCTAATATCACAGTTCCTGAGAAAACCATCAATCCAAGAAGGTCAAGAAGCCTCATACAAATAGCTTTTTAGGAAACCACCACTGTCCAAGAAACAGCTTCTCTGCTTTTCAACTTCTACTGAAAAAGAAATTCTGCAAAATGGTGTTGTCATATGAAAATAATCTGTGCAAGAATTACCATCTTGGAGAGCTGTCAAAAGGCAGAAGAAGAAATCCTAATTCATAAAAGCAACTTATAATTAAAGGGAAGGAGAAAGATAATATTGAAATTCTCAAGTGCCTTTTATTTCACATTTGTAACTACTACCTTCTCTTTTCACTGCATCTTTAACAAAAAACTTTAAAGATCTATTAACATATATTAGGCATGGTACTAAGAAAGAGAAAAAAAATTTTGAGACCTTAAATAATGTTTAGAAGTGTGATGATATACGGAGGAAGGAACATAACATATCCGTGACTCTCATTTATTCCAAAGACATTAGCATGACCTATTGAATATGTAGTTGTAGCAATTGCCTAACTGATGCCAAGGCATGCTATTTAAAAATCAAAGCAAGAAGGACTTTCATCTTTTCTTTCTATAATATTATGGAACTAATGAAGAAATTGTCTTTTAAAAAGGCTTTTAATGAAGAACTGACTTTAGCTCCAGCACCTATACTAGTAAGGCAGAACTTATTTTAGAAAAATGTTTTTAATAAAAAAGAGTTTTTATTAGACTTCAATTAGATTCTGGAATTTCACAGTTGTTCTCATAGGAAATTTTCAGATAACTTCTAGGTGAGCTTTTGTATCTTGGACCGTAGCTTCAAAAAACCATAAAGTGAATGATTGTGCATTTTATTTCCACAAAGTCAGACAACCGGGAGTTGAATGTTATATTTTGTTGGGTTTTGAGTAATGTCTGGGGATCTGTAAACAGGGTAAAATAAAGCACTGCTGAGGTAATACAAATTAGGAACCTGGACTGTCGACAGTGTTAGTGCTTTTAATGTGCTTTTAACAGAGGGACTGTTCAACTAATGAGGTACAATGTCAATAGTGTATTTGGAAGTATTAACATATAATGCTCACATATTTGTTAAACCATTATATCCTATGAAGATTCTCTTTCTATTTAATTAAGCATTTAGCTAGGTTACAGTAAACAGGCTATTTAATCTCACAGTTTATAGTTAATCAAATAGGTACATTCTTCTAAACATTTGCCATCAACATTAAAATAATATAATTACTATCTTGTAAATAGCAAGTTAGGTGCCTCATAAAAGTACAGACAGATAAGGTCAGAGCCCTGTGCTTCTATAAATTTTCCTCCTTTTTTAAGTGACTTAAAGCCAAATGCAGGATCCCAGTGCTCTGTGTGAGAAAGGTTAGCGTCCTCTAAAACAAATTATCACTGCCTGACCAGCATCTAAACACAAATCTACAGATCTAAACTTTCCTGGCTGGACTAGCTGTCTCCCCAAGCAGAGAAGCCTTCAACAGTTCAGTGTCCCACTACGCTCCACTGCAGCTCCAGCCCCTTGGTGCTGGGATAGCCAGTGGCTCCCTGTGAGTGCAGGTGCCCGTGTGGTTGGGTAACATTGCAGTGGCCCTTTGCACCCTGCCTGAGGGAGCTGGGAGGGCTCACTTTGGTTTTCCACTTCCTGTTTTTGTAACAGTTTAGGTAAATTGTATGCATTTTCACAGTAAAGTCCCATGACTAGGCTGTCTTTTATCATACAACTCCAGATCTCTTCTCCAAGCATTCCCGATCAGACTGAAAAAAATGGTGCTGTGGTTTAGCCCCACCTGGCAGCTAAAGCCCCCACACCCACTCACTTACCATGTGGGATGGGGGAGAGAATTTGAAAGGTAAAAGGAAGAAAATTCATGGGTGGAGATAAGACACTTTAATAGGTAAAGCAAAAGCCATGTGTGCAAGCAGAGAAAAAAAGGAATTCGTTCAGCACTCCTCGTGGGTGGGAAGATGTTCAGCCATCCCCAGGAAAACAAGGCTCCACCACGAATAACAGTGGCTTGGGAAGACAAACACCATGACTTCAAAGGTCCCCCCTTCCCTCTTCTTCCCCCAGCCTTGTATGCTGAGCATGACTGTATGGTAGGGAATATCACTTGTCAGCTGGGGTCATCTGTCCTGGCTGTGCTCCCTCCCCACTCCTCATGCACTCCCAGCCCACTCGCTCCTGGGGTGAGGTGAGAGATAGCCTATAAGCCCTGCTCAGCAGTAATGAAAACATCTCTATAATATTCACCCTTTTTTCAGCACATATCAGAACCCCAGCCCTGTATTAATTACTGTGAAGAAAATTAACTTTACCCAAGCCAAAATCAGTACAAATGTTAATATAATAACTGACACAATAATGGGATCAGAAGTTTTCTCCATGTTGCTGTATTATAGCAGATGAAGTTGCAGCTAGCAGAGTCTCATTCTCCTTTTTCACCGTGTCTAACAAACTTTGTGTCAAAGACATTGTGTAATGGGAGCTGAAAAGCCTTTTGGCTTCCCAGTGATCTCTGTGGAGCTGAGACCTTCCCAGTGGTCAGAGCCGAGAGTATCATCTCGGACTTCCCAACACAGGACTTGCAAAAGAGAACGAAAGGACTTCAAGGAGGATCTATGTGTCTACACGATGAGACAGCCTGAAGGGCAGCAGTTGGTTCACAAGAGAGCTCAGCCTGAGTGTGTGCTGAGCAGAGGGGTCCCTAGACAGGTATCTGTTTACGTAATGTCTCCGAAGTCTCTCTCTTACACAGAATATAATGCTCTTAGTGAGTCCCTTCTCATCCTAGTAAGGGAGGTAAAGAAAGGAGGAGGATGCTGAGGAAAACAGAAGATTCTGAGAAAGTGACAGAAAATGTAAACAAGTTGGACTCCAAGTAAGAGGGAGAATTTTATTCCAAAAGGAAAAAAAAACCAACCAACCAACCAAACAAAAAACATTGTAAGAAAGATAATTAACAAAACTGCATATTTTCATGGGTAAGGGATAGAAGAAGAATATGAATTGTTAAATAAGGGCTAATAATTAACTGTGCATCAGAAGATGATGTGGAGAAAGTGACATAAGTCTACAAGAAATAAGAAAAATGAAAATAAAGTGTTGTATCTGTGTAGTAACAATGCTACTAATGCTAATGTAGAATTAATGCTTCTTGAATTACTTGGACGTGTAGTTTGAAAGTAAAATTGAAAAATTAAGCATGTGGTCCACCACCAAAGTTGCAAAATTAAATATTGCCTATCAAAATGTGGTAGACCACAATAAAGAGATGAAAAATAATTTACTTCTTCAATTTAGCATGAAAAATATTTGAGAAAGAATACAGCAAAGATTGGATTACTTTTTTGCGTATCCTTTTCTCCTCATCTGCTCACTTCTTTGTCATTTCCCCTACTTACTTTCTTTTGACAGATTTTAAAGACAATAATTTTTGCTACAGATGATTTTATTAAACCTTTTAGTGAAGGCATTAATTTTAAACAATGTTAACATTAGTTCTGGATCATTCATAAAATTTAAAATGTACAAAAGTCTTCTGAATAAAAAAAATATTTTCAATATATTTTATATTTATTTTTCTCATGCTATTGATAGTTCTTAGGTTTGCATTTAGGATCAAAACTTTGTGTACATTTGATAGAAAAGAAGTGCACATTTCACAGGGTAATTGCCTGGACTGCCTTTTTCCCATCTTCCAGCTACAGGTTGTTCTCTGAAAATACTTCTTCTTCCTAAAAAACAGTTGATAGAAAGCCATACTTCAAACTTTATGAAAATATAATTTTTAATTATCTGATATAGTTTAAGAATCACAATGGAATATTTCATTGCATGTTCTGTTCTCCCTCCCTTTGCAAGAATTTGCAGTGATAGCCATAGGAATTCCACAAACAAAATAAAACAAGTGACTTCTGCGACAGACTGTGTCTCGATGAGAAAGCTGGCAGGATCTAGAGGCTGTGTCTGTTTAGGCTGCAATTATATCTGGACATATATTGTCCAGAAATTGCCTAGAAGATTCACTTAAATTCCAAAATTTGTTTTGGTTGGGTCCATGATCATATTACATTTGTTTTCTATAAAGAAAAAAATTATACCTTGTGTCATCTGAAAAACTTTTATTCTGATTTAAAAACCACAGACACTGAATGTTTTGCAAACGAGACACAGAACTGATTAATCTGAGATTTGGTAACATTTATTATAAAACAATATCATTTTCTCAAATGTAAGTTTTTGAGAGAAGTTATTTGCAGAAAACAAGATGTTTTACCAAAAACATGATTTGCTATCAATTATCCACCTGGTCTTAACTCTAAGAAAAAGGAAGCAAGCACAGGCTTTTGCCTTGTTTGTACATCATGTTCCCTCTGCAAGGTCAGGCACTGCCAGAGCTCGGATGAAACTTTCAGAACAAGTAGTATGATCAATATAAGAACTAAGGATGCCTGGTCCCCCACAGATTTCTTTTGAGGTTGGTTGACTTTGATGTCTAAGCAGGCAAGATCTATGAATGAAGCTTTTCACTTCTTGACAATATTAATAATGGTTTGCTCCACGTGGATCCTCTGATGTCTAATCAAGGTTAAACCTCTACTTTCATCAGTGGAGGCCCTTAACAGGCTGCCTCAGCTGCCTTTTTTTCACTTTGCACTCATAAGAAGCAGATTGCATTAGGGACCAGAAAATTTTGACCAATTTGGGTGCCACTGGCCAGTGTTTTTTTGGGTAGGTAAGTTATTTGTGTGGCAAAGCAGGCAAGGAGAGCCAGTGTAGGACCACGAAAGTTTTCCCTGGAAAAAAGTAAAAACCATAGTGTTTAGGAAGTAGTACTGAAGCTGAGGCCCTCCCCTTTCAATCTGAGTTAAAGCTAAGGTTTCTTGCTATTACAAAGAGGCAAAATGTCCCTGCATGTCTCACTATAGACAAGCTGAAGTGCTGATGTCCAATGGCTTTCTCTGCTCTGAGCTGTTAAGGCTATCTCATTCAAAGACGAGGGGTCTCTGCCCATGACTAACCTATGTGGTTTCCTGCACAGAGAGACACTGGCGTCCAGTAATAACGGTAGCTGTTTCATAGGAGATGACTGAATCTTTCACTGCAGGATGCAGGTAAGTCACTAATTCAAAGATTTGAAAACAGTTGCAGGAACATTCCCAATGTCAACCGGTGCTTCCAAAGGCAGTGGCATCCTTGCAGAGTCACAAAGTGAACAAACACAGAGTCAGTGCTAATACAGCTTATGAAAACTCAGGTTATTGCTAGCAGGTGATGAGACTATCCTTATCAGGCGTGAGCAGGAACTAAGAAACCTCTCCCATTTATGACAGCCCTTATCAACTTACTGAACAGATCAAGCTCTTCCATCCTTCTGATTTTTACTGAGGAACTTTTGAACTGCTCACTTAAAATCAGGATTTTCTTCAACTTCAGACAGGTGAAGTCTTTATAAAAATGCATCAACATTTCAGTGATAAAAATAAAATTTCTTTTGTGCTACAAAATTTAACTGAGAGATTAAAAGAAGCTGTTTCTTTATTTTTATCTAATTTTAATGATCTTGCAAATTTGTCATTTCTCTTTTACTTCCAAGCTTGACCAGCCTTCACAAGGAGCAAAAGGAGCTGTTGTAGTTCTTCATTTCATTTTGGCTTGCAGAGTTGGACCATGAGCTCCTGGTGTAATCCAAAGTAAGTTGAAGACAATTAACATCTTTCCACTGACTTCAGGGAGCACGGTATCAAGCTTTAAATTACAGTCAATGGATATGATTGCAAAAGATCATAAATTCTTTTTAAGGTCATTAGAAATTAGGCTTTCTGCTTATGTAGAATCCAGTCCTGGTGCAGGCCACCTTTTCAGCTGCTCATGTGGAAACAGATCCTGTGCTTCAGAAGCTTAAATATTTATTGAATTAATATTTTGCAAATGTTTTTTTTTTTTTTTGTTTTTTTTTTTTTTTTGTGTTCCAGAGAACATAAAGGCAACAGGGACATTAAGTTGTACCAGTGAATCCAGGAGTCAGACAAACACAAGACACTGCCTGAGTTCTTCCCACTAACTGGAAAATTAGATAAAACAGGTATTCAAATTTCTAACAATACCAAGTGATTGTTCATTATTTATCAAATAATGCAGTTTAAAACAAATGAACTCGCTAAGTGGAAAAGGAGAGAAAAGTGCCTGCAAGTTAGTTTTCATGTATTTTTCAAAAAAGTTTCCCTGACTTGTTAGCAAAGGGAAAAGGACAGTACACAGACTCATGATTCTGCTGTAGTCAGCAACATCTAAAAGAAGAAAGCACTTTGGCTAAAAAATCGAGCTTGTTATATTTATACAGCAGCATGTGGGGCAGTGTATTTTATTTGACTTTCAATTGCAGCTGTTGCAACTGGTTTCTGTGAATCCTATAGGCAGGTATAAAAATAATATTTGACTTTAATTTGCAGGTTGCTCATGCACTGAGGAAAATCCACCAGAGGTATCTTTCTCCAGTTTTAAAGTATAATAACTCACCTGCACATTTTCAAAAAAGAAAGGCTTTATAAGGCACCTGCCAGTTGTCATGGAATCACACACTGACTTTTTAAATAGTGTATCACTTCCAGGCACAAGCAGCAATGATCATAAATTACATATAGGTTAGAGAAAATGACACTGTCATTGGTGAGAAAAGTATCTACATTTTTAGGAGTATATGCTCTTCCTGCTCAGACTGAAGAATTTGAGTTCTTTGCTTGTTCCCTTATAAAGAAAAAAAAAGAGGTACTCCAAGTACAATCTTCTTATTTTTTCCTCACATTAAAATAAAAGACATTTTTATGAGTGTTTCAGTGTGTTGACATCATAAACATCTTTCCATA
Organism: Acropternis orthonyx; assembly: GCA_035583155.1. Lineage (NCBI taxonomy): Eukaryota > Metazoa > Chordata > Aves > Passeriformes > Rhinocryptidae > Acropternis > Acropternis orthonyx. Next base: position 45,960,585 of record JAWWEU010000001.1, on the reverse strand, counting down.
TAACATACATTTATAAATGTTGTTTTTAAGATTCCACAGAGTCTCAGGAATCATGAAACATCTTTAAGCTTCCCACATGAAAAATCTTTCGAAATGAGCCTATGGGAAGTGGTAGCCAAATGTTTAGGTCCTAAAAACTTGAAATGTCATATGAAAGAGTCAGCCTTAGGAATATTTCAGAATAGTCATTGGAGTATCTCTGTGCTTTAGTAGAATGAATGAAATGCCATAACAAGTTCATAAGGAAAAATAGGTTATTTCAAAATTCACACTGCTAATAATAAACTAGCAATAGATAAAAGTAATGTGTATGGATTTTAGGAATACTCTCATCCATAATGTTGTCTCTCTCTTAATCTACCTGAGCAATACACAGTCTAAGGCAAGGGTGTGCAGGCAAATTGAGAGGTATATTTTTGCTGCATTGAGCATGAGAACGGAATATATCTTGCAAAATTAAAGGGGTTTTTTTTTAGTTTCACATATATAACATATAATGGATATAATGTTTAAACAAATATTTTTAATTCTAACAAATGTAACCAAAGCTAAAGAGTAGATCAGCGGAGACACCTCTCAAAACTAAAATGCTCCCAGCTAAATCAGATATTTTACTTTTTAATTCATACTTCCTCATAGGTAAAGATAGTCAGGAAACTTCCCTAGAAATGTTTCAACATGCAAGGGAAAAAACCTCAATACTTGTTGGTAGCATAAGAATTCATTAACTCTGCCCAGAGCCATCCATATTAGGCAAAAACTTTAAAATAAACAGTAGAGGAGATAAGGTGTTCCACCTGGAAGACTCAGAAATTCATTATGCAATTTTTCATAACAAGAACCTTTAAAGTCAAATACTTGTTTCCTTCAGGTGTTGATAGCAAGGAGAAGCAGGATCTGCATTCTCACAGATGAAAACAGAATATTATTCAGTTCACTGTACCTATTTGAAATTCAAAGATATATTACTAATAATGTATTGAAATAACTGAGACCAGTTTCTGATGTAAATCAGTATCATTAGGACTTACCTTTATTTACACTGGCCTTTTTTTTTTTTTAAAGTTAATGATGACATTTACTCAAGTAGTGTTATTCATCATTCACAAGAAAGCAGCTTAGAGCAGAAATACACCTTGCAGAAATTCCTTATTTTAGTCACCCTTCTTTGTCAACTACATTTCTAAAAATGTAGTATTTAGAAAATAAAAACTTCCACCGGGTACTTTGATTTGATCAAAGGGAAAACCATTTCTTTTGCAGGTGCAGTAAAGAGATACCTTTGGTCAGCTGAAGCAGTATTATGTGGATCACAGTATTGACCCACAGCGTTTCTGTTAGCTGCAAAACACAGGGAACCATTGTCTAACCCTGAGATTTGCTCCATTGGTTGGAGCACGGTGCTAATAACACCAGGGTTGTGGGTTCCATCCACATACGGGCCATTCACTTAAGAGCTGGACTCAATGATCCTTCTGGGTCCCTTCTAACTCAGAATATTCTGTAAAAAGTGAACAGCTGTAGAAATATTCTGTGAAATTTAGGAGTCTTGAGAAAATGATATTACTGGGAAATGGTTTAAGTCTCGATTCCTTATCGAGTTCTCATTTTTCTTACCACTTTTCAGATCTTTATGTTAAGTTTAGATTTCTAGTCTTATTGCAAGTGTGAAACATTTCCACTCTTCACGGGTGGCTGGGCAGCCCACAAAAACCTTGTACGAGAATGGGGGACAAATGAAAGGGACTCCTGCTGGACGTAAAACATATTCAGCTTTGTTACACGAGAGATATTTCTGTTAAAGGAAACATAAGAGAAGTGCAGAAAACGTTCTTATTGCAATAGTACTAGCAAATTCACCTCAGCTCCCTTTGCTTAGATGAATCTGCCATAGGGGATCACAGCCACCAGCACCTGTGTCCAAAAACTACAGCCTGCAACTAAAATCAAGGCTCATCTGTCATCTTTAAAATGGGTGAAGCTGTTTAAGTGTCTTCTTTATGCAAACCCTGCACTGAAATCACAGGAGCATCGACCCAGGAGCTAGAAGGGCAGGATGTACTAAAAAAAACGGCCCATAGGGCCAAAGCAAGGAGAAATGAGCCTTGCTACATGGCTGGCAGTGGCAGTCCTGAGATGGTCTTTGGCACTGCAGGGCTGAAGCAACTTTGTCTGCGAGCATAAGGCATGACTGTGCAATTCTTACAGCTCTGCCTTGGGCAACGATGAATGGAAGGAAATTTAAGAAATCCAAGTGCTGGATTCTGCACCAAGGATGGAGTAACACCAGACAAAAGTATAAGCTGAGAGAGGGGTGGGTGGAGACCAGCCCTGCAGAGAGGGATCTGTGGGTGCTGGTGGGCAGCAGCTCAGTGTGAGTCAGCAGGGAGCCCTGGCAGCCAGGAGGGAAACCCCATCACAACGTACATCAAACAGCATCACCAGCCAGGTAAAAGAGGGGATTGTCCTGCTGTATTCAGCATTGGTGTGGTCTCACCTTGACCACTGTGGGCAGTTCTGGGCCTTGCAGTTTAAGAAGGCCCTTGAACGTATGCAGAGAAAGGCAACAAAGCTGGTGAAATGACTGGAATGGATGTCCTGAGTGACCTGGGACTTTGAGCTTTCCTGGTTTGGAGAAAAGGAGGGTGAGGGCTGACCATGTTCTCTACAGCTTCCAGAGGTGGGGACGTGGAGAGGGAAGTACTGAGCTCTTCTCCTGGGACCCAGTGACAGGATATGTGGGAATGGTTTAAACCTGTGCCAGAGTAGGTTCAGCCTGGACATTAGGAAGCATTTCTTTACTGCAAAGGTGGTCAAACACTGGAACAAGAGTTCTAGAGTGGTGGTGGATGCCCCAAGCCTGTCAGTATTTAATAGGCATTTAGATGATGCACTTAACAACAGACTTTAATTTTTAGTCAGCCCTGAAATAGTCTAGAAGATCGTTGTAGGCCCTTTCCAAGTGAAATTATTCTATTCTATTCTATTCTATTCTATTCTATTCTATTCTATTCTATTCTATTCTATTCTATTCTATTCT
>JAWWEU010000001.1:45903928-45942144 GCA_035583155.1 Acropternis orthonyx | reverse complement strand
ATAATTACTAGAGTTGCCAGGTCATTTATGCATAACTCCTTCTCTAAGCCACTGACCAGAACGGACATTTTTAAGTTTTACCTTGTATGTTTTACTCAGAAAATGTAAAAAGGGAGTTAGAAAATTAATGAAAAGCTGTAACTGGGGGAAAAAAAAAGAACTAAAAATAAAGCCCAAATTAATGACAGTAGACAGGCACTGCTGAAATGCAAGAAGGAGTGAAGAAGGAGACCCTTTCTGGGCAAGTGAAGATTCATGAAATGTCTGGTCCCCATAGGAGATAGGTTCTTTCTGGTCCTGCATCACATGTGCTACATTTATCCAGATTTCCTGGGTCCTAAAAGAAAATGTGTTGGATTTGGGCCAATACAATAAAAACACATGGAACTGTTTCTATAGCAGAACAGTGAGCCCAGTTCAGCTCAGAAGTCTATAAAACCTTTTATGTTATGGAAAATGTGAATAGGTAATGTTTATTCATCACAGCAGAGGAACTCAGTGACAGGCAGTGACATTATGAGGCCAAAACTGAAAGGTTTTTCATAGAACATATTGCTAAATTATGGAGGTTATTGTCAAAGAACAGTGGCCAGTCCAAAATTTAAATAAATTCACAGAGAACAGACAAATATATGGAGAATGTGTCAGTCTGTGGGCATGAAATACTACTAGAGAGATGAAACCACTGCCTGCAGCACTGTCTAGATCTCTGATTGACAAAAGCTACAAAGATTTCTAAAGGCAGGCTTTGTCATCTCCTCAGGCAGCTTTAGAAGTGGCCCTCCCATGGGAGAGCCTGGCTTGCATGAGACCGTGTGAGAGCAGGAGGCCACCAGTATGGCTAAACTCTGCTGCTGGGCTGCCAGGGGCTGGAAATAGGTTGGCAGGTGCCCCCAGGGCCCCTTCTGAGAATTCACCCAAGTTAGAGGGAACTCAAGTTCAATCTGCTCTCCTGCTCCTCCCTGACAAAGCTATACTACAAAACCCAGAAGACTTGACTGAATTTAGGGAACAATAGGTACCCAAACACCATGGACCCATAGGAAGGGGTCTGAAGACTCTATAAAGTGACTAGTGATGTCATTTTTACAGCCCACTGAAGGTGATATGTAGTTAGACACAGGTTTTGCAGGCCCTACGACCATTCAGGGGACTGTGTGACATTCACTTCAGTATTTGCAGAGGAAGATATCACCATCAGAAGTCTCTCTTTCAAACTTTTTGCTGTTAGCACCCTTTCTCACTTAGTGATGCTGGCAGAGATACAATTTTTTGGACTAAGGGACTGGATCTGTGGAGTCCTTCAGGAATGAAATGAACTGACTCCCTCTTTTGCCTTCAGCAGTGAAATAATCAGATTGCTTTCTAGTTTAGGGAGCCCAGCATGTACAGCCTGCAGCCTGAACTCATCACTGAGAGGACAAACAGGCTTGTCTTTCCTCCACTGACTGTTGCTTGACCCCACCAATTTCACATTTTTCTTAAACTGTTTCCAAGATAAAGCAGTGAAATGAGATACCCTTCATATGATCAAGCTTATTGGCAGCAATGGTCCTTGTCCTGTAAATCAGGGCACATAGGATCAATCTACTGCAAAGGTACAGGAACTTGTGTGGACAATATCTTCCTGAAATATACACAGAGGAAATTTATCTTCATGTATAGTGGGTGGTGGGTTTCCCCCTGGCACGAGTGCTGCGTTCCTTGCCAGGGGGCACGCTCTCTGCCCTTCCCCCCTCCACGTGGTTCCCAGGGGACCGGGAGCAGCAGCACAGGACTCAAGGAGAGAAGAGAGGCAAAGAGATTTATTTCCGGTGCTACCGGCTTTTCAAGGGAAGGGGGTCATTTTACTATGAAAGGGAACCCAGGTAGGACCAATGGGGTAAGGTTTAACAGGGGCCAATGGGAAAAGGGGTTTTACAACAGGGGTTTGGGGAAAGGGAAGGTACAAGCGAGGTGACAATACAAAATCCACCTGTAACAAATATTCATATCACAGTAAAAGTTTCATTCTCTGCATCAGCATCCACAGTCCATTTATGACAAGAATCTTTCCGTACTTTAAATGGTGTATTGATTACCACATTCATGTTCACAGGGAAACCTAAGGAAGAATTTCAATAACAGCATTGTTGACAAATTATTATTTCCCCCTAACTTATGTGTCTGGCTAAGCTCTTGGTTTCATCCAGGATATGAGAATTTGACATTGAGAACATCTTCTAATGCCTAAAAATATGTTTTGTTTAAAAAATAAGCATTTTTCCCTCTATGGATGCTGCATGATTTATTTTAAGCTTGTAAATATAGGTCATATTCCAGTGAGTTCAACAGAGGACACTTCTGTATTTGAAGGTGTTCACACAGTTGTGTACTGGGTTTGCTTGGCAAGGTTTTGGTTGTGGGGGACTACAAGAGTGGCTTCTGTGAGAAGCTGCCAGAAGCCTCCCTTGTGTCAAACAGAGCCAACGCCAGCTGACTCCAAGACAGACCCACCACTCGCCAAGACTGAGCTGATCAGTGATGCTGGTAGCACCACTGGAAAACCATAATGTAATACCAAAGGACATAAATTCAGTCAATATCTTAAATGAGTGTACTCTAAATTAGTCTATAGAATTCTTCAATTATGATCAGAATTCTTTAGACCTGGGCTAAAACATCTAGATACTGTAGCACCATTTCCATAAATGATTTAAATGAAGTTTTATATATATATATATATATATATATATGCTGGTACTTTTTCAACAGACTGGAAAACTTTGCTGGTAAGACAACTGAAGACATGATAAAAACTAATAGGGCACTACTGAGAATGGACAATCTGAGCAATTCCAGGTAAAGGCCCATTTCCTCAGCAGGGCTTGAGAGTTATATTTACTGCTTGAGTACATTGCCTGCTGTGTTCTGTGACTAGGGCAATAACAGATCCTGCTGGACTCTACTATAAACACTTCCAATCAATCAACACTGGCATCTTCCTGTAGCTTTGCTATTAAAAAACAGAGGAAATTTTTTAAGCAAAGGCCATTCATGTAATTAAAATAATCCTAATAATTTGTAATGAGTACAGTTTAGGGCAAGTCACTAAAAAGCTTATTTTCTTTAAAAAGTTTGGGATAATGGGATGCTACTAATTGATACTTTTTTATGCCTTCTGGGTTCTTCTGCTGAAGTGGCCTTCTTTAATGTTGTGTATTACCAGTATGTTGGTAATGCATTGCATAAGCAGGAAAACACATGTATTAAATGGGTTCTTATTGTTTTGCTCAATGAGTTCATCTGCATGCATGAAAAAATGTTCTAAATATCATCATCATCATCATCATCATCATCAGTGGTGCATACTAGGGACCAGAGATAACGACTGTAAAAAGTAACTTGTTCAAAATGTAACATAAGCTTCACTACAAGAGCACAGTCTCAAGTTCAGAAATTGTGGTGTGACAGACTAGATCAGGCACAAAATGTTTATGGAAGAGTTAGAGAGACACAAATAAACCGGAAAATATTTGTTTTTAATTTTTTTTTTTAGTTGTAAGAATTTGTGCTGGTAGTTCTGTAGCACTCATGCTTTTGTAGAACAAAAGTGCTTTGAGCAGTCTGATCAGTCTTGAAATAAGCAGTGCTGTTGACATGTATCTGTGCAATTATATAAATTATATTTGCAAAATATGTACTACTGAAGATTGTCACAGTCAACTTGTGCTTTTGAATATGCTGCAAGAGATGAATTAATATAATTATTTACTCTGAATTTTCTTTTTGGTTATAAATTCTAATCTAAGTTGTGTATTCCTTTAGCTTTACATTTAGCCACAAGTACTGCTAATGGCACAGATATATTTTTCTTGCTCTTCTGGATGCTCTAAGATGCTATTTCTGACTAACCATCATTAAAAATTGCAACAAAAGGCAGAAGCAACAGCTAAGGATGTTTGGGGGTGAATTATCTGAATATTTGAACTGATTGTTAGATGACTCAAAGCTGAAGTTTCTCATAGTGGTAGACTTGACATTTTTCTATATACTTTTCCTTAGACACGGACTCATAGTAGGAAGGAGGTGGTATAATTAGAGATTGAACTCCAATTAAAGGAGAGAACATGCCAAACTATTTGTTTCTCATTGAGACAATAGTAACATTTAAGCAAGGACCAGGAACTATGTGAATTCAATATGACAATCACATATTGCCGAAAAAATGGTAGCACACAGATTTTGGACTACAAGGAAAACAACTATTCAACAATAGAATAACAGAGGTCAACACATGACCCAGACAAAAGTCAGCTAGGATACATGAAAGGCACTGTCAGTTAACAACAAATAAGAGAATGCAGAAAGAGCAGCAGGCCAAGGGGGTATCCCAGAAGTGTTAGTTAAAAAAACCACACTGTGTAAAGGGGAAAACAAAACTATTTTAAACAAAAAAGTAATGTTTATTGCCTTAAAGGAATTGAAACTCTGGAAGCTTAATGTTGTCACATTACCCTAGCACTGAACTTGAACCTGGAAGATTACCGAACTGCTCCACAACATGTCAAGACCAGCTAGACTATAACCCTTCTTGTAGCAAAAATTCAAAATGACATTCTAATTTCAAAAAGCTTTTTCTTGGGAAATGCAGGCAGGCTTTTGAGCACTTTGTCACCAAATCTTTATGTGAGAGCATCCCAAAGTCTCATGTGTAGTTGTAAAAAAATAATCACTTACATTTTCTTGTTTTGCCAGCACTTTTTGTGTGGCTTCTCCACTGACCAATGAAATAATTAGCACTGTTTCCATTAACTTAATTTAATGTGGGAGTGTATTGTGTATATCAATTAGCTCTAGTAGTATATTCTGTATTACTGCATGGTTTCCTTTCGATTTGCCACATGTCACTGAGCTTATACAACCAGATTTTTCCAATAAGAAAATAATAGCAATACTTAGAATTAAAAAGCTCACACCTAGTGATCACTAGTACTTAGAAGACAAAGCCTAGTGCAACCATCCCAGAAAACAGCACAAACCAATAACATAGAACCTACCCGTAGCAAATCTTGACAGAAAAAACATTGAATATCTATTTCTTGTTGCCCTTTCAATTCCACTTTGTAAATTAATATGCACAGCAGAAAATCTAGAGTTTGAAGGTGTAATTTACACAGGAGAAAACCCCGCAAGACTTTGCCTGCAAGTTTTCGCATCTTATACTCTCCTCAGTCTTTCTCAAAAGTAATTAATCTGGTTTATTTTCTAGAGCTGGATACATGAGATTTGCTGGTATTTTAATCTTCTTTTTATCCTCATTTGCACACAACTCACTTCTTATTTACCCAGGTTTCCTTAGCTTGAAGGTTTACGCTAACCCCATTTCTAGTTACATTGGTAGTTAATGCGTGTCAGAAGCTTCTCTTATTCTATATGTACTGTAGAGGTGTTAATTAAATATTGATTCTCCTCTCACTTCTCTGCATTTTAGCCTCCACAGCTTCAGGGTTATTATTTACTCATTTGTATAGACAATCTTCTCCTTCATCATCTACATGAAGATAATCAGAGGGCTGGACCCACTCTCCTATAAAGGCTGTCTGAGAGTGCTGGAGTTGTTCAGCTTGGAGAGGAGAAGGCTATAGGGAGACTTTATAGCACCTTCCAGTACTTGGGAGAGCAAATTTTTACATGTGCAGATAGTGATAGGACAAGGGGGAACAGCTTTAAACTAAAAGAGGAGAGATTCAGATCAGATATTAGGAAGAAATTCTTTACTCAGGTGGTAGTGTGGCACTGGAAAAGGTTGCCCAGAGAACCTGTGGATGCTCCATCCCTGGAAGCTTTCAAGGCCAGGTCGAATGGGGCTTGAAGCCCTGGTAGAAGGTGTCTCTGTCCCATGGCAAGATGATGGAACTAGATGAAGGTCTCTTCCAGCTCAAACCATTCTAATTCTATGATTTTCTTCATCTACCTTCAGTAAATGCTACTGCAAATGAGAAGTGTGACTGTGATAAAGGAGACCATAAAGGGAACATTTGCCATAGTTAGTGCTCATCTAGAGCAATTTGGGCTGTCTTTCCCAACCTATATCTGTACCTCCTATATCTATAAAACTCTGCATTCATTAATGCAAGTTGCTGAATATGCTGTTAGTCTTCTTTAAATACATATATTACATACATACGATCACTCTTCACTGCAGCTCAGCAGACTTAATAATTGCCTTTGAAAATTTCTCCGTGTGCATTTAATTGTCTTAAGAGGAAAATGAAGATTTGTGTGACAGTGATTATCTAGAACATTTGACTCATATATTAAGCATTCTCAGCAATTTACCCAAAACAGTGATTTCAGCCATTTCAAATTGGTCAGTCAATATATGTTGCCTGAGAAGATGTGCACTCATGTCAGCCTTACTGACAAAAGGCTTTCTTTTTACACCTACATTTTGCAGGCCTTTCAAAAGTAATCCATGGTTCCCAAGACTGGGTGGTTTACAGATTAAAATCCTTCATAAAATCAATTTCTCCAGACTCATTGGACAAATATAACTTTGTTTTTATTCAGTAATACAATGGCAAAGCAATAAAATCCTGTGAAATAATTGACTGGGGGGTTTTGTGGTTTTGGTTTTTTTGGTTTTTTGGGGGGTTTTTTTGGTTTTTTTTTGTTTTTTTTTTTAGAATAGGCTTTTTCTAGAAGGGCTTCTCCTTTCTGTTGATTAGGTTGCATGAAATCACTCTGATTGGAAAGTTAATTGAACATGACTAAATGATGAGTCAGACCCAGTACGAGTCAATGGTAAGATACACTTGCCAGAAAAGAAAATCAGATTCTGGGAAGTATTAATAGTAGTGTCATATGCAAGACATCAGAGGTAATTATTCTGCTCTGTTTGGTTGAGGTGAGGATGCAGGTGATGACAGACTTCCTGATTTGGTCACCTTATATAATGGATGATAACAAATTGAAAGGTCTGGAAGAAACGGACAAGAGCAATAAAAGGGTTAAGAATTATTATTTGCTAGGAAAAATTACTGTAAGATTATTAACTTAGTTATTTAAGGCACTTTTGTTGTCACTTGTTCACTGATGAGAGGAGAAGTAAGCAGCTTACATCACAGCAGTGGCTGCCTGCTCTCCTGAAGTGTGTTTATTTGACCCAGAGAGGCATCCCTGGCTTCTAGCTGTGGATGTGGGATGTAGACTCACAGGTGCTGCCCAGGGCCACTGAAGTGCTCAACCCTTGAAACATATCCTGGCTCAGCTCCTATCCCACCACATGTTGCACATTCTCACTCCCACATCTCTGTAGCATGACTTTCAGCTCCACTCCCACTTCATATTCTTCTGGCCCTCCATATGCGTACCTGCTATGGCCTGGCAGTGATGGATCCTCTTCAGGTATCTGTGTGGAAAAAAAATATTCTTGCATGTCAGTGTCTAGAATGTCTGGGACACACACTGACTGCTCTGTTGTCCCTTTCAAGGCACACCTTCATCCTTAAGCAAAAGTGTACAGTTGTGGTTGAAAGAATGTGGACTGGACTCATTCTCAATAGTCTAATGAAAGAAGAACTCCAGACAAGATAACCTTCTATGTGTTCATGAGATTCCCACAGACTGGGGGAGACAGTCATATCACAAAACTGCCCTTGTACCTCCCTGCACAAGTGAAAGAGCAAAGGTAAGTCATGCAAAGGGCTGGAGGAGGTAGTGATCTAGTGTGTACATGGCAGGTGTCCTAGACTTCTTTGCTGTGGCTTGCTGGGAATAATGGGCTGAAAAAGTTTGGTTGCTCTACTGAAAATGGAAAACACCTTTGATAAGACTGGCAGAGACTTGTACCCTGCTCCACCAGGATATACCATGAACCTAATCATTAAAATGCAGCAGAGGTTAAGCACAATGCATTTGCAATACCTTTCTGCTAATTACAGGCCTCTCCCAACATATCCTCCTTGGAGTACTTTTTTGAGGATGACGAAAGCCTACCATGCCCATCCTGATCAGAAATACTGCTTCAGTGTGTATTGGATTTGCATGGTAAGGTTTTAGAAGGGGTGGAGAAGTGTTGTATAAGGACGACTTCTGTGAGAAGCTGCCAGAAGCTTCCTCAAGTGTGTGACAGAGCCAATACAAATAGGCTCCAAGATGGACCTCCTGCTGGCCAAGGCTGAGCCCGTCAGTGGTTGTGGTAGTAGCTCTGGAATAATATTTTTAAGAAGGGGAAGAAAAAGCTGCACAACTGCAACCAGAGAGAAGAGTGAGAATATGTGAGAGAAACAGCTCTGCAGACACCAAGACCACTGAAGAGTGAGGTGGAGGATGTGCTCCAGGTGTCAGAGCACAGATTCCCCTGCAGCCCATGGTGAAGACCATGGTGAGTCAGGATATCTCCCTGCAGACCATAGAGATTCCTGGGGGAACAGATATCCATCCATCTGCAGCCCTTGGAGGACGCCATGCCAGAGCAAGTGGATACCCAAAGGCTGTGACCCCATGGGAAGCCTGCACTGGAGAGGGCTCATGGCAGGACCTGTGGATCTGTGGAGAGAGGAGCCCACAGTGAAGAAGGTTTTCTGGCAGAACTTGTGACCCCATGGGAAACCCATGCTGAAGCAGTCTCTTTCTGAAGGACTGCATTCCATGGAAAGGACCTACACTGGGCCAGTTTGTGAGGAGCTAAAGCCTTTGAGAAGGATCCATGACGTTCCTGGAGAACTGTCTCCCATGAGATGACCCCACACCAGAGCAGGGGAAGAGAGAGAGGATGGCTCTTATTCACACATCCAAGCCATGAGCAGCCAGTTTCTCCAGGAAATTGTTGTGGAAAACAGTGTCAAAGGTTGGTTTAGAAGTCCTGGACAATGACCCAGTCATGCTTGGATTAATGTGAGTAGCATCATTAGAAGGTACCTAATACCACTGTTGCATTGGATTTGGATTACTGTTGTAGGTTCATGAAGTCTTTGTGTCCTTTTTCCTCAGACAACACTGTCTCTCTCTCTCCAGTCTCCTCTGCTGGCTGTGGGCACTGGTAGGGATGCAGACTAGCACACAATTAAGTCTTCTCCCTCCATAGTCCCTCACCTAGAGCACTTTAAAGCTTTTTGTAAAGGCTAAGGAACCATGTATAGCTCAGGGCCACACCCACCTTACAGGCAGCTGCAAGCTTCCACAACCATGGACAAAGAGACCCCCCACAACCTCCCTGATCTGTGTGATGCTTATTTCAAAATATGGTTTCTGGCTCATGGGCCAATTCCTTTGGTCCATGTGGTTCTTCCAGCCAAGAACAGGGTAGAATGAACAGAATGGCAGCTGAAACAACACAGAGGGACTTTATGCTCTGCAGCCCTTTCAACATGACATGGAAGGGGCGGCTGATCCTTAGAGCATGAGGTGATAAAGTGTCAACAAATGGCCATAAGCAAACCGCAGAGCAGTATGAAAGCACATGGATTACAACATTTTACTAACTGGAGGCTTCTTGCCATAAAAAGATGAGGGAAACAACCACTGACACTGCCAAGGTGGACAGCAACTCTGCTGGCCTGGGGAAAGAGCTGGGAGTCACCTTTAATGTGGGGGTTTTGCCATCCAGTTGCACCCTCACTTTCAGAAACATTTTGTGTGAGTTGGCAGTGCTCTGTGCTGTGATGCAGCAGATCCAAGCTGCCTTGATACCCACTAGTGGTGTCCAAGCTGAACCCAGTGGTACTGGATGCTGCTCCAATGTTCAGCCATCTCCTGGCCTCCTTGGTCAGCATAGGTCCTTACAGGTCAGGCAGACATCTGCCACCTCATTTCAGACATCTGCTATCCTCATTTCTGCCTTAGGTATGGAAGGTGGAAACACAAACGATATTCTTGCTTGGGCAACAAAACATGGTGCATCTGTGCATCACAGGGTGCAATAGTTGACTCTGTATCAAAGATCTGTCATCTCGGGTTGGATGTCTAAAGCAACTTCATGGTATGTATGAACCATGTGAACCAATGATGTAATAATAGCAGCAGACCAAAGAAATAAATACATCTGAAGAGAGAAAAAAAGCACAAGTAGTTAGCCAAGGACCAAAATCTCACAGAATACAAAGTGGCATCAGTTGTCTCACTTTATTGAGATAACTATGATTTATACTTGATGAAAGTCCTCGGCACTACAAAAAAATGTGGAAAGAAAGGAGATCAGAGACTCTTCAGTCAAAACCTTATGTTGAATGGTCACTTTTTTCTTACAGAAAATTTACAAGAGAAAATATATAGACAGTATTTTACATGATAAAATTAATTGCAACTAAAATATCTCTTAAAATATTCCAGCTTCCTTTTCAAACATAAATATCTTTCATGAAGTTCCCTTTCCTGAAGACTTCCATAGTAAAGTTTTTCACTTACAGAGAAGTCTTCTTGAATCAATTAGTTCTAAAGCAATAAAGCTGTGTAGGAACAGATTTAATGTACACAGTACAGTGCAAATAAAGATGCTTCACTGTATTAAAATTACTATTGTACTAACTTAGCCCTATCTAATAAAAAACTTTTCCCTTGACACATCAAACCATCGTTTCTTAAGCAAATTGACTCAAAGTGAATACACAGCTTAATGAAAGATGTTTTTTTACTCTTTATATAAGTTTTTAAGTCATGCATCTATTTTTTTACTCTTAACAACTTCAGTTCTCCTTTAGTTAATTCTCATAGCCTGAAAAAGGGACTAATTTCCGCTGGGAGTAAGAAGAAGGTACAGATATGACTTTCTATAACCAAATATGAGCCATATACCTTGTCTTCTAGAGAACAATTGACTTTTTGTTTGTTTCTATACCTAACTATCTGTATTATAGCTGTTGCCTCTAGGAGTGTGGCATTTAATGATATTCAATAAAGTTTCAAAGACAAATTTCAGAAAGCAGGTGTAAAAGAGCAGACACTTTTCAGAACATTCTGTTTTCCCAGTGGTCCTTTCTTAGTAACAGTACTCAGGTCACTCCGCTAATTCACATTCTGGTTGGTTTGGGATCAAATTTGTATTTATGTATGAATACAAAAGGAACAGATTTGTTTCCTAAATCTCTGAGAGTGATAGAGGGAACATAGTCACATATTTGCTGTCAGCTCTAATAGCTCTTGAAACTTGACAAGAAAAGAATGAAGTTTACCCTGTTATTGTGTGGGCTGTTCAGGTCAGATACTGTAGATTAATTATAAGAAAAACACTCTTTGAGAAAATCCATGGAGAGGCAGTAGTTTTGCAACCACTTGAATAAAAATTGTCTCCAGGGACATTATATTTTTTAAATCCTTGCCAGTACCAAGGGGATCTTTTGAATCTTAAATGGAAACTGGAAGAAATTATATGGAATAAAAATGGTTTCAAAGGAAAATAAAAAAGCATGCCTAGTTCAGTGCCTTTCCCACTGGATATCACAAAATAAATGACTGAGACAAATCAAGTTAAAAACCCCATCTATTTCACCTTCCAGTATGTTGCTAGAAGATATTTACTTTTTTATATTTTTAGTAAAGAAGTTTCTTTTTCCTCTCTAAATATTTGCAAAATGAAGAGGGTACCAAGACTTTCAAACTGTATGTGCCAACAGTTAATGATTATGGTCTCTGTTCTTAAGGTCTAAGTCTTTGAATTTTGCTTGTGCAGACTGTTGCCCATAAACTGTGGCTGATATGAATACAGAAACTTCATGGAGAGATAAAGGCCTGTCCACTTGTAGTGACTCCTCCAGTAAGGAAAGCTGTTCCTGTGAGTTATTGTGTTTACCTTTAGGTATAGTGTCGGAGACCTGGGTTGTGAGGTACAACATTCTAGGTTCAGATCTTGCTGAAAATCCAGATAAGACATTGCAGTTTCCCAATCTTACAGTGTCTAGTGAATAGATCAAGGCTAGAGAATACTTACAGAGAAATACTCACTTTCCAGTGATTGACTTAACTTCACTTGCTATTTCCACATTCTGTCCTCCTTGCTCTTTATGCAATTGCTGACTAACTGAAGTTCAGTGAATAACACGTAGTTTAGGGTTTCTCAAAGTTTTCCTGACCTCCAAAGAGCCAGTCTGACCTGGGACCTCAGATTAGACAGTCCTATTTTTGGCAGAAGAGGCTAGCCTGGAGACAGAAAAAGAGTATAGCCCAGGTAAAAGGCTGACCTCAAGGACTATAACTACACCAAATTTCCAGAAAAAATTTCTCACTTTAGGGAAATTCTGGTTTAGCTCTGTAGTTTTTAAAAGTATTTTTTTATCATTTTCAGGTTTATTAGACTTATCTATGATTGCTCTTAAAATTTGCTAAAATTGCTACGTGCCCTAAACACAATGAATTTTTGCCTCTATTGTCTTTATTCTTGGAGTTTAGTGGTTGCATATTTTTGTTGCTGTTTGTTTGGTTTGTGGAGTTTTTTGCCTGTTAATTTGGGAGAACTGGGTTTTGCTCAATGCAGTACACACATGCTTGATACACTGTAAAATCATTCATATTTTCTATAATTATTTTTTTCAGGAGAGAGTCCAAGGCTTCTAATGCACAGTTATGCATGATATAACCATCATTACAACCCCTTCATTAACCCTCCATTCTGCCCCCTTGGAAAAATTAAAAAAACCTATTTGGGTAAGATGGGAAACTGAAAATATTGTACAGTGGCTATTTAAATAATGAAAAAGCCTGTTAAAAGGCTTTTGGCAGGTTTGGAACATCAACATGTCGCTGCCATCCTGATCTTTGTCTCAAGATTTTGACCTTAAATTGTATTTTTTTTTTTTTTTTTTTTTTTTGGTAGCTGAAAGTCCATCTGCAGTCAAAAAAATGTGTTTCCACTTTCAGCTACTAATAATCAATAGTCTGGCTGAGCCAGTCTTTCCTTTAACTGTACCATCACAGTTTGCAAGGTTATAATTTCCATTTTCAGGTCACCCACTTTTATTTTGAAGATACTTGCAATGTAATTAGCTATTTCCCTTGCATCACTAACAGAATGTGATAATGAAAGTTGCCACTGGTTAATTTTCATCACGTCTAAGCTTTTAAACTGCTTATGGTTTGCATACTTAGCTAATAAATTTTGCCAGCATACTGGGCCCCATAATTGCTTTGTGGGCAAAAGAATTCAGCAGTAGCTGCTATTGAGTTATGGTGAAGCTTTTGTACAGCATGTTTTAGTTGCTAGTCCTCCATGCTTCAGCCATCTAGTAGTTGCACTGCCAATCTAAGTTAACTGTGTAGGTTTTCTGTGGTGGGTTGGCTCCAGCTAGCAACCTACTTTATCTATCTATCCAAATAATGATTCACAGGTTTCCTTGGGGAGAAGTTTCTCTGTCCCACAGCAACCTTCACTGGCTGGTGGAGACGTTCACATCTCATCACATTGCGAGGCCTAAATCAAGTTGGTCAGCTAGTTTGTTCTTTTCCCTTTAGTTACTCCTTCCTTTCTGACTATACCCTGTAGCAGTACACACACCACCAGGTGCCCCTAACCCCTGCTTGCACCAGTAGCTGCTCTAGCAGCTTTTGGCCCTCCAACTCTAGGTAAGTGTATGCAGAACGGGAAACTGAACTGGCTGTTAGCTAACTTTTGCTTGAAACTCATAACACATAAAGCGTTCTGCTCCTCTTTCTCTAGTCTTTGCACTCTGAAGTTAGAGCACATTTATACAGAGATAGCTCACATATATTTGCATACACTGTCTTCATTACAGACTTTCTCCTACTTTATGATACAGCTTCCTTTGGCAGAGATGCCATTAAAATGTGGAAGCATACCACAAGCTAAACAACTGTGTTCAGACATGAACATGGGCTAAACAAGTATGATTTGGATGTGTTCGTTTTATTTTCCTTTCTCTCTGCCAGAAGGGTCCTGAGCACACCCTTCTTACAGGCTCCTCTCTTCTCTGGAGCTCTTGGAAAAGAAAGGACACATAGGGATTTTTCCCTTCTCTGCCTATCAGGGCCACATAAGGGTACATGAAATGAAACCCACAAATTAGGGCTTTTAAATCAGTTTATAATCAGTATGTTGCTAAAGAGCAAACCCAGCTTTAGCTCTGTGAGCTAGGAATTGACTTCTTTCTGCTTCAGAGAGGCATCAAACTACAGAGTGCAGCCACAGAGAGAGCACTTGATGCTACACTTTTCCCTCCTGGTGAATGCTGAATCTGACAGACAGGTATTAAAAAAAAAAATCTCCTATAGTGATTATAAAAAAAAAAAAATCTCCCAGTTTGCACATCTTTTGAAAATTATTCCATTTTTGTTGTTTGGCAAAATAATTCTGGCTAAGGTAGCAGTGACTTGTAAGACTTGGAATCAGCCAGAAAAACTAAATGTTAATTGGTTACTGCTGAAATTTGCGTTCACAGTGAAAGAGAAAGTTGACCTTTAAGTTTCGTTACCCTTGGGTGGCTCTTAGCCTTGGGAAAATGTACCACTGTCAAAATGTTACTGTATTCTTAGAAGTTATGAATTAGAAAAAAGCTGTTCAAAATGAGGCTAGATAAAATTATGCTGTAATCATGAAACAGTCTCATCACAGTCTGAATGAATACAAGATCAGATGCAATCATAGTGTAGTTTCCAGAATATTAGGCGATCATTGTGGGGAGTGAGATAATTAAGTGGTCAGATAGCATTCTCTGCTACTCTAATATTGGGCTTGTCTCATTGAAACTGCATCTGAAAGAATCAAGATACTCACTTTTTCATGATTTAAGGAAGGTACCATTTTGACCTCTTAGTGCATGGACCATTAGCTGAGTCTGTTATCAGTAGTGCCTCTGCTACATAAAATGTATTATTCCTAAAACCAATTTCCCAAAAGTTCAAAGCACTATATTTTTGTCTCTCATGTTGCTGTAACTGCAGGGCTTTATCTAGCACATATATACATTTCCACATGACACAATAAAGATATTGATTTTAGGTTTATTCTAAACTGTCAAGTAAATAGGCTTGATCAGAGCAAAGCACAGATCTTATTGACTTTTCTGGGGAGAGACAAATAATGCTTCTAGGCTATACTTGGCCCAAAATAACCTTTTTGTAGTTCTGATCTGTGGTTAGATGCAAAAAACTCACACTGAATTCACACTGAATTTCCCTTGAAATTTGCATGGAGGTTGGTTTGGTGTGGATTTTTTTGGTTTTGTTGTCTGTTTGTTTGTTTGTTTCCCACAGTGATATCAACTAACTACAAAGATGGAAAGTTACCTACAAGGACACCAGAAAACAAGGACACCTCTTTGGTCTGTGTTGCCTTGCATCCTTGCTGTTCAGTGGTAGCATCTCAGCTTCCCTGAAGTCCTATTCAATAATCGTGACTGCAGGTCTAGAGACTGTATAAGAGAGGTAGAACCTGGCCAAATGGCGTAAGTGATACACAGGCAGTGTGAGTTGATCCAGTGACAAGACCAAAAGTGTACTACAGCTACTGTGGCCTTTCCCACATGCAACATCTTCTGATTATTCACACATCTGCTGTGCATGTTTTGTAGCTGGATGATGGCCCATGTCTTTTGCACTACCCAGCTCATTGGGTCTAAATCCTGCCTGCAGACGAAGGTTAAAAGAACAGAAATAGAAGAAAGTTGAAGGCAGAAACCTGGAGCAAACTGAACAGGAGTAGCCATGTACTAAATGAGCTGGCTGCACACTGCAAGACAGGCATTTGAAAGCTTGACAAATGCAGCCCTGCTTCACCCAAGGGTAAATTTGTCACCTTTGAGTTGGGGCTCAATAATTTTTAAATCTAGAGGCATGCGCCTGCAACTTTTTAATGACCAGACTATTTTCTTGCCAGACCTTTATCCATTGAGATAAAAAAGAACAGCAGTGGAATATGCAATAATTCACAGTTCTTATAATTGGATTTAGAATAAGTTTCTCTTCCATCAACTCTGTAGGATTAGGAAGAGGCTGAAATAGTTAAAAACGAGGTGTTAGGAGTTCTCTGCACCAGCAAATTCAGATATGGTACTGAAAAGAATTAAAATGAAGGTTTGCTTGAAGACATTTGTGTGTGGGCAGGAACTGGGCAAGAACAGGACTTGGAAGACACTAGTGTGTCAGCAATAAGGGAAGGAAAAAGAGGCACTACCAGCTGCACATGTGTCCACGGAAAACTTCACATTTACCTAACAATCTGTGACAGCTTCTTCAGAAGTCCTTCAGAAATGACATTTCTTTCCTGATGTGGCTGATGCAAGGTGAGTGTCAGGCCAGTGCCAGCATCAATGGCTACATCGTTAGTCTCCTGGAACTGAGGACTTGTAACAGGCAAGGAGCCTGGACCATCACTTGGGTGTGTTAGAAGAAAGTTTCTCATTCCACTTTAGTTCTTTGGAGAAGTGAAGAATTAAAAATGCATATTCTGTCTTACAGGAGGAAGTCATCATGAGTGTTCAGAAAACACAGCAAGCTGCAGCAATGACTCTGCACTGCGAAGTCTGAGGATTCCCACTTCCAGATGGAGTTGGCTGGGAGGTGGAGCAGGTTCCCCCTCCCTGCCCATGTAACTGCTGCCCTCTGACCTCAGGAACAAGGACTGCTCTGGGGTTGTTACTCTGCTGCTTTGCCTTTCACTAAGTAATAGGCACTGTCTTCTGCTGGTATAGTGCCAGATTTTCCCTCTGAAGGGGATGGATCAAATGATTTAACATGTCTTTTTCTTTGACTCCTTGCATGAATCTGCACCGTGAATCCTTCAGAGGAAAAACCCACCACAAGTAAACAAAAAGTAGGGAAAAAAATCCAAAAAATGCCTAAACCCAGGAAAAAAATCCATTTGAAAGAGTACTTTGTTGTTGGTTTTGTTGTTTTTGTCAATCCCTTAAATATACTTGTCATCCAGATAAAGTAGTAGAAGGCCTTTGATTCCAATTTCCTTGTCTGGTACCTGTATTTAATTTCAAATTTATTTCCTGCTCAGGGAGCTCACATGAAATCTGCATCAATCAGGGATTTCTTAAAAGGTGCTCTGCATAGGAGCAATCCTCACCATAGTTTAAAAAGCATTTGTAATGCCTTGCATGATGCAGTCTGGGGGGTAATATGTAGACCTTGCTGTCCTGCAGGAGAGAAGGCAATGTATTTTCAGCCCTTCTCTGTGCTCTCCCTTCTCTGGTAGCTGATGGAGACCCAGGGGAACTCAGGCAGCCCAAGGAACCAAGTTTCTGTAGCACACACTGCTCAGACCTGCTTACAGGTAGGAACACTGTCAAGAATTATATTAATAGTGTACAACAAAAACTATGTGGCAAAACAATAGGAAAGTTGCAAATTTGCATCAGGCTCTGTGCTTTAAAAACATTAGGGAACATGCTGATAGAGAACAAATCATCTGCTTTAGTTTATCTAAGATTTACTCAAAAATCTATGAAGATGAAATAAAGAGAGATATTATTGCAGTGAAGTGTGGCTGTTCTATCACAGATATACATCCTTGTAGAGGACTTATATAGCTAAAAGGTGTTGTCCAAAAGACCAGCAATTAATTAAATCATGACAGAAACCATTTGCATACAAATATTAATAACATATTTTAGCCGGAATAAAGTTTTTTTGTGTTTTAGTAACAAGCTATAAAAATCAAGACATGCAGAAAGAAGTACTTCAGAAAATTAATTCATTATGAATACATTTTCCTCACAACCCACAGCATACAATGAATTCCAGTACCCAGTGTGTTCCTGTGGAATATGCTAGAGTGTACTTCATGCATTGAAACTGCTGAAAATGTAAAGTTTATTAAAAAAGAAAGAGAAAGCCTCAGGACAGAGGAGGCAGGTCAATTACTCTTACTTCCTATACCTATCTACTGTGTTAGGACAGTTTTCTTTACACCTCAAAGAGGCTTCTAACACTGACGATTGAAACATACTTATTCAGCTTTAATATCATTTTCTTGGCCCATTTTTGGAATATTTTAATAGTTTTCAATAGGTGCAATGGCTACAAACACATCTGTTCTTCATCAGCAGTGTGACAGAGAAGACAAGTTGGAGCCATGACATCCAGAAAATACTCAGATGTAAAATTTTCTGGAACTGTGGTCACAGGTGTTCATATGCTTAGACAACCAATAAGACTGGAAAACAACAGACAAAATTCCAGGTAGAAAAACCTTCACCTCATTTTTTCCTGCCTCTGTTTCTCAGATAAAAGGTATTGACTATCCATACAAATTTTGCTGCATGTATTTATTTTGTAATTTTTTTTGGCTGAAGTTAATTCCAAAATTCAACCTTATTTTAGAAAAACTTCTAGACCTCCCAAGTACTGCTGATTCTATAATCAGTTTCCCTACTCCCCTTCCACATAAAGCTCTTCCTTACCTCCTGTAAAGATTCTCTAAAACCTATACCTCTAAAAAAGGTCATTTTCAGAGTGGTTTTCAGATGAGACAGTACCCAGTGCTTAGCATTGTCACTGAAGAAAAATGAAGGGTGGCCTGCGAGTTACTGCTTTAGGTGGCCAACTGTTTACTCCCTGTTAGACCATAAGACCTCTGCATCACCAGGCCCACTTTGTATCTGTACCCATTCCTCAACAGAGAGCATCTCCAAAGTACAGCTTGGAGAGGAGCTCTGCACTGCAAAGACCTCTGAAAAACAGTGAATGTTGCTGTGTCTTTGTGGCTGAAGAACCAACTCCTGGGTCTTGGCTGGTGACCTGTACATCCTCACAGCAGCCTGATGCTCCACAGCTCCACAAATCATGCTGTATGATTTATTACGCGATTTTAATCCTCAGATTCTAATCCTTCTTCTTAAATTCAGTTCCATTTTTTTCACAGATCCCTGTGGTTTGTAGACATTTTTGTTCAGTTTGTTAATGTGCTCTTCTTTTATATCCCTTTTGTCAAACATCAACAGTCTACATTTTCATTTAATATGTGATTTATAGGTTATGTTTCTAGAAGATTGGAGTTAGTGGGGGGAATGAGGAAGCAACTTCAGCTTTTCTTCTGAAATGTTCACTATAATTCCAGAGATTATGTGAATTTTGCAGATGTGGTCTGGATGTGTTTGACAGGAGGTTGTGTTGCTAGGAGACACTAATAACAATGTACTATGAAAAATATAAACTCTTTCTAGATTGCAGTTGGTCTACGAAATGAATGAATAAAAAGTAGATTAATGAACCAGGGTATTAAAAATATCAAAGATAACAAGAATGTCTAATTTCTATAGTGGGACGCCAGTGTTAAGTGTAAAACAATGCAGTTCCAACCAAAAATGTGCCAAAAAGAGCAGAACAGACACTGTGGATCTTTACCAGCTTGGTTAGAGGTACACCTGTAGTCTGAGTGAAGAACATAAAGGAAACAAGAACAGAAAAAAGTCTGCAACTGCATAGCTGTTTAAACTTGCTGGTGTTAAACTGAGTTCAATGGTATATACCTCAGGTATTTTCATCCAGTTAACTGATTAAGGTTATTAAAAGAACTTACTCTCTTCTTCCCTATAGAATCACAGAAAGTTCAACCAGGATCCAAGGAGGACAGTTAAACATCAACCATCCAATCAGGCCACTCAAAACCCCTCTAGTTGTAGAGGCTCCTCCTCCTCAGGCAATCTGATCCTTTGCATCCCTTTCCCTGTTATTCGGAAGCTTTTCCCGATGTTTAACCTAAATCTGTCTTACAGAAAAATTTCTGTTAGAAAAGACCTTTCAGATAATGGAGTCCAACCGTTAATCCAGCACTGCCAGGTCCACCACTAAACCATGTCTACAATTGCCATATATACACATATACAACAGTTACGTCCCCTCTCAGACTTTTCTTCTCTAGACTAAATAATCCTAATTTTTTCAAAGTGTCTGCATCCATCATGTTTTCAAGGCTCTGATCCCTTTTGGTATTTGCACTAGAAACTACTAAATGTAAAGGTATTTTGTGTAAAGATCAGATAACTTCTCCTGGACTTTGGAAATAAGTGAATGAGAAAGAACACAGGTTTATTAATTCATAGCCAAGGAGACTTACTCAGGAAAACAGTGCATATTTTGTCAGCACAACCCTACATTTCCAGGTCAGCAGTAAATATTCACTCTCATCTTTGACTGCCCATCACAAAAAATAAAAAAAATAAGAGATGCCTGAAAATGTCAAACAGAAAATAAGAGATGCCTGAAAATGTCAAATGGTTTCTCACAAGCTAAAAAGTCCAGAGAAAACCAGCCCTTCCTCTAGTAATAACCAGGCTGTAAATGGCAGTGAACACATTTCTATTTTTCTGTTCTCAGTTTTGCTGAGGATCTATACGTGCAAAAGTTTTGTAAATTAATTTCTATTGTGGCTGTGTTGTCATGTCTGGAAAATGGTGATGTTACAGTTTTAAGAGTTTAATTAAATAAGATGCAGATTCAGAATATCACAGTAGAGCTTCATACATCTTGTGCTTAATGATACCACCAGATCTCAGCAGCTCTATTGAAGTGATAATGTGCCTGAAAGGGTCTCTGATACACTGGTATGATAATAGCACAGACCTATCTTTCTCATTTTCTTTTAAATTTTGTCATTAAATGCAAAGTCAATTAAGAAACAGAAAAATGATGGTCAAATAACACCAAATGACTAAGAAAGGCACAAAATTAAATTCAGAGTTCAAGTTGAAGCACAGCGGGAACCAACCAATTATGACTGTGTAATGCCAGCATGTTTGTCCAGAGGCAAAGCTGAATTGTGTTCATGGATGGTAGCATATGATGGCCTTGCAAATACACAGGTGTCCACTGACTCACAGCACAGAACTCGAACTTCTATCTGCTGCCCCAGTCCATGAAGAGTGAATTACAGTTCAAGTGGCAGATTTACCTCAGAAGATATTTCACTGTTTGTGCTAGTAGCAAAGTCAGGTTCTATAGTAACCAACCATATCTCACTCCCCAGTATTTTAACTTTCTTTTTATTTCCATAGTGTCAAATTCTTGAGTATCCAGACTGGCCAGAGTGTTAGGAAGTGACACATGATTTAAACGGCTTTACTTTTATAATGCAGGATGTGGTTGAAAAAGTTTAAAAATTATTCAAAGCAGGCAGTTTTCTATCAAATCCAGTTAAAACCAAAATTTGAACAAAACCCATGTTCTTTTGCTCTAAGTTGAAAATCTGCACTGCTTGCTTTTCTTTTTTTTTTTAAGAGTCAATTAATGTTTAAATTGAATTTCTTTATAATCAATATACATTTCTCTATGTTGAGTATCACAAAGGCCTGGGAACTATAATAGAAATCATGTAGTAATTTACCTAGAAAGTGTCCTTAGACACTGCCCCAAGAAGGCCTTGCCGTTTAAGAAGCACCCTTAGGCGCACCACTCAGACACATCTCATACACTCCTGTTCTCACACTGCAGAAATACCATGCCTGAAGGGCATGAATAATCCTCCTCATGCCCAAGTATTATGTCTGGAACAAACAAACAAACAACCTCCCACACAAAACAAAAAACCAAAACCCAACCAATCAAACCGAAAACTACCAACAGAAAATTAAAAGTATGTTTGAGCAGTAGGAGGTTGTCATCTGTGAGCCTGAAAAGATCTCAGCCTTTGTAACCTCACAAGTGCATCGCTGGTCCAGGAACAGGGTGGATTTGGAACTGGCCGCATGCCCACAGACAGGACCTTGACCAGTGCAGATACTTCTGTGTCAGTCTTTAACATAAGCTAAAACCTGGCTCACACATCTGGTCTTCAAGGAGGGCAAGAGTGGACTTCTTATCCTTGCTCAGCAGTAATGTTGGATTTTATTGGCTGGCCTGTGATAGTATATTGGGTTTGCATGGCAAGGTTTTGGTATCAGGTGGGCTCCAGGCAGAAACTCCCAGAAGCTTCTCCCATGTCCAATACTGCCAATGCCAGCCAGTTCCAAGACAGACCCACTGCTGGCCAAGGCCAAGCCCATCAGTGACGGTGGTGGCAGCTCTGGGATAACAGATTTAAGAAGGGCTGTTTTGAATCCTGATTTAGGCCAACTACACCAATTTGTCATGGATAAGTGGTTCAAGTCACCTAACGTGCAGTCCACGGCAGCCCTGGAGAGCAAAAAGGCCCTTGCTTAGGACCACTCTTAGGACTGCAAGATGATCAACTTTAGTCAACTGTAAAATTTTTATGCTCAGGTCAATAATTAATGGAGTTTCCAAAACAATTGGATATTATTTTCAAAACTCCAGCAACAATGAATGGTACTATTTTGCTCTGGCTGTGGTTCAGGTAGGGAATGAATCAAAACCTATCTACACTAATAATTCCTATAAATGACTTACTCTGTACTTTCTTTTAGCTATGGTTTCAATGGGGATGGATACAATCACATTGAATAAGACTTTAACCTGGCTTTATACTGCTTTATGCTCTTTCTTCATAGCGTAGTTCCAAATACATTACGGGGCTACAAGTATTGGAACCCCATAATAAATTTTTCCCATCTACTCTCACATCATCACTATATTGTGTTTCTATAAATGGTTTTCTTTAGCCTCACTCCCACATCATGTAATGTTTCAAATGGTTGTATGGTAGTATGAAAGACTGACTAAGGGTGTAGCTTTATGATTTGATTTATCATTAGAAGAATGCCAAAAGTTACATGATTTGCCTTGTAAAAAAAGCAAAACTGTCTCAACCCATTTTTTTAGTTCATCCTGGTTTGGGAAATTAAATTTAAAATTCAGTTGCAGTAATTATTTTCTGCAGTAATTATCTCACAGTTAGGAGCAAGGAAAGTGGGGACACGACATTCTCGAGCTTTTACTTCTGCCCAAATTTTAATACTTATTCAATAGCGGGTGTTTCTTCTCCGTGTTACCTCACCTTCAGCTTCACTGATTCATGGCTGGCTGGAGCCAGTGTGTGTCCTCCAGCACCACCTGCAGTTAAACACCAGAAATAAGCACCGAGACCAAAGTTTCTGTCGGGGATACGATATAATCTGTAAAGCCGATGTTAAAGCTCTAGTCAATGTTTGAAGCAATGACAATTTAATTATTGTTGTCCACTTTACTTCTCCTGTGAAACTAAAAGAACAGCATGACATAAGGAACAACTTTCTCTAAGCTGTTTTTGTAAATGCAGCATTTAATTATTAAAATTCTGAGAGTGATCACTCTAGATTAGTCTTTAAACATAAAGGCTGACTGGAGAACTGAGGTGAAATGAAGAGGGAAGAGTAGCCAGCAGGGAGCTGATTACAGGTCCTTGATCTCTAGCAGGTAGCCCTCTAGGGTGTGTTAAAAAGTCATAAGGGCTACCTTTAAATGTTAGACTACAGGTATAAGCCCAGCATGATGCTACAGCCCAGGCCTTGTACGAAGTACCAGAAATGCATCTGGAGAGCCACTAAAGCTGAGGGATGGCCATGAAGGACAGTCTCTTTTTTGCATCCTTACTTTTACTCTAGTAGAGTCATCCCTATGCTGAAGGAATTCTTCAGGCAGACCCCCCTGCTGACTTAGAAAACCTGAACCTATCAGTTGTGTGGGACTGAGACTGCAAGAGCTTTACAGCACCCACCTCTTTCCTCTTGAGGAGAGGGAAGGAAATAAAACTGATAGGTGTGGTGTACATTTGTAAGGTAAAGCCCATATGAGGAATTATTTTCAGTTTGCCACTTCTATTCTTACACTTTGTCCTCAAATGGAAAGATTTCCTCCTGATTCTGCACTGAGGAACTGTTTGAGCAAGATGCTGCCAGGCACTTGGGTGCTAGAGGTGCTAAAGGTTTCTAGGATGTAATTTGAGATGAGGTTCTTGACAGACAAAGGTCCCAAGCCCCTTCACACAACTTGCAAGATGTTTTACCATTTTCAAATTACACATGCCAGCTTAAAGACACTTCTGCTCACACATCCATCCTGCCACTTCTGATTTTTAAGAAAACAGGTCATTCTATTTTCTTTTACCTTCCTCAAAAAATCAGGGTATTATTAGCAGAAAAATCTTCCACAATGAGTTTTCGAGGTTAAGTCAGCATAGAATAAACAGTGACAAAAATAAGACTGAGAAGCAAAGGTAAGAACAAGACATACCTACTTACACACATACACACACACACACACACACACACACACACACACACATGTATATATATATATATATAGATATAGATATATTTATAGGAAAGGGAGGAGATGTGTCACAAGAGGTTTGGAGATGACGTCTGCCTCTCTCCTCTGATTAAATGTCTTGGTGTCAGGGAACTGTCCCATCCATGTCTATCTGCCAGTTCAATTATTTTAAATTTTCTGTCACCACTTAAGCACTGTTCACTAAAGTGTCAGAAGCTGTTTAGCAGTCACATGTGCTTGCACAAGCACAGTTATGAAGGTACAAATAAAGGAGTCTGATCTGTTAGTGACAGGCTCTAATCAATATAACTGGGACCATCCTACCTCCTAATTCATTAGCCCTTAAATCTTCCAGAAATGTGGGCAGAACAAGGAAACATAGCCTTCAGATTAATCTATCTGTTAAAATGGAAATTTATTTGTTTTCCTTCACTGTGTTATACAGACTAGTAGGACCTAGAAATCAGGGATAATGACGGATGCTGGAATGATGCTGGATGCAAATGATAGCAAGGATTACAGTTTGAAGGAGGAGGAAGGGAAAATGCAGTCCACCCCTTAGGGACTCATAGGGAAGAAATGAACCATATGTATTTTGAGACAAGAGGGAAAGTAGCTTATATTAATTTCCTATCATTCAAGTCCTGATTGTATTAAACATTACAGACCACTTTACCAGAGTGAGCAATTGAAACAAGGAGTAAATGAGTTACAGAAAAATTCCCATAAAGTATCTTCCTGACTGCTAGTAAGTTAGTGCAGATTTGTTATCATCTGTGATTACGCATAACAAATAGGGCAAGGGACAAAACACTCCTGCTGTGAAAGAATTATTGAAATAGTGTGCATAAAGAGAGTAAGAAAACATCCCACGAAGTATACTCCAAAGAGAAGAAAGATCCTGCAGTTCTACAACTGGTGTCAACAACAGCTGGTGTCAGCAACAGGTATTAATTTTTACAACCATGGGAGGCTCCTTGATGACTAAGGAGTGGTTGGAACAGACTGGATCCCCCTGAAAAAGTGCAACAAAAGCACCTTTGTCAACAGAGCTTTAAACTGGGTGATTGCTGGGAGACCAGAACCAAGTGAATGAGTGGTGCACGGGACAAGCTGAGTGATGAGGACAGGAGAGTCCTGGTGATCAGCTGTCCAAGTTGAAGGGGGACCACCTCAAGGGTATGCAATAAATAAGGAAATGTTAAAAGAACAGCATGATGAGGGCAGATCTCACACACTTTCTATCAAATTGACATGAGTTGGTCAAACTCTGAATTGTCTGTAGACTAAAACATGCAACACAGGGGATGGACTGAAGGAGTTAGAGAAATAAGTGCAGTTGCAGGTTGATAATTTCATTGGGTTCACAGCACTGAGGTGGGGTAACCCATACTGCTCAAGTGCAGCAATGAATTGATATAGGCACCTCAGCAAGGGCAGACCAGGAAAGCAAAGTGGAGAGTCAGACTTTATGTGAGAGACCGTTTATGAAAGAATGCAACTTGGCAGCACAATGAGTGATGAGCCAGCTGAGAGTTTATGGGGGACTGGGGGGTAAAGTAACACGGGTGATGCTTTTCATTATGGTTTGCTGTCTCTGTGAATTGATGTCTAAGAGCACGTAGATTGTAAAGCAAATACAAAAAGATGCTGTGCTTCTTTCCTGGCCAGAGGATCTGCTGCAGTTATTTTACTGGTTTGGTCACCCATGGTGAAAGCAGTGCAGAAAGCAGTGAGGAACATGGCCTCGCTTATAAAATTATAAATTGTCTCACTCTCACTGAGAACAGTACTCAGAACCGGGACGCATAAAAAAGGGTCATTTGGGAGGCCTATGAAAAGGTTGACAAAATCTTGAAACTTATTCAGCAATTGAAGTCTCACAAGAGATCTGTATTAATATAAAAACTGCAAACTGAAGAACACTGTTTTCTAGTTGCTGTTGCCACTCAGCAGTAGCATGTCAGTAAAAGCTTAGTTTTACAGTATAACAAAGCAGCAGCAAGTGAGCAATTAGACAAAAGGGTGATTGCATTGTCTGTCTGGTTCTGTCCCACATTACTGAAGCATCCTGCAAAATAGCTATCTCTAAAGGCCTAGATCCATTCAAGCAAAACTGCTCGGATGCAATGGTCAGTGTTGTGTGGGAGAGAAACAAGGGGACAGCAAGTGGTGCCACAGTGCTCTCTGGTGGAGTCAGAGCAGCGGGTGATCTACCGGGCAAAACTGAGTCTGTGGTTATGTGTTTTCAGGACAAGGATGTAAAAAACTGGGAGCGGAGGAGAGAGGGAAGGAGGAGGGAGAGGACAGGAGAGGAGAAAAAGGGAGGGGAGGAGAGGAGGATATATCAAAGATAAGTTGAAGTTTAGGCCTATATCTGGCAGGACTTGTAAGAGATATTCTTTCTGACCGAGGACATCAAAGATCTGATCACTGCATCTGGAAGCTGCTTGGTACAAAATCAGAGACTGATATACAAATATTCCTTCATTTGTAGCTTCTGTTTTCTGTTTCACTATGAGGTAAATGTATACAAAACAAGCAGCCACTCTGAGCCTATGGGAAGGCTTAACAGGCAACAAGTCTAACCTAATCAAAAAAAGGTCTTACTGCCACAGTTTTAAGAGTATTCATAATTTTCAACAAACTCCGGAAAGTATTAGCCTGTTAGTCAAAGGGGATGTAAATTCTGTTTACTCTGACTCATTTATTAGTAAACACATCTCTCAAGGTTTGATTAAAGGGCACAACCTTTCCTTTACCAGTAGGAAATACTGCACAGACATAAATGACTGGGATAATATATAAATAAATAAATAAATTCATACTTAACCAGATGTATGCCTGCAAGTTCTTGGAATTTATTTTAGAGTGCTTCATAGCATTAGAGCCTACAGACAGGCAATGAGATAGTTCAACACTTAAAGAAAGATCTTTCCTTTAAATACTAAGTAGAGGAAAAGAAACATTAGCACAAAATATTATTATACCCTTTGTCAAAGCCAACATTTTGATATAAAGACCCTGAGTCAGTAAAACAAGTAAGCACATGCTTAATTCTATTAGATTATTTGAATATTTTTATGTATTTTTACTGAAACAACATTAAGTACATTTTTTGACTTGTTTACACTCAGAAAGGACTTGTGAGGCAAAAATAACACTTTGCCTGGGAGCAGCTCTTTCTAGCCCTAGTATCCTAAACTCTTCAGTTTGAAAGTTTTAGTCACCCATGGCAACCTATGCAGTCTATGTGAAGTAAGTAACTGGATTGAGTAAAAATCTTTACAGAAAAAAGAAATGTCTTACACTATCCTACCCCAAAATATATCCTGGGATCATGGCAGAAAAATTATAGAAGAAGTGTTTAGGAGGGAAACATATCACAAAACTGTAGTTGATGATTCTGTTGCCAGACTGCCATTGTTTGGGTCAATATTTGCTGTACAAGTTAATGTTGGCTGAGCATTAACATGAAATAAATGTGTCTTTCACTGATATTTGCCAATATGTAACAGGGAGTTCACACAAGCATTTCTCCCTTGTCCTTTCATTAACTGTTTCAAGGACCTGTGTCCCTGAACATAGGAGACTCAGGGAAATGGGAATTCGGGCATGTCTTCATCATTTTCTTGGTATCGAGGAAGAAAACAACAAGCCAACACAAAGCAGAAATATTATCCCCTTGTTTCAGAATACACTGAAAGTCCAGAGGAAGGTTACTGGTGCAACAAAGCCCATCTTGTACTCAGAGCCCTCATGTACACAGAGGACAAAGACAGACATATTTCTAGATATAGCTGGAATAATTCAGCTCCAGGTTAATTTTGTAATAAGATTTTTTTAAATGATTTCTAAACCCAAAGTATCTTTATGGAGGCAATGCAACATTATTGGAGAAGCGTGAACTTTTAGAAGCCAGAAAATTGTTCCAAAATTCCAATTGTCTTTGTTACGTTATTTCTAACTAGAGATTCCTGCTGTGGCCAGATGAATTTTATTTCCTATATGTTTGGTGGTACTGGAGCCTTGAAGAACCAGGTCATGTACAGTCACTGCAGGGCCAATCTGCCTTCACCTTGCAACTCCTAGCTCCTCTCAGGACCCTCATTTACTTTCCTCCCCAGATTTCCAGTTGTTGAACATTAAAGATGACTATGTCAACGGAAATGAATATTAGTTACCATTTGCATGAAAAAAAAAAAAAAATCACCATTTATATCCTTAACATCACTACTTGTGTTCATCCAAAGGAATTTAGAAACTGGACTTTTCAATTTATGCAAAGAAGATGAATGAAGAAGTTGTTTTCTGGAGCTGAAGGAACTGCTTCTTGAGGGCCCATCTGTTACTCCTGAGAGATGTCTAACAGCTCTCCATAAAGCTATATTGTGATTTAAATTCAAATGTATGTTTTCCACATCTTTTCAAAGCCATAATTTTCTGCCTATGAATTTATGTACAAGTATGGTGTTTTTCTATTTAATCATCAGTGGTGTTGGAAGCTACACAGGAATTATTTTTTTTCCTTAAAATGTTGCCTTCCAGGCAGACAGATGAAATTCCATTGCAAAGATAATTCCTGCACTGTGTCTCAGGTGCTGCAATATAAATTACCTGGTTTTTTACTTATTTAATTATGTAAATGAAGAGGAAATTATTCAAAGAATGTCCTTGAGCAAATGAATATGTGCACTTCTGCAAGTCATCTGCAGAAAAATTAGATGCAAAGTAAAAATTGTTTAACTTTCCCCTATATTACCACTTGGTGGCCACATAACCCCAGCGATGTGGGCTGCTGATGCAGGAACACCGAGAAATCCTGGATAATACCAATTTTTCATGCACCCCACACAAAAAGATTTAATCTACACTAATGTCTTCCATGCAAGTTCTACAAACTCACTAACGTCTGAAAACTCAGACTACATAATTCCACAAACTATGCAGTTTGATTACTGGACTGGTAAGTTAGACAGAAAGTAGATATAATCAAAATACCAGAAGTACAATCATAAATGAATGAGAATTGAAAAAAAAGCTTGTGGAAATACCCGAATTCCATTTTTCAAGTTCTTCTGAAAACAAATGGATTTTCTGCAAGAAACTACGATCTTTTAACAGCATTTACATTTGTCTTTTAATAAAGACAACATGCAACATAAAGATCATAAACATATGAATGATGTATTCATTACATCAGTTTCTGTATTAAAATTGGTTTACTTTAAGACAAATACTATATTTGATCTGTGAAAATACTTCTACAGAAAACTAAGCTCAACTCTAATACAGGATTAGAGAGGGCAAACTTTCACCATCACCACAGTGTTTCCCTAGTTAAGTCCTCAGTATAACCTGCAATGCCCCCCTGGCAGCTGGAGGTGGTATTCGGGTACTCCAAATATCTCCCAGAAGAATGGGACCAAAAGGGTTTGATACACATCACCTGCTCCCCTGGGATACCTGGGAAATGCTCGAGAGCCTGACTTCTATGAGTTCTCAAAACACATGTCAAAATTCATAAAGGATTACATATAAAGGCCAAATACATAGAAAATAGGGGGAAATCCACCTGCCAGACTTTTAACTAGAACCAATTGGAGATTATTTTTATTCCCCCAGGAATCATTTGGCATTCTTTGGAAAAAAATAAAAAAACATATCAAAACTTGATTTTCCAGTGAACACGTCAAATAGTGAGACAAAAGCATTGCCATGGAACCTTGTAAAAATTGTGACTATAATATCACATACATCCACCATTTGCTGTGAGCAGGATGTCCTGCAAAGCATGGCTCTAGGTGAGGGAAAAGAGCTTGCTAGTAGTCATCCTTGCTGCATTGTGAAAGAAGCTCTTTAGTCACGAGCCTGTCCCTCAAACTGTGTGGAGACATGAGGCAACAGAACCACATCTCTCATGAGGCACTGTGGCATGCTCTTCAAACCAAAATTTTACATTTCTTGCACAAAACCCAGAATCTTTCTAGGTTTAGACCTTTTCCTTTTTGGGTACAATTAAGTATGCAAATTTTCAGTGGAAAGCAAATATTTCTCTCAAAACATCTGTAGGAAGAGCCATACATAGCCAAACCAATGCCTTCCCTGGACTTCAGAGTTCATAGAATGACGGAATCATAGAATCATTAGGGTTGGAAAAGACCTTCAAGATCAAGTCCAACCTTTGACCAGTTTAGCTTGACAGCTAAACCATAGCACCTAAATGCCACATCCAGTAGTTTCTTGAGCACTTCCAGGGATGGTGATTCCACCATCTCCTGGGCAGTCTGTTCCAATGCTTAACCACTATTTCACTGAAAAAATTCTTCCTGATGTCCAGCCTGAACCCCCACTGACACAGCTTGAGGCTATGTCATCTTATTCTGTCTCTAGTTGCCTGGGAGAAGAAGCCAACCCTCATCTTACTACAAACACCTTTCAAGTAGTTGTAGAGAGCAACAAGGTCCCCCCTGGACTTCTTTTTCTCCAGGGTAAACACCCCCAGTTTCTTCAACTGCTCCTCTACAGCTCCATTGCCCTTCTCTAGACACACTCCAACACCTCTATGTCTTTCCTGTACTGAGGGGCCCAAACCCAAACACAGAATTCAAGGTGCAACCTCACAAGTGCCAAGTACAGGGTTTACTGTTCACAGTACAGATCAGTGCCCTGGTCCTGCTGGCCACACTATTGCTGGTACAGGCCAAGATGCCATGGGCTTTTTTGGCCCCCTGGGCACACTTCTGGCTACTGTTCAGCCACTGCTGACCACACCCCCAGGTCATTTTCCACTGGGTATCTTCCCAAACACTCTTCCCTCAGCCTGTAGCGTTGTCTGGGGTTCTTGCGAACTAAGTGCAGAATCCAGAACTTGGCTTTGTTGAACCTCATACAATTGGTTCGGTCCATCCAAGTCCAGATCCCTCTGCAGAGCCTTCCTATCCTCCAGAAGATCAACACTCCCACCCAACTTGATGCCATTTGAAAATTGGTTGATGGGGCACTTGATCCTCTTGTCCAGATCAACAATGGAGATGTTAAACAGTACTGGCCCAAATACTGCACCCTGGGGAGCCCCACTAGTGATTGGCCCCAGCTGGATGTAACTCCATTCACCACCATGCTCTGGGCCCAGCCATCCAGTCAGATACCTCAGCAAAGAGGCATGGGCTGCTATCTTTCCAAGGAGAATGTTATGGGATAGGGTGTCAAAGACTACACTCACAGCCTTTCCCTTATCCACTAGGCAGGCCACCTGGTCGTAAAAGGAGATCAGGTAGTCAAATAGGACCTGTGTATTTTAAACCCATGCTGTCTCGTTGTCCTGTATGTGCTGTGTGATGGCATTCAAGAAGATTTGCTCCTTAAACTTCCCTGGCACTGAGGAAGTTGGGGGAGCAGGATGTGAATTTGACAATCTGAGTCTTCTCCATGGCAAAGTCTCATCAGCACTGACTCATAACCCATTGTATGGTAGCTGTGCCCAGGTCTGCTGTCAGGGCCCTTCCCACTGCCATTTTGTGCTACAATTCCTCCCAGGTGACTGCAATTTCTGCAGAAAAACACAAACAATCAGCACTGACACCTAAAGTTTCCTTCCTCATTGCAAAGAGGACAGATTTCCACTTAGATTAAAGTGGAATATGGGATCAGCTCAGGTCCCTAGGTGGGTGAGCTAGCCTGAAATTCAAGTACATAGAGGACCAGCTGGTAGGGACACATGAAATTCTGTGAATATATTTTTCTATGTAGAAGCCCAGATCTAAAGTACCACGTTTGAAAACCTGCTGATAGCTCCCCAGGGAAAAGAGATCATGCACAGAACAAATTTCCTGATGGAGATAGTTATTCAGCGAAGGGAATGAAGAGAGGGACCATGCAGTCAGAATGGGGACACTGTGGATGATTTCTGCCATGTCACAGAGCCAAATTCACAATGCCAGAAAACATCACTGAGGAACTATCATCCCACAGCTTCCCATACCTTTTCCCCAGGATTTTTGCATGAGATTATAAAGTCATGGGATTTAGAGCAATGAGAAATTCAAGTTCTTTCTGGAATGCCTTTGTAGTAATGAACATCACCTCAGAAAACGTCTTGCATATTCCCAAGAAAATGGCTTCATTGAAAAGAGATGCATTTCAGGGAAATACCATTATTGTTTCAGGTTGCCCCTTTGTGTTCTGTAAATCTTCAAAGTGTTTGTGACTATAATTCATCTGGGCTGTGGGCAGAAGGAGACATTTCTCCCAAGAGAGGGACAGAGTACATGTGTGTGTGGTCCAAGGGAAAGCAGCTTTAATCATGTGCTGAGAGTAATAGGCATTGTACTGTGACTAAATTTACTGTGCTTTCTGGCAGACTCTTTCTGCAGGGAGAAGTGGCGCATTTCAGGCTCTAATCTTTGTTTTGTCTGTAGATTTTCACTCTTTCTATACTAACTTGATACTAAGAGTCTGATCTTTACAAAATGGGGCCCAAAGTCAGCATCTACTTTTGCAAACTCAAGTACCTAGCTCATGTGCATCTCAGTGCAAATCAGAAGTGACTCACAAAGAGCTCTGGACACGTGGCTCTGCATAGTCCCTTTTTGCTTTTGTGTATGCTAAAGATTTTACACAACTGTAGTTACATTTCTGAGAATAAGATGCTGGCTGTTAGTTCAGAGATGCATTTTATTCCCCTATCATTGCCAAAGACAACTGAAGTATTGAAATACAAGCATGGTGCCAACTGTGCGGTTAAATTGAAGTCACCAGCTCAGCTTTTCTGCAGATTTAATTGGCAAGACTGCAGTCTTTTCAGATCTTTTCCCATTTGGTCATCCTCTTTGTATAAAATTAAGAGAATTAAGGCCAAATCCAAGCATAAAATAACACCATAAGACCCTCATTGTCCTTGTGAAATGGACGAACATGACGTGTTTTCCCTCAGTTTAATTTACGCCAGCAGCATTTGGAAGCACAGTCATTGTTTAGCCAAACCTGCCAAATGTTTTCTGTTTTATTACATAATGCAACCACAGAGTCTCCTAGGAAAAGATTTCTTGTTTATTTATTTACTTAAGTAAATGAGATATTACCAAATGATTAGACATAATTCTCAGGGAAAAAAAATTGAAGAAGCAGCATTTATAAACAGTGTAAGAAAAAAGCACTTGTATGGTTTCTACAGTTTTGTTTTTTTAATTTATCTGAGAACAAGAAAGAAGGAAGTTCAGAAAACAAGACTGAGGGTTTTTTATTTTATTTTATTCACTATAAGTTCAAAAATCTACAGAAGAATAGCGATATAACACTGTAGTGAAGTTACGTGTCATGTTATGCTGTGGAGAGTAAGGGGTGTGTAACACACTTCCTCAGCCTTTCTTCTCTCCATCTGTCCTGCCCTGCTCACTGTCTGTCATAGCCAGTTCATCCTGTCAATCTGAAGTCTGGCTTTACTTAGTTCCAAAGAGAAGGTGCCTCATTGTCACGAGATGTAACTCGAGTGAGTAGCTCAGATTCTTTCAAAGGTAAATTGTACTTTTATGAATAAAAATATCATCTAAAGTTGCATTTTCTTGAGGCATAAGTAAATCCTTTAGGGCATAAACTGATCACCAACAGGCTTGACAAAAGAATGTCTTCAGGCAGTGTATTATTGCTAGTGATGAGTGATAAGCTATGTTATTTTCTATACAGAAGTACTGACTTGCAGTCAAAATGATCTTTTAATTTATTAGAACACAACAAGGAAGAAAAAGCTGCAATGTCTTTCCAAGAAAGACAGACTCTTGTATACAAAGCATCCACTCAGCGTAGACAGGGCGGTGGGGTGGGCACGGTGCTGGAGGAGTCACTTTTCAGACAGCAGAGACTTTTCAGATTTAAAGAAACATTATAAGGTAATGTAAAATTTATCACTAAAGAAAGTAAACCTATTGATCAGAAAAATGAACTCTTTCCTCCTTCAGAAATTTTCTCTTAAAACTCTCTACTTATACCCTCTGAAGGCTTGGAATGTATTTGTTTTTGCTTTCCATTGCTTGTCTGGTGAGGATAGCAGCCTGACCCTATTAATTCCTTCTCTCACACTTTGTTTTGCACAGGTCTTAAGGATTTTGGGGAGAGCAGTCTGCTCCTCACCATCACATTGCCTCTTGTGAAACAAAACATCTTCTCAGAGGACTAGGGGTGTTTGTGTTCCCTTGAAGCTCTCAGCAAGAGAAAAAGGGACTCACCCACTGGCAGCTAAAGGCTGCTGAGTGCCCATACCCACTCTGTGACAGTTGGGTAACAAAAGAAAACTGGTATTGTCAAAGCAAAGATAGTGGGCTGCAATACACTGTAGCATGGCTACTGTCCCAGAAAGATGGACTTCTGGACATGAATAGGGAGAGGGTAGGCAGTTGTCAGTTGTTGGAGTGATGCACTAGTGGAGGTAGTGGTGGTGTGGAGAGACCTTGTGCCCTCAGCCCCCAGGAACTCTCCCCACTGGTAATGGTGACAGTACAAGTAGGTGTGTCCTCCAACAGCAAAGAGGGGATAAAGTCCCCAGGTGTGAGTGGAGAACTGAGGGGTGGCAGAACAGTTCTTGAGGGCATCCCAAGACAGCAACATGTGTGGGGTAAGCTCAAAGCCTGAAGGGAGAG
Source organism: Acropternis orthonyx (assembly GCA_035583155.1). Taxonomy (NCBI): domain Eukaryota; kingdom Metazoa; phylum Chordata; class Aves; order Passeriformes; family Rhinocryptidae; genus Acropternis; species Acropternis orthonyx. Next base: position 45,907,429 of record JAWWEU010000001.1, on the reverse strand, counting down.
CTCACCAGGACCCCAAAACACAGACTCATGTGTTCAAACTTCTCCAGTTCCTCTCCTTCATGTGCAATTTCCTGAAAATGGGTGTATCATCCAAAGTGTTTTTAAGTAGCTTATACATCTCTCATCATTATTTTAATTTTAAAGTGTTCTGTAGAACTAATTATTTTTAATGTGGTTTTAAAAAAAAAGGTGTGGTAGAATAATATTTTTAACTCTAGCAATTTAAATTCAGAATTCTTATAAAATTACCCACTGTCTTTTGAATTGCAGTTCAGAAAGAGATATTTCCCTTTATGACACTCACTCCCTTCTTAATATAATATTTAACCCATGGTGTTGTAAAGGTTATATGAGCCACATACTTCGGGAGGTTGATTCCTCATCTCACTGTTATGACACACAAATAAGTGACCAAGTAAGTGAGTAAAACTAAATAAATGAAGCCAGAGAAAGACAAGCCAAAGTGAAGTATTGCTTATTCTTAATCCTGACTCTCTTGGGGCACTTCTTTGTGAGAATCCCAAAGTAGCTGAAGATCCCTTCAAAGAAAAGCTAGTTATAGAAAACTTATCCACAGTGCTCATGTGATCAGGTAATGTACTCGATTCACACAAACAGGTAATCCATGGGGCTGCACTCTAGACGGTTAAGTGGCTTTAACATAAACTCCTGTTGCACAGGGCTGGAAAGCAGATAAAAGCATAATTTGTCTTCTGAACCCTGGATGAAAATCTGCCCATTATACAGAGCAGACCTGTATGAAGGCTCCTGGTGTCTTTTTGATGTGGGGGTCGGTGTGCTTTCAGCGAGGAGTCAATGACTGGCAAGCTGCTGGCTTGACTCAACCACTCCCCATGGCAGGATCAGACCGTGGGCAGGGACTTTGCTCTGTTGCCTGGTGTCAGCCAGGCCAAAGGCATCACCATGGGAGGACACATCCCTTGGTTCACAGATAGGGAGGAAAACAAAGGTTTGCTTATGGCTCCTGTGAAAAATAGATTTTTTGTGTAAGGATATTTATTATCTGCTCATGTCATCATTCCTGGGTTTCTGGTGACAGTTGTGGCATGGATAGTGTACAGAGTCTTTTATCTGTGAATGTTAGAATTTCTTTGAAGACCTGCATGAAATATATTACAACAAGTTTACTGATAGAAGAGCTGGAATGACTTCATAAGAGGAGAGGATCACAGAAACAGACACATAACTGTTTGTGACCTCTGTTTAGAAAATAAAGCAATGTTCAAAAGCACAAAACTAAACAAATTTTGCATTTGTTTCAGAGGTCTGAAGCTGGGATCCTATCTTCCCCTCAGAGAAGCCAGCAGGAGTCTTCCCATTGCCTTCAATAAGCTTTTCATCCAGCCTCCACTTGGTCTTAAGTTTTTTGTGATTAAACTGCTTTCCTTCTTTCCTAATAATGCAGGCAAGTTTTGATGAAGTTGACATGCGATACACATCCATCACAACTTGAGACATGAGTTTCTAGAAGGAATGCAGGTACCCAGAGACACTTCCCTGGGAGCAGGGACAGCTGTTCTTCCTCACAGGACATTGCAAAGTGGTGGGTTACCATCAACCTCTGCATCTACCCTGCCTTCCTGCAGCTTCTCATGCTCTTATGGTTCAGGGAAAATTTTATTTCAAAGCTTCAATTTTTAGCAAGTCTTGCTGATACTTTCTGTTTTCTTTGAATGTCAGCTGTTCCAGGATTAAGTAAATAAACCATCAGATTGGAATACCGTACTGCCAGTCTTGAACCCAGAATTTGGATGTATCTTTTAAGTGGTGTGCCATAAACCACTTTGTGAGTAACAAATGCCCATGCCATCTAACAGAACTGAATCTGGCAGTGCAATGTTAATATTGAAATGTTAATAACCAAAAAAATATTTCTTTTCCACCAGGGGTATGCTTGTTAAAGTTCGGGGCAATTTGTGCTGCTGCTGCCATTAAAATATTGAAAATATGTTTCCTAATGAAGTTAATTCATTACTTTGCAATTCTGAGTTTCTGGAAGCTAAAACCCGAGTGGGCTGCATGCCACAGAGATATGCTACACCAGTTCTGCAGTCCTCAAACCTTCCATAATCTTTTGTGTTTGCTGGTAGGGGCAGCCCACCCAGCATAAAAAGGCATGCAAACGATTTTAGCAGACAAGTATTATGTTGATAAAGATTTCTAGTGTTAAACTATCCAGAAAGATTTAGACAAATTTTTCCCTATGGTAAAATGCATATGTTAGTTTAAAGATTAAGAGAAATGAAATGTGTTATTTATAGCCTGAAATATCCTTAATATTACACACATGTGTATCACACTTAATCATTGTTTTGATAAATGCCCACACTGCTAAACACCTAATGTACAACACGATGTGGTTCCCACTTAAATTAGCAGATACTATAGTTTCTGATTGTTAATGATGGACCTGTTTGCCAATAAAAACAACTGATGGATTAGCATGTGTGAGCTCCTGAACCTCAGCAAAAGCCCAAACTAATAAGAGAGAGAAAAAAACGCTTCAGGTCACAGTCAGCAGATGGGAAATAGCCAGATGTCTGTCTGGGGCAGGGAAAGGGCAGCATGTATTTAAATACATATCTATGTTTTAATACAGCAGCAACCACTGGGAAGTCCAAATACTTGGACTAACCAAAGCAGTGGTTTTGAAGTTTACTTTTGCAGTTGAGGGACAAAAATAAACTAAAAGAACAGATATGTCTCTAAACCTGAAACTTCAGCTATCAGATGGCACTGAAGTGCTTATTACATGCAATTTGGAACTCAAGAAATAAACTCAGGATTCTGCAAGCAGATAAAAGCTCCATTAGGTGATTTTGGCAGCATAAGATGCCATCTGTGAGCAACTGAAAATGAAACTGCATTTTAATTTTCTCTTATAATTTCATTAAGCAAGTCATGCTATAAAATACAATGTGTGAACAACATTTTTTGCAAAACTGTGTGATACATATGAAAGAATGGAGAATATTAGCTTAAAAAAGATTAAATCATGCCACTTCTAGGAAAGAACCAAGTTGTATGTTTACATATTAAAAGCTAAGCTAATTAATTTCCTAAATATGCAAGCAGTAAATGCATGATTGGAAATGTCGTGGGGATTGTTTAATCACATGGTACTGCAAAATTGCTGGCATCATATATATCTGAGTAAAATAGACCCTGCTTATTTTTCACTGCAAAGCCTTGCACTTCTGCAGAGATTAAGCAGCGTGGTAACATTGTCTCTGAGATAATTCATCATCATCATGGCTAGGCTTCGCGAACGAAGATTTGGGAAGGGCTCTACCAACCCTTGCTGCAAGCACGCTGATGGCTAAAAAGGCCAATGCGAGATAGGCAAGTGCGGTTGCAAAAGGCACAGTGGAAAGTCTCCAAAGGCAGTGTTGGCAAGTCACATTTTTTTTCTGCGTTGTCTTTTTTCTTCAACACTGATCCTGTGTGTGCTCTCAAAGGAAGCAGCAGCATTATGAATGG
>JAWWEU010000001.1:45801632-45903828 GCA_035583155.1 Acropternis orthonyx | reverse complement strand
CCATCCTGCCCGTGGACACACTTTGTCTGACCCTTCAGTTAAGACCTGACTAGCATGGGAGACCCTACCGGAGGCACAAACCACCGCCAGCATAGCTCACAACCTCATAAGGTCACGCAAGCTTCTCCCCCACGACAAGCGGGTGCCCATGGAGAAGACTGAGAGAATTACTCATCAGCTAAAAGATATGCAGGCGTTTAAGTGCCTGACTGGACTGAGGCCTATAAGGCAAAATGAGTTATAAGTAGAAATGCAATTTATTCATAGATTGAAGCAATATAATTTCATTTAACTTCTCTATAAATGCAATTTCCCTGTATGCTGTTCACAGCAAGAATATTTTTCCACAGGGATCTGATCCAGACCTCACCGGAGTCAATGACTACCTTTCCACTCACTTTGGTGAGTTCTGAATCAGTGCCCAGCTGCAAGCTGGGTACGTCTGACTGCCAGCACCAGCCCCTTGCTTCCCACTAGGAAGGTCAGGACATTCTCAGATGAAGGGTGCTCACTGTTATGTTGAGGAGCCTATGGCACTCAAAAAGGAAGTTGTCATGGAGAAAAGGATAGGAAGCAGTGATAGTTCTGGAGGGCAAGGAGAAGGAGGAAAATGGGAGATACTTGGCTGTAAATGTCTTACTTGAGTGGTACAAACAACATTGGATGCGGTATGACTTGGATACACCCTCAGTATGGAAAGAATGTTATCAGACAAGCACCCATTTCTGTGGGTTTTCTCCTGCCTTCACACCCGCTTTATCCAGGTTATATCCTTTTTAATCAGAATCTACAGCTAAGACAACTGTAGGACAGAAGCCTGTACATTAACTTTCAAAAAGTTTCAAAAAAACCCACCTCATGAATCCTATAGTGTTTGTTAGGCTGTGTGTGCTTTGTGTCATGCACAATAATCTGTCTAAAACATGCTGCTCACTCATTAAAATGTCGGAAAGAAAGGTAAAGGTTATTTAAGCACAAGAGAGCTCCTGTTCAATAGTTTGACTGAACAACAATAGAAATCTGCACCTGCACATGTTTCTGCCAAAACTGATCTCACACAACTGTTGATCTTGATTAAATTCATTAGGCTGGAAGAGATGGATTTCTATACATCTTATTATGAATGTTTTATGGGTTATGCTCCTGGGTGGAATATAAGGTGGTTTTTGTTCAGGAGACAGTAGGAAAATCATGCTGAGACCCAGGCCTGCTTTAGAATTCAACATATTCAGCAAAAAACTTTGGCCAGGACTTATTTTGGACTTCAGTAAAACTCTATTATAGGAGTTTCCGTAAGTTTAAAGGAACTGTCTGAGAGTTTGTATATATTATAAATCCTATTCTGTACAGATTTTGCCTGCAGTAGCAAAGCAGCAACATTTTTCAACAATTCTGGCTTAAGTTATAAAGCTCTATCCTGGAGCGATGAAATTAGAAAAATATTTTACAAAATCAGAGCACAGGTCACATATTTGCAATATCTTTCTTTAGCATTAGCCCTCTTTGAAAGAAGTTTTATGTCACAGCTGCACAGCACACATTGAGTGGTTTCATCCAAAATATGGAAAATAAATCATAGGTTTGTCTACACATTTGATAACATAAGGAAAACCAACAGGCTTTCCTTGTGATACTTATTCCTCCCTTTTGCTGTGTTGTGGAGATATGCCTTTGTATATGGATATACAGACATACAGAAACATACAGATCTAATTTCTGCCTTTTCACTTTCCTTTGATTTACTGTTGTGCAAACAAAAGGCTTGAGAACTGATTATAATCTTACTAAGTTAATCAGGTTGTTTATGTCAGTAATTAATCAATGTTGCCTGTAAAGCCTCACAACGTGCCCCAAGGTACATCATTTACCCTCGTCTTTCACTTTGCATCATCATTTGCATCAGTATAAAGTGAGTGCATGTGCTGCCGTATTCTCTATGCATCCTTCATTCATTTTGCACAGAGGTATATGACAAGGGAAATCTGTGTCCATAAAAACATGGAACTGAAATAATACAGCAGCTTAAGAAATTTGGCATTGTCTGCTGTGGAATGGGAGAGTGGCTTTGCCCGTGGCCTGGTGAGCAGAGTCCCCATCGCATCGAGCTCCCCTGCCAGAGGAGCACCAGGCAGTGCTCCTGGCAGCATAAGCTCCCCTCTTATCCATATGGCTCCTACAGCTGTGTGCTGCCAGATACGAGTCTACAGCAGCACATCTTTTGGGCAGCTCTGCTGTGTAGCAACTATGTTGAAGTGGAAAAACAGGGCTGATGTTCTGGCACTGAGATCCATGGACATGTTTCGTAAATATGTGTGCCTAAGTGTGCATGTTTGTGTACACATGGATGTGGGCTTACAGAGTTAGAAACTGCAAGATATCACAACAGTGGATTAACAGAGTACATTGCTGAATATATAACTTAGAGCTGCTGAGCTCAGAGCAAACTGTTTATAATGAAATTATTTTAATGTAAGGCAATGCTCTCTGAGATAGAACATGGGTACTGTTTGAGAAGAAGCAATGATACTATTCAACACTCCATACCAAGAGGGTACCCTCCCTCCTATAACGATGTCTTTTAAAGCTGGATTAATGTGCCCATTCAAACTGAAATTCGGGCAGAGTGGTTCAAGTGGAAAGGAATAAGATCTGTAGGGAAACTATATTTCTTTAAAGGATGTGGCATCAGTATTAGCCTACACAGAGGTACTGGGTTCATGGGTTTTGCAAAATTTGATAAACTGGTGAATATGTGTCTTATAAGAACTGTTTCCTACTAGTGTGGGTTTTTGTATTTATTTTTGTTTTAATGTAAGACTCTGGAAGAGAGCACAAAACTAAAGCACTGTTTGCAAGAAAAGGTGTGAATTGTTGACGAGCTTCCCAAAATCTGCTTTGCTATGGCCTTTTGTAAGACAGGATCTGCACTAATTTTCTAACTGAATAATTTTACATACAGGTGAAAATTTCTTTGCTACATTCTGTTACTCCTAGCTAAAGGTGGGACGACTAACCCTGAGATGGGGCTTATATCTCTTCACTTAATACAGAGGGGGTTACACAACTGACCCACACAAGATGCTTAACTTTCAGACAGCAAGGTGATGGGAGATAATTCCCATACTGTTATGCAATGCATTACATTACCTGGACTGTACCTGATCAAGCGTTCAAGGAAGGCTTCACCCCAAATCTTAATGTACTTGCTGCAAAATGTGAGGAGATTGTGGACAAGAGAAATGACTTGGCATTATTTTGGGATCCTTCCAGAGGGATGAGGAGGGCCCTTCCTTGGAGGCATTTTACCTGAGAAATGACCCACAGGACTGTTCACAACACTCTTGGTCAGAGGCAGTTCAGAGCATCCCAAAGGGCAATGGGCATGAAAGAATCCTCTCATTTTACTCAGAGACAAAACTTCTACCAACTCCAGTGGTGCAGTTTTATTAATTTGCAAGAGACCATCCAGCAGTGACACCCACACTGCAGTTATGATGGGGATATGGAAAATCAACATATTCTCAAAGCAATTTCCATATTCTTAGCATATGGCCCATGCACTAAGCACTTATTTGGGTCAATGAGAGTTTCTCATGCAGAACGAGCACAGAAAACATGCACAGTCTGTGCCTGAGACGGGGCATATGCCTGCAATAGCTAAATATTTTAACGGGAGAAACACACTTGAACAAAGGAGCTAACAGCATAATCCTAAGCAAATTTCATTGAGGGCATTAATTTACACAAGCTGTATCATTGTGTTCTCATGAAATCTGCCATGCATAATTACTGAAGATGTTAATAAATAGTCAGCAAATCAGAACAGCTGGTTATGATGATACCCAGCTTTTCTAAGAAAAGACAGGCTTTAACCTCACCACCATTAGTGCTGTGAAACATACTCTGGCCAGCGCATGTGATAGGATATCCTAAATAGATGAATGTTCATTGCACTCCCTGTCCTGGATAGTGCAAAAAGGCCTAAGGTTGGCATTTTCTTTGATGTGGACCTTCCAACATAATTGCTTTTAGTTGAAAAAATAAAACCCAAAGCAAATGCCTATAAATGATGCAAAGGCAGGAAGGGTTTATGTTTTCCTTTGAAGTCACGTGAGATGTTCAGATACAGAGATTGATGCTGCTTGGGAATGTGGCCAGTATGTAGCTGCAGTCAGTTTTCACCCCTTGTTTGATAAGAGTGATCTGTTGAACCGATATTAAAACCACAGTTGGGCACAGAGAAGTTATTCTTTATTTCTATATATGATATCAAAATATTTTCATACCTTATTTAGCTAAAAGCTATCTCTCTTCCATTCACTCTTTGCCAGTTCCAGCTAACAGGTTTGGAATTTGGTCCAGCAAACTGACTATATGGCAAAGACCAGCATAACCACTATCTGTATTCCTTGTTTTATTAATTACTGATTTATTTAGTCTGAATTTCCTCCCATCCAATAACATTTTTGCAGAACGCTTAGCACACTAATGAAGTGTGGCTACTCATGTGCTGCTCATGAAGCTGTGCTTGTCAATATGTATTATGTGTCAGATATCTTCTAGTTTGGAGCAGAACCAAAACTGGGGATAACGTGTTTTTATGGCTGGCTGGCAGCTTGGCACCTGGTGAGGACTTAATTTTCCTCAGCAAATAAGGACTGACATTAAATTTAGGGAGTGACATTCACATAAGTATCATAGAGAGCTCTCCCTCTGACAGGTTGTCTTTCCCAATAGCTGCATTCCATGCTCAGCCCACAAATCCAAAAGCTTACACTTCCCTTAATGCTACTGGTGCTGTGTTGTTAATTTCCTCCACACATAAAAATAGGTCTGATGAATTGTCTGTTGTTTATTCCTCTCTACTAGTTAATACAGAAACATTAGCTTTGCTACAGATGTCCATATTGTACAAGACAAACCCCATCTCCTTAGACCAACAGATATTTACATTGACAAGGCAACACACACCCTTAACAGGACTATTTATTGTATCTGTCACAGATCTGGGTGAGAGACTGACCTAGTTCAGCCAGCTGGGGATGTGGTGCAGGGTGTCCCAAAAGCAGAAGAAAGCCCTATCCACGGTGCTCTGTCCACCCTGGTGTTCTCTATAACCATTCAGTCTTGAGGAAATGCCACTAAACGCACCACAAGGAACTCCACAACCTCTTATCTTCCTGACTGTCCCATGCTGTAACCTTTCTGCAAGGTTCCCTCTATTCTATGAGGGGCTTGACTGCCCAGCCCACCTCTCCTCTAAGGACAGTTCCCATTGCTCCAAACCCCTTGTAGATGCTTACCTCATTCTCTTCCTTTCGCTGACATTACCTCCAGCAGCTCCAAGGCATGGAAAGCCTCAGCCCTTCCATCTGCTATCCCACCCTGCTGCCAGTAATACCAGCCTCTGGGCAGGGTCTGTGGCAGCAGTTGCCCCAGTCGGCCTCTGGGGAGTACTAATATTCTCTGAAATAAAACCCAGTCCCCAAATCTCAGATATGACAGATTGTGGCAATTAACTGTGAGAGTATCCAGCCTCCTTTGTCACCAACCACCGCAGCATCAGGTTTGGAGGTAACAGCAGGATCCTTTGATAAAAGTCCCTTCCAAATGTCAGCATGTCACTTCCCAGTGGGAGAAGGACTAAAAGCATTTCAAAGGAAGGAAAGTGGTAGTTGGCAAATTGCATACCTCAGGAAGCTTATTATAAAATGCTGCTTTTATAGTGTAGAGTTTATTGTTTGTGTTTATATATAAATCCTGGAAGGTAAGCTTCTGCATTGTAATGTTTGACCTTAAAAGTACAGTTTTCTCTTTTCCTGTAACAGTTCAGCTTGTAACCAATGATCAAAATCCACAGGAACAGTTCTTACTTGAAACAGAACTTTGCAATTTTGTCTGGATGATAATCAGAATTGTGAGTCCCTTTGACTTAAAATTAGATATGTTAAGTGACAAATACAAATGTTTCCACTGACTAGTAAGTGTTTTCCTTTATTGTCTCAGTTCCCTAATTTTTTCAATACTCAGACTATGAATATTCTAAATATGCTCTTTAATATATCACAGCCTATCATGGCATTCCAGCACTGCAGATGCAGTCACCTGTAAACAGTTAATCAAAACTAAAGTCCTGATTTCACATAAATCTTATATGCAAAAATAAAACATATTTTGTATGTTCTGTTTTGTCTCACTTTTTCATTTCTGAAGGGCTCCAAAATATTTTCTGATGTCAGAGTCTACATTACATTTTTCGTTTTAAAATCTGGAGAGAAATTATGAAAAATAAAATACATTTGTGACCATCTTCCCACCTGCAATAGTGCTTAAAACATTCCAAATGTCGAAAAACAAGATAGACAGTGTCTTTTTTTCTTCTTAAATCTGTGCTGACTGCTGAGAATTTTATCAAGGATGGATGTGAAGAATGATTAGACTGAAAAGCTTCATGGTTTCCACCCATGGACTGCAAAGAAATAAAGTAAAGGGGTTCATTATTTCTCTTCCCACATCCATCATAGTGATTACTGTACTCTGAAAATTGGACAGCCATGCCAAGTTACGAAGTTCCTTTTTTTTTAACTCCCTCCATATTACATGTGATTTTATGTCATCCCAGAACAGGACTAAACAGAATCAATATAAATAATGTTTTTGTTACGAAGAGATCAAATTTTACTGTGATATCAGTAATTTTTTTGACAAAGCAGTGCGCAGACAGAATATCAAAGGACATGAAAAGCATTGCAGAACCCCATGAGGAAGCTCAGAACAAATATTAAAGGGAAGTAATTTGATTTAAAAGCAAAAAGACACAAAATGAAGTATGGAACTTGGAATGAGAAGACACTTTGGAAAAAAAATAAATCCCAGGATTTGATCTGGGTCCAGTAGCGACAATTTTTAGTGGAACTAGAATAACGTTATGCTCTTCTTGAAATTGACAAGTTCAAACTACTAATTTTTAAAATGTCAGTGTTTTGTGGCCACTTCTGTTGCTGTGTCTTTATCTCCAGATGTGGAAGCACACCTAGCTTCACTACTATGTGTGTGCTTTCCTACTTCACCTCCCATGGGGCAGGCTTTCCTCCACTATCTTAAAGTAAATATTAGTTAAGTTTATGAGGCTATTTATTTCATGGTAACTTGTGAATGATTAGTCAATGAAAAATCACTGCCTAGAGAAAGCAGATGACTGCTGGATGAGTCGGAAAACTGTGGCCGGCAATGTCTAATACACCTAGATGTCAAGAAAGTAATGATCAAACCACAGTGTCCTGCATAGTCCTGGAATTTTCCCCATGTCCTGCCTCCCAGACACTCTGCCCTGCTTTTATGAAGGCACATGAGCATACAGTTTTTTCTCCTTGAGATATGAATTTCTGTATTTTCTGCCTTGCGTTAGATAAATCTAGAAATCCTAATCTTCCCTGTCTTCTCTGGTAATCCTGTGCTACTTAAAACACTAGGTCCATACACTGTCTAAGTTCTCTCATAAATCTAATGCCAGAAATAGCTGGAGAAACTTCATGTGTCACAATCTGAATAAACAAAGTTAGTTCCAAATTTGAAAAATTACTTAGAATGGACTTTCTGACATTATATTACAAATGCAGAGCTATTTGTCAAAAAATATGAAGCCACAGTAGACCAGTATGTAACTGTGCTTCAGTTTTAAAATACTTGTTGAAAGAATACCATGCTTCATGAGCAAGAATAGTGCCAGGTGAACACAGATCAGAAGCAGCCCTGTAGAACTTCTGTACTTAGCAATCTAGAGATTTGCAGCTACTGAACAATACTTTGACATTTACTGTTGCTGCCATGAGATATTTGAAAAGCAAAACTTTGAAAAAGCTGGTGAGTCAGCTCCAGTTTCTACTTATGATGATTATACCATTCCTCCTTTTGAGTCCATTTCATGACATGCTTTACACACTAATTAGCTACTTGTTCCAAAGTGGTGTTTCCAAATGAATCAAATACAATTCCATAGATATAGACACCAAGGAACACAGCAGATAAGACTAACACTTACAAATACTGGACTACAGCAGTGTACAGACTTTTTTTTAAAATTTTTTCTATTTTTAACCAAAAGGAAAAGAAAAAGTCTAGTTCACTCATTTGTCTGATAGATTGTCTTGTGCCAATCAAGGCTACTTGTATTCTATATCAGAGATTTAATGCTTTAAATAATTTTCAGAAGATAAATTCATCTCTCTTCTGCACAAAGGACCTCTGCTCCCATAAAGACAATTGATATGGGCTGTGTGCACCTTGAAGGAGCGCAGATACAGGTTTCTCTCACGGTGTGAAGTTTATCTCCAGAGAGAGTAAAAACAAGAAAGGCCGTGGCTGGGGTATTTGCCTACTGGTGGTGGGCTCATGGTGTGGCAGCAGGGTAACCTTGTCGTGCCCCAGCTTCCCTGTGGTCTTGTCTGTCCCTGGAGCCAGGGAATTTTCAGGTTTAACTACACTGTGGTCATGTACAAGATCTCCAAGAAGACATCTATCTCTAGTCCCCTACACACAAGCAAGAAAGTGTAGTTTCCAACCCTGCAGAGTGAGACAGCTTTTCATCTAAATAGGACTATCTGCTCTGGCAGGACATGAGTTATTGTCTTACAAGATCCATTTTAAATTCATATATGCCTTTGGCACAGTTTTGTTCTCTGGGACCCCTCTACTGAAGAAGAGTCTGTTGAAAAAATTGAGGCAGACTAAGACTGTAAATTAACCTCCTTCTAGCAAGCGAGCTGTAAATTACTCCTTTGCCATGTGGTGGAGCTGGTAGACAGCAGTTCCCAAATTTCACTTTTTGCACTGTGGAGGTTGTTGCTATGTTTGGAATCTTTCTTTTTTTAACAGTTTTCACAACTATGTTTAGTCTGGTAAACTACCTATAAAACTTAATCTTTGCTTTTGTATTTATATCATAAGCCCTCAACATGAAGGAAAACATCAAAGCTTGATTTTTGGAGTGAGAACTGCAAAGTCTGACAGCAACTTTCCACACCAAAGCTTAATGACAACTCATCTATTATTCCCTGAAGAGCAATGTTTCTGAAGGGATCTGTAGATCTCATTTTTCAATTTCTAGACAATAGAGGAACTTCTAGACCACTGCCAAGGATGGTCATCTAGAGTAATGCACACAGATAGAGCTGGATACATATCCCAGAAATAAAATACAGTACGGTGCTTGTGCCTCAGCAAAATTCTTCACTTTCAGCACATGAGAAAGTTTCATGGATATTGAGTGGACCTAGAGTGTATAAATGCAATGTTGTATTCTTAAACTAGACAGTATCTCAGCGATGTGCTGGTGTGGAAACAAGTTCTGGGGTTCTTCCATTCTGCTTGGCTTTGCAAGGCTCAGATCCAGGTGGTCTGACAGTGACTTAGGATCCAAACTCCTCCTGAATATGCACAGGATAAAGTCCTTACAGGTTTCTGACTGCAACTTTTCATATAAGTCTTTTCAAATCTGGTCCTGAATGCATTAGAAGTGTGTAAGATAGAAAAAGGTATTGTGATAAAAATAACACAGTATAATACAGAATTACTAATTATATTCCCTGCATTCCTAACAGCCATCTGCGTTGCCTAAAGCAAGTGGTGTAAATTTGCTATGGCTTAGTTTACTCCTCTGTAACACTGGTACATTTGTCTCTATTACAGCACTACATGTGTAAAAACTCATTTGAAATTCTCAGATAAAAAGTACTTTGAAAGTATATTGTAAGTATATTGAAAGTATATCGTTGTATAGTCATTATTATTTTCAGTCTTCACCTCATGTTATTTTCTAGACTATTTATTATTTTACACTTCTCTCACCTCTCAGTACAGTAGTCAACTGTTTCATTCCTGAGAAACTGCATTTTAGGGCAGTTCATAGAGGTGTTGGTGGCATATGGTCAAATTCCAGTATGACCAGTTTGCCAACTGAAACTCTCCCCATAGTTTTAAGAGGATTAAGTATTTCTCTCTTCTTCTAATGTGTTCAGAAAGGCTATCCACCATGAAATACCCTTTGCATTTCATTCCCATGTAGCTGTGCAGTAATGAACCAAGTTTATGTTTCTGACTGTTTTGACTACAAAGTAGTTTGAATTATTTGGGGAAATGCAAGACAAAATTAATAATACTGACACTGTGTATAAAATACCAGTGTTTGAAATGACATTTGTGAATAACTGTTTTATTTCAAATTTCTTATGGGCTGGTCCTTGCACATTAAAAGAAGACTTATAACCTGTCCAACCTCATGTGTGCATTTTAAATTATGGAATGAAACAGAAAATCACCTATTTCCTTTCCTTTCCTGCATTTTCTTTGCTTGAAAACAGTCCTATTTGTTAAAAAGACATTATGCACAGTTTATAATGTAGATTGACTCAAACAATGAGAATCTGTTGGATGCTAGGTTTGTTTGAGCTATTACTGAATGCTCTTTCAAAGCTTATTAAGAAAAGTGCACTCAACTATGTTAACTTGTAATGGGTCACTTAAATTTTTGTGTCTGGAGAAAAACAGGGTACTTACTTAAATTAAAAAATCCCCAGACAAAACCATACCACAAAACCCAACAACCCTCTATGTCTGCTTGTGGTCATTTCTGAGATAAATGATGACAGCAAAATTCAGATTTAAAACTGAAGTCTGAGTTTGAACTATCAAGGAGTTCATTTGGGTCTGGAAGTACTAGCTGATCTCATGTTTATATAAACTGCAATGACAAAGTATATCTGTGGATTAAAGAATCAGGGCCAGATTTTCAACTAGTGCAAATTGCGGTAGGTCCAGTGAACCCAACAGAAATAAACTCATTTATGCCTCTTATAACAAAGAAATTATTTGCATTATTTTTTTTGAGAAAAAAATTAAACTCTTCACACGTGCATTTGCATGGATTCAATTGTAACACAAATATTTAAGAAATGTGAATAGTAGCCTCAAGGTCACCTTTGAAAATATGTTTATTGTGTATGAATCAATGTCTAGAATGAGGACATATTCTTACTGTATAAGAACACATTGTAGTAAGCTGCACATTTCTATACCCCTTTGAAATATATTTAAATGGCTTTATCCCAACATGACCTTGAAAGGTTAATTTAAAACAAGACTTGATTTTTTCCCCCTGATTTGCTTTAAAAAAGGGTTTATGTAGGACATGTTGTTCACTTGATGTTAAATTTCATCTTACAAGGGTGTTCTGGAATGTGTTGGAATAAATCTCAACAGTCATATTCCTTGAATAATAGCTAAACGCTTGTGACTGCAATAGGAGGTATAGCTCAAAATGCTTCATGACTAGGAAAAGCAGTGTTATTTTACGACTCAAATACTTAGCACCTTCCTGTTTTCTCTCAGCATTGTATCAGTAGGTACATTCTTTATAAGGAATCACATCTTGATTTCTTTAATCTGTAGAAACACCATCTGTGTATGCTTCTGATAGAAACCAGATTCTGCATGGTGGAATCCACTGGAGCAATGTATCTGCAGATCGTTTGTGCATATTCCCCACCTCATTTACATATAAATTACATAACGTATGGCATAGGGACCCCATTGTCCCCTCAATGCGCGGAGGTCATTCTGGGAACAGGGAGTGCAGCAATGAAAGCTGCCCCTGGCCTGTTATCTCCCTGGGGAGGTGCGAGGTGCCAGTCAGCTCCTCAAAGTGGGCAAGGTCTGCAGACGCAGGCTCAGCACCAGCTCGGTGGGCAGCGTTTTTCCCTCAGATGTGTGCGCTGGTAGCTTGTGAAGGACACGGACAGAGGTGCAGCCTGGCTGGGAAGGCAGCAGACACCGCCCGCTGTTGTTCAGGCATGAATTCCTCAGCTGGTACGGTTGCCCTAAAGCTCTTTATATCTGTTTGATCCCCATCTCTCTTCTTAGCTTTAAAAGTACTTCCTTGAGTGGTGTAATCATGGGGCAATTTTCCTCTCATGCCAAGTTTAGATATTGTATATACTACTTATATGTTGACTTGGGTGACATTGTTTCCCAGTTCCCAGTGAGATAGGGATCAGACCACCTCTGTGCAGCTCAAAGGGTTGCACCAGACAGCGCGGGATTTCTTCAGAACGTTTTGGAAGTGGAAATTGAAGTCATTTGAGGATTAGCATTTTGTTAGATGGGGAGATGAACCCCAAAACACAACATCCTGAAATTGCTCAGCTGCTGTTCATTGCTGAAGGTTTGAAGGCAGAGATTGCAATCTGTTCCTGTTCTCTCTGCCTGCTGCTCAGTTAGCAGAACAACAAGCAAGACAGGTCAGCACTGGCCCCCCTTTTCTCTGTCTGTGTAACCTGGTATTAACGAAAGAAAGCAAAAAGGTTTGAAATCCTACTTGAAGCGGATACTGGTTACTTAAGTCAGCATTATGTTCAGCAACAACAGACACAGCTGTCTTGACCACACACAGACCATTTTAGCAATTGCCAAAGTGCAACGCTCGTTATGCAGCCAAGTCTTAAATTATGGTAAGCAATGAAATAACCAGAGATGTTTTAAAAGAAAGCACGTTAGTTCCATTAATATGAAATTTACCTTTCAGATAATCCTTGATTTGTAACAAATGTACATTTGCCAGTTTTGTGAGCAACAGGACTACGGAAAGTAAAAATTGCTGCATAAAAATAAACTAGCCAGGATTTTATGTGAACAGGAATTAATGACTAGGTAAATAAACTTTCTAAGTGCATGTAATTATTAAAATAGAAACAGACACACAGTCTTCTGCTTTCTCTTGGTTTTCATAGGGGTTTTTTTGTAATCAGATTGACAATGAAATTGTGTAACAATCATAAAGCTGGGAGGGATAACAAATTTAGGCTCCAGTTCAGCAGAGAACTTGAGCATGTGCATATGGACTTAAGCTCTCCTGAGTCTGAATCCTAAGAAAGGTACACAGAACTTTTCAGGAAATTTTGGCATTTTCAAATATTTTGAGCTGGGCAAGGAAAGGATGAATTTAGATTTACCCAAACTGCTTTAGTTGCATGGAGTTTTCCCAGGCAGGCTTTGGGGATGGGAACAAGGTTTTTTCCAGGTTCTTTCTACATAAACTGCTTGAAATTAAAACTGCAATAACAATTTCTTGTTTTTCTTTAAAATTCTGTCAGTCCTGAGAATAAAATGGAGAGTAAACTGTTGCAAAACACCACATCACTACCAGAGAAATCAAAAAAAGAGAGAAATACATTTTAATGATTTCACAGATGCATAGGAAATCTGTGTGTTATTTAATCTTGTCCAAGCTCCTAGAAGCACACAGGACCTTATTCCTCTAAATTACTTTTCTGCCTTTCCTCTCCCTGCAACCCTTCTCCTACAACATAAATCCCGAAGATGCAGAGCATAAAAGGACAGCATAGTATCTCTCTGCGTAAAAGGAATACTGTAACTTTTGCTTCACTGGTGCACCTTAACCAGAAAGTCCATCCCCCGTTTCCACCTACATGCCTGCACTAGTCTTATCTGCCAGTGTTTTAAGCACAGAGCCCAGTCTAAGAGCCCTCAGGGGAAGGCAAACTTCGCCAAGGTAGGCTGAGTTTGCCTTCTGCCTATGGCCATTGGATGGAATGAAAAAGCAGAAAAATAATAACTCATATTTTGTGGCCAGCAATTTTCTTCTTCTCATTCTGGACTACCCATAGGTAGCAATACAATGATAGAACTGAAGTAGATGGCAAATATAGACTGACCTCAGCTGCATCTCAACTGCTACCTTGATTTGGGATTATCTATGAAAAAGGAGATTCTTTTGCCATGGCATGAACTGGTTGATGGATGAATCTCTGCCTACAGAGATGAGCCGTACTTGCATCCTGCACAGCAGACAATACTTAGCAGAATTGCGGAAGGCTGACAAAATCATGGTTTGTGTTGAAATGGACCACAAAGATAATCTAGTTTCAACCCTTCTGCCATGGACAGGGACACCTTCCACTTGATCAAGCTGGTCAAAGTCACATCCAGCCTGGCTTTCAATGCTTCCAGGAATGGGGCATCCACATCTTCTCTGGGCAACCTGTTCCAGTGCCTCATCACTAATATCTAATCTAAACTGGCCCTTTCTCTGTTTAAAGCATTCCTCCTTGTCCTATTACTATATGCCCTTGCCTGAAGTCTCTCTCCAGCTCTCTTGTAGCCCGTTAGGTAGTACCAGGCTCTTATAAGGTCTCTCCAGAGTCTTCCCCTCTCTAGGCTGTGCAATCCCAACTCTTTCAGCCTGTTTTCATAGGGGAGGTTTATTGAGCTTCTCTAGCTCTGCTCACCTTAAAAAACAGTCACTTCTCACTGCCGTTTTCCTCTTTCATTACTTTTAAAAGTCTGTATAATAAATTTCCATTATTGTTGTCCCCACCCAAGTGATTAATTTCTTTTCTAAATAAAATTTTCGTTAATAAAAGGGAGTACCACAAAATGTATCCCATCAACACTGAAAAACAAATCAATATTGAAAAACAAGAGTCCTTTAAGTATTGGTTGCAACTATTGTTGCAAAACTGCAAAAGAAAAATATATGTGTCATCATGATGCGTCTCTACATGCAGAAATACAGTTTGTTTAAAAAAATGCTCACTATTATGTATTGTGGTAGTCACTATAGTAATAACTCTTTTCCTCTTGCATACAAAAGTAATTGGTTATGAAAAACTATGGAAATTTTTACTAGGTGGGGCCTTGCTGACACTTTTGGTCTCAGGTTTTGTTTTTCCCAAGATATGCATATTTACTGCACCAAGTATGGTCAGTCCTGAGCATTCTGAGACGTGTTCAGCTCTGCTGAGAGAGGCGGAGGTGATGTGGTGAGGTTCTGGAAACAGCACATTCAAAAGGCAAACACAGCCTTTTATTTTCCCATATGTTCCATGGAGCAATGATCACAGAGCAGGTCCTGTGTAATGTAGGACAGTGAATCTCAGCAACAGGTTTCCAGCTCAGAGATATTTGGGAAAGAGTGTCCAGGCTTCAGTGCATGTGGCCCTCTGAAGAAGTTGTCTCAGTGCCTTCCTACCCTCAGCACTGCAGTCTGTAAAACTTAGAGCAAAACTGACCCAGAAGCAAACTATTTCAGAATATTATTTTACCAATGCAGTAGGAACTTATGTTATGGCTTTTCTATGTTAACCAGACCCGATTGCATAAAAAGGCTTAGGAGGAAACTTCAAAAGGCACATGCTCTTACAGTTCCACCATCCAGCCATGTGCATTTGAGCTTCTATGCACTGGGCATGGTGCTTGGAACTTTCATTTGTCCCTGAAGGCCGCAGCAGCATCTTTGCTGAGAGGCTGTCTGGCATGCCTCCTGGGCACAGGCTGTTTGCTTTCCACTGGTGGCCCTGGGACCCTGTGGCATGGCAGCCCCAGGTCACCACGCTGGTGCTGAGCCCAAGAACTCTGCAGTACCTCCATTACACTTTCTTCCTAGCTCCAGATACATAGTAATGAAGGTTTGCAGCTTCATTTTTCAAGGATGTTTGTCAGGGAAAGTACACCAAGAATAAGATTACGATTTTCTTTAAGCAATAACTCCTGGTTTTATTTACTATAGGAAATTTTCAAGTGTAGGCAGAATTGTATGTTTAGGTACATTTCATTGCCTCATGTCTGGCAGTGTTAGAGGCCCCTGCCTTGCCCAAGATCCTTCATCTCTCCCTACCTTTTGCATGCTTCCTCCTTCTCCAGAACATGGGAGCCCATTTCTCTGTCTCTTTTCTTCAATTCAGTCCTTAAAGGAGCCAATTAAGGACCTCATCAAAAAATAAACAAATATGTTCTACTCTCATTTGTCAGGCACTTCTGTTTCACCTCGACATACAACAAAATCCAGATGATCTGTCGAATACTACCTTCCCTGGTTTCGTTCAGACTTGAAAAGTAAGTTTGCCCTGAACTCCAGCCAACTGTGAGTCCGTTAGTGGCTTTCATGTGAAGTGCCTAGAATCAAACAGAACTCACAAATTAAATGTAGCTTTCCCCATAATTAAAGTTATTCACTCTTCCTCTTAGGTGTCTGGACAAATATGAGGAAACTTTCCTAATTTCTTCCTGATTTAGAAGAGTTGATAAAATATGGAGTCCTCACATTAAAAACATGGGGAATACTTAGCTTTTGTTGGGTTGAAAGATACATTGGGCCCCACAGTAGTGCCAAAAAGCGAGAGGATGGTGGAGACACGGACACAGAGAGGGAGAAGCACTGTTGTCAGCAGGAAGAAGTGAAAGAAAACTGATCAGGTTGCTGGGAGGAACAGATGAGGGTAAAAGCACTGGTGCTTAAGAAAGAAAAGAGCCTCCTCCATCATGGAGGAAGATGGTGCAGAGCCCATGGGAAGGTATTGCAGGGACTGAGGGGAGGCATTGGTAGCAGTGGGAGCAGACGGGGAGCAGCCCACAGGCATTAAAGCAGCAGGTCAGGATGATATGGCTGTGCCTCATCTGCCAGCCTCTGAAAGTAAAATTCTTTCTTACTCACCCCTCACATTATCCCTAACACCATGTTTTTTCAGTCTGCATGTGGGACTTGAGCCCTGCCATTTCAAATTAGAGTCTGTTATGTGGGCATCACAGGCATAGTGTAAGGTTTTCAGTGGCAATACCTTGGCATACAGAGGTCACTCTGACACATACATGCATAAGATCATTCCAAGTGGTTGGTAATACAGCAGGATTTACCTTCAACCTGAGTCATATGCCCTACTGGTGTAAATAGACACAGTCACACTCACTGCAGTAGGATTTGGTGTATTTATATGGGTGGAGAATTTCTTTTCATGTAGTGAGCCTTCAAACAAAAGAATAGACAAGAAAAAATTACAGGTTTTTCTCTTTTTATCCCTCTGTTTCTAAACAGAAACTAATTTCCTCCTATGCTGTAGTATTTTAAAACTAAGAACAAAGAGCCAGTGAGAGTAAGCACAGCTATGTGCTAATTTATAACTGCTCAGAGTAAAAGGCAGCTCCAGCTGACAGTAGCTTCAAAAAAACTGTGCCTCCTGTAAATTAGGGTAAGGGAACTGATCACTGAAGGTAAACAGGTGATGAAATACTTCATTAGTACCTCATTTGTAATTTATGTCTGCTGAAGTAGTTGACAAAGAATCAAAACGTAAGTGGTAGATTTCTCAGAAGTGCAGCCTTTGAGGTCACTGAAGTGGATTAATTATAACCCAGTGTAAAGCACAGCCTGTCTCTGTGTCAATTACCAGTATTTGATAACTGAAATTATGTCAAGCTCTGTTCTTCTTCAAGATGCAGCCACACATTTTAAAATCATTATGACCGTAAGCATGAGCTTCACATAGCTAATGAGTTCAGCTCATTTATTAAAGTTCGTTTTGGCTTAGCAGATAGTAGTTGAGAGTCAGAGGGGAGTGGGTGACAAGAGATCCAGTTCTGCAAAAATAAATGCCTTTCCTTATCCTCTCTCCCAAACCTGTGCAGGAGAAACAAAGCTGATTCACTTCCAAAGAATCATTTAAATCTACTGTAGGAGAAAGAGTTGAGGGAGTCAACTGCTGTTAAATATGACTTGCTTCTAATGGCTATCAGACCTCCAATTGTTCTGTGAAAAGGCTGGGCTTAATGGACTACCTGCTGTTCATATTCATCATAGCAGAATGACTGATAATGTACCTCTATTACATCTTGGGATTTTCTTTCCCCTCTTCCTGCCTTTTTGCCACTCTTCTCTGGAACTACACAAGCTTTGGGTAGGGTTCAATAGCATCTGTTCGTATGTTATCAAAACCTACCATAGGCTCTTTGGTGGGTAACTCTATCTCACCATGGCTGTGCAATCTGCTGCTAGTGCCGCAGACAGGCAGCAAGCACTCCCTGCATCCTGACCCTGGGCAGCACTGCCTGTGAACAGTAATGAACTTCTGAAAGCAATGGCTTTGGGTTTAATTTGGTTTGCTGATGCAAAAGTAGCTAATGCACTGAGTTGGTGTCACTAAACTCATCACCAGGACACCAGCTTTACCACATGTTTCATGTGTGCTTTATGCTCAGTATAGCTGCCATGCCAGGGACCACAAGCAGCGGTAGCTGGTACTGTGGATTCCCACCTCTAGGGAAAAAGATGCCAGATCTCAGCTATACTGTCAAACAGAATGGCTCCAACTTCAGCTGAGTTCAGACCAAATAGCATTTACTCTAGTGAGTTATTCTTTCACTGTTCCCTGCTTTCACCTGGAGTATCTCAGTTGTAACTATCTCTTACTGAAGTAAGTAGCAACATCTAATCCTTACTACATAGGCAATTCCTTACTTTTTTTTTTTTTTTTTTTTACTCTTTTTGCAGTTTGGAGTGAGACAGTGCTTTCAGTGGAATATCACATTTATCATGGCTGTAACTTTATATGGAACCATATTCCATATTCATCAGCAATCTTCTAAAAAGGCAACAAGTTAATACTTTGAGGTGTACGTAGCATAGTCAGAAGATTTTCTGCTAAAGAATAAAATTCTTTTTATGATTAACAGCATGTGGTGCTAATGTTTAAAATACAAATTTTATTTTGTCAGTACAACTCATCATTCCTTATTACACATTGTGAAATCATTTTAAGATTCTTTGTGCCTTTTTTTTAAGCCAAAAGAATATCTGACAACCACCCAAGACCTTTACTGCAGAGCCCAGAGTAAGGATACAGCTGTCAGCTAAACCATAGATGCCTAACCTGAACCTCATGAAAATAATTGAGAAAAAGATTTATTTGTGTGTTTGATTTAATAATACTCTATTTTCCAATTAAATAAAACATTCCAACTTGCATCAGATTACTGTTCATATCTTTAGTACCAGGATAATATTGTTGCTAACTTAGGAGCACCTAAATAGATTAGATACGTAGAGAGAGATAAACTGAGCAGAATATTCACCACAGGGTGGCTTTGTGGCCCCACTCAAATCAGCAGAAGTTATAGCATCTACGTCAATGCATATGGGATTTCAAATCTCATATTTTAACCTTCACTGTTTCATGGAAAATATTTAATTGGATAAACAGCCAGAATGTTGAAACAATCCCTCCCTAAATATTTTGCAGCAATAAGGACACTGATTTCTCCATGGCATCAATCAAACTGGAACACTTGAAAGTACTCATTTCAATTTAAGTAAAAATGTGCTGCAGACTGAAAATGAGGGAAGAGAACTGGTATGAAGAGTATTATAAGCTATGGCTAGACTTACCTGCTAGGAAAAATGATGGCTCATGTCCAGTCCACACCTCCAGTTTTCTTAACTGTGAAAACCAGATTGTGGGAAGGTAGGAGGGAAGAACAATGGACAGCTGGTGCATGCCTGTGTTTTGTCACAGTAGGGAGCAGTGATGTGAGAATATGCAACTGGAAAGTGGAAATTTTCCCACATCCCTCACCTAGATACAACTAAGAGCCCACAATGGCCAAGGAAATGGCTTTTTCATAGGAATTCAAAAGTGTTTCCATTTTTTCTACTTATTTGCTTAAATATAGCTTCGTAGACCAAGATTTTCCAAAAAGCTGAGCAGTAGATGGGTTTATTTCCTTGTGTGCCACCACCTTAATGGTACTGCATTGGCAATAACCTTAATAACATTGCAGACTCAAAGTCAGGCTTTTATGAATGTACAGGAACAGATTTGCAAACTTGTGTTCCCAGATGAGCTCCTACATGGCACCAGAGTAATGGGCACATTGCAAAATCAATCCCCACTGTCTCCCAGTACCAATTCCACCACTTGATCTGAGTTTAATAAAATGTCAGCACTAGAACTTATGAGGACTTGCAAAAAGGCTTTCATAGTGAAACCTCAACTAGACAGTGATTAAAGAAATGTTGACAGAACA
This sequence comes from Acropternis orthonyx, assembly GCA_035583155.1. Taxonomy (NCBI): domain Eukaryota; kingdom Metazoa; phylum Chordata; class Aves; order Passeriformes; family Rhinocryptidae; genus Acropternis; species Acropternis orthonyx. The sequence continues at coordinate 45,883,962 of JAWWEU010000001.1, read as the reverse complement.
AATTGATTTTTTTTTAGGCTGCTGTTCATGCTTTCTGTCCCTTTTAGCAGATATTTATCCATGACTGGTAGGAATTTGTACCTCCAGACAAGGTGTGTGGCTGCACCAGCCTGGAAAGGGGCGAGACAGCTGGCCCCATGGGATGGGACAGGCAGAAACAGATGGCCCTGACAGGCCGCGCTGGCGTGTGGACAGATGGCAACATGGGACAGCTCGGAAAGGGGGACATATGGCTACATAGGATTGGCAGGAGCACAAGTCCTTACACTGGGCCCAATTATGGTCCTGGTGACTCTGAATTTGCTTGGGAGAAAGTAAAAGGGCTTTTACATCTTCCAATCCCTCCTCAGACATGGGCAGGAGTCCCATGGACTGCAGGATGCACCCATGGCTGTGTGCTATATGGTCTGAACAGGGATGCCAGCCACTGCAGGATGTGGAGTCTTTCTGAATGTTTTTTTGCACTGTAATTTCAACATCTAGCAAGTTTTCACTATTATTACACACACTTACATGTTTTGATTTTCATCAGCACATGGTTCTTTAGAAGCAGAAAAAGATAAAAGGCAACATGTGCACCATTGAGACTTAATAGGCTGATTCAGCGTGCTGTTACATCCTTTGAGTCGTGGAAGACAAATGAATTTGCCTGTTCATCATCTTAGAAAGCTGACACATAAGTATCAAAAATACTTAACAAACAGAAAACCAGAACACTGTAATATATCCATTGTATATTCACTCCTTCCAATTTCCTTATTTTTGCAATGATAGAGATACTAACCATGAAATTTGTTTCAATTACTACGAAGCTTTTTAGAAGTAAATACTTTCTCACCACTAACCACTAACTACCATGTCACACATGTAGAGCACAATTAAGAAGAAGAAGAAATTAGGATCTGGATATCTTTCCATGTTGTTTTGAATACGAGAGGCAAAATGAAAAAGCTTTACATGTTAACATTATGGAATGTGCTTATATACATGAGCCTAATATTTTTCAGCATTTCTTCTGTATTTCTTTGTCTTAGTACAAGCTGTCTGCCCTGAAATGACATCATTTGGGCATATTTTAAATAGATGCAGGGGAAATAATTTAGTTTGGTCACATTAAAGTGCAGAAGGACTCCATAGAACAAACATATAGCACAGTCTGCTTCTCCCATGAGAACAGGATGAGTTTTTTTATAGATATATTAAGTTTATTAATTGCATCCACCATAATTACAGTGTACATTTTATAACTATTGCCATTGCATTTTTTCCTTTTCCAGCATAGTTCATCATGCCTTTCATCACCTCTGCTATTGAATACACAGAATTAACAGAGCAACATCTATGACAGAGGTATAGAAAATAATTAAGCAGCACCAGTTGTGATCTCTGGAATCTGAGTATAACAGATTTGGTAGTCATATCACTGAAACCAATTTCCTGCTTATGGACATGAGTATGCAATCACAGATTATTATAGATGGAAACTCTTGTTAATAGGATTAATTCCTCTTTTGAGAGGAGAGGAAAAAAGTGGTGATAAAATAAAAAATGTAATTTCATGTTTGGAAGAGTTTTAATTTATTTATAAAGAGATGCTCTAATCTGTGAAATACATGTACAGATATGCAACTGGATTGCTCAAAAAAATCACCAGTGTTCAGAAGTGATCCTATCTTAACTAGATAAAAAATCAATATTAAGATGGAGGTTTGCACTCTGAAGTCCCCAAGCCAGATTTGCTGATGTCTGCTACTTACTTTTACTTTTTGTGAAAGAGGATTTTCACAGCTACAACAAGGGAGTTGATTTTAGCCATTCAAAAGATACAAAGGGATTTCTAATGTAGTTTTTCTAAGGTTTATGTATTTATATGATGACATCCTCAAAGGACTAAAAGTTAGTCTTGCTGCACTTGCTTTGCCACGTTTATTGCTGATTTCCTGGCAATAAAATACATTAAAAACCTCCTATATCTCTCCATCAGTAGCATGATTTTATCTGAAACTGTGTATCCCCTTTGAGATGATATATCTATTTAAGTAATTCATTAACCTTCTGTATCATGCTGGTACCCAACTACTGAAAGTTCAGAATCACAATTGATGCATATTGGGATAGTGGCACTCAAACAGATAGAGCTATGGTGATTGATAGTCACTGAAGATTTGTTTGACAATTATTTTCTCTAATAAAAATTTCTTTAAAAGTCAGATTTCTTTAAAAGTGTCCATTGTTATTTCCTATATTTCCCATAGGTTTTAATTAAGGTCTCACCAAACTCAAAATATGATTTGTTTTTTCCCCTTGTATACAAGAGCGTTTCCTATAGTTTGGGAAAATTATCCTTGTATTTGAGAGCTGTGAAATGCCTCAGTTTCACTGTCCCACTTGTTACAAATGTATGTATTCTGCTCCATTCAAGTGACCTTTGGATGACACTAAGATGTTATAGAGTTTATAAGGTAGAAATCCCTCAGTAGAAACATCCTGAATAATTTTCCTGCAGGAAGAGGGCTTCCCCACCTGCAGTTTTGATAGGATGTTTGTTGCCTCAGGAGAATGGCAGAGAAGATCCACAGTTTAATTTGGTAGTTTGCGGCAACATTCTGTCCACTGCATTCTAAAGGTTCAAAATCCACAAAATATAAGAATGAAAATAAATGTTTTCATAAGCAAAGTACCATGGTTAGTCATGATGCTTCCAATTTGCAACATCCCAGAAAGATGAATGATCTTTCTTATATTTGTTATTTTAGTTTTTCTAAGGGATGTATGATGAATGAGATTTTCCAAATGTATTCATGAATAATAATGTCACTTTAATGATATTGCGTATTAGCATACAGTGGATTATTATAAAGAATGCCAATAGGGATTGATAACCAGGTTCTCTAATTGAAATCATGTCTAGAAGAAATACTACAGTTGGCTTTGCACATTTCTGGACTACCAAGAAACCAATATCTCTCCTGAAAATGGTAGACTGCCTACAGCTATCATTCCAGCTATTTCTGAGTAATGGTAATAGCTCTGGAATGACATCTGACTTGAAGCAGTCAGGTATTAAAATACCAGACAAGCACAGCTGCCCATACCTGACTGTACTACAGGAGCAGTGATCTGTGGCAATCTGCCATGGTATTATGTCCTTTTAAGATGCAACTTCTCCAAAAGGCAAAAGTTCAACTAGTCTTGGTTCCCATCTTTTACAGGGAATTCTATGTTTCACAAGTAATGGTGAATACTGGAAACTGGAATGTAAAAAAACCAAAACCACAAATTCTATTTAAAGCATCTGTGAAGTAAATACAAACACGTCCAGAAGCTAATGTCATGTGTTTATTACATTCAAAGTGCAGATCAGCCTGAAAGCCTGACTTTTTGGAAGGTAATGGTAAAAATGCCATTGCCATTTCATTCAGTCTGTTCTGTCTTCTCGGTCCTGGTGTAACTACCAGGCTTCTTTCTAGGTCTACGGGTTTTTTTAGAAATAATGGAAATAACTTAGATGAAATTAAATCCTCATTTTCTTGGGCATAATCCACAAGCCTCAGGAATAGCTGATGAAATATCCTTGCATTTTTTAACCAATTGAACTAATCCAGTCAACACCATAATTGCACTCAGAATCCCTTAGGCCTAATTTGAGCGTAAGGAAAAGCTACTGTGCTATTGTTAAACTACTTGGATTTAATTTTTTTTTACCAACCAATAATTAAAAAACACAGGAAATGACATGGTGACTGATGGAACTATTTTGAAGTGCAAATTTATGAAGCAGCTGCATCAAATAAAGTGGTAATTTAATTATGCTTATGTCCTAAAGCTGAGGTGCAGTGAAGAACATTTCTGAGATACAAGCTAATTCAAATCTGGAATAGTAATCCCACATTTAGTGCTATAGCTCGCTTAATTACAGCATATTAGCAAAATAATGAGATAATTAATCTTCAAATGCAGTTCTTGTCTACATGCGTATTACAGAAGAATTTGACTTATCCTTTCTTTGTATGTTTTTCCAAGAACAAGTTATGACTAATTTAACCTAGAGAAACCCTTCCTTACCAAAATACCTAGATCTTGTCTTTTCCAAACCTATCACGTTTAGGACAACTCATTCTTTGTTTAAATAAGAAAATACTCTCAATAGAATCTGTGAGAAGAATATCACAGGGCATTAAATTATTTTTATTTGTCAATTAAATATTATTGCATCTATTGCTTTTACTTTTATAAGTAGAATATATGGACTATTCTTGTGCCATTTAATCTATTCTTTCCCAGGTTTATTTGCAGTACAGTGGTTTCTATCTGCATTTTGAAAACACGAGCTTTTACAAGAAGATAGCTGTTGACATGTTATGTATTATATACATTAAGCACAGTACCAGAAAGTAATACCTTTTCAAAGACATTAATAGTCATAACTTTAGAAGATTTCTCAATGAATTAATTTTATATTTTATAAATATTAATATAAATATTCATTTTACATTTTGAACTGTTGATTTTATCCACAGAGTACTTAGCAGTGCTTTAAATATATATATTCTTTTTGTTCTTGCTTGTATATATACTCCTCTACAAAAGGCAACAGTCATAAGACAAACGTGCTTCAATTTTTTCACACCACATTCAAAATTCTCTGCATTTTCACATGACATCTAATGCAAAATTTGCATCTCTCATTTGCTACATCACTCCTCCAAGTCTTTATCTATTTGCTTCAAATGATGACTACAACAGACCATTTTGCATTTTCAATGTTTAATATTTTTGAGTACTTTTATCATTGGATATAAACTGAACCAGTATTTCACATCCTGCCCTCGTTTCCAGAGGCTATGGGTCTATAACCTATGAGCCTTGGAATAGCTGATGAAATATCCTTACATTTTTAAGCAATTGTACTAATCCAGTCAACAACATAATTGCACTTGGAATCTCCTAGGCCTAAATTGAATCTAAGGAAATGATGTTTTTTTCATGCTGGGCACACAGTTACAAATATCACATTTAAATGCATTATTTTTATTGTCATGAAGTCTAATGCGTTAGGTAACTGCATAAGACCAGATGTTATTCTCCATGATAGATGATCAAATATATAATACTGGCAAAAAAAAAGAGGAAGGAAAACTCCTTCTGGGAAAGAGCAAGACTTTGTATCTTTTGTTCCATTTTCCACATTTGGTTGACTCCTCTTTGAGGAACTGATGAGATATACTGATCCTAAAAACATGGTTGCTCAGATTCAACAGACTTGAAACTATCGTCTAATAATATGCGATAGCATAGGCAGCATATTGCCTTAAATCATTTTGCCTTAATGAGAGTTGCATAATGTTTGTGTCATGTAATGGTTGGCTTTGCAAAGTCAACTGGAAAACTGCTATCTGTAGGAAAAGACTAGTCCCAAAAACACAGATGTTTGTATTCAAATTATACCTCAGTGGAAATCTTGGAAATTATAAAACTCCCTGTATCTCTCTTAAAAATTCACATCTAACAATATATAAAGACATGAATTAATATATACATATATTTTAAAGTTAGGGAGAAAATGGTAAAATAAGAATGTTCTACTGTTTTTTCACTGTACCCTTGTGGCCTCTGTCACAGCCACTCTGAGTGAACCAAATGCTCTGTAGCTGCCACTGTATTTGTAGTTCCCTCTGCTGATCAAGCTACACAGGTTTAGGCTTGGGGCATGACCCAACACATAGAAGCTGTAGCTTTCCCTTCCCTTTCTATGAAGAGATCAGGAGACCTCATTCCACTTCATGTTGTGCTCTCCTCCAGTGCAGGAGAAAGACCAAAACAAAACAAAAAGCAGAGATGATCTAAACACGTAAGTTTCCAGATATTTGAAGCATTTTGTTTTATTTTGGTTGAGTTTTTTTCCTTGGTTTTTTGTTTTTTTTTTTTTTGGGGGGGTGGGTTGTGGGTTTTTTTAGCTCCACAATATAATTATTTTCCTAAAAGTCACCTTTAAATTGGAGGGAATTGAATTCTCAAGCTTCTATTTGACTGTGACCATCTTTCATGATGGACTGAAGCATGTCTCCTATTTTTTTTCTGACTGGTGATGTAAATTTTTTTCTGGAGCACTAACTGAGAAATTTAAACCACAGTAACAGATGGAGGTCCAGAGCAAGAGAAGTTACCATTGCCTCTTTAGACAGAGAAAGCATCATACCTCAGGAAGAACACCCAGAAAATTATTCCCTAGACTAAAAATTGTTACTTAACTCAAGAGTGTAGTGATAGCTCAAGTGCAAAGAATCAGGTCCCACCACAAGCTCCCTTTTGTACCCTGTGTCGGCTGCTGGGAATGGGCAGAGGGAGCACAGGAATGCCTCAGAAACCCTGTTAGCCTTGCAGGAGGGTCAGTTATAAAAGATGGTTACCCTCATGTGGTAAGAAGCTTTCTCCATGAAAGCTTTTCATTGAAGGTAAAAATGGGAAATGGGAGTGGGAATTTCAATTTCCCACCATCTTAAAATCCTATTTCCTTCTCCTCCTGGCCTTGCCCACTCAGACCTATATATTTGGTGGGGAAAGGCAATCTTTTGATGACTCCTTCCCTTAGTTTATAATTTAGAAATAAACAGTGTGGGTTGTGGGAAGAGCCATCCAAGATTTCATGTCACTATGGTGGGCTGAGGCAGCATATGAGCACATTTAATTTATCACTTGTCTAAAGCGTAGTGGTTTATCTTGGTAAAGTGAAAGCAGTTAAGTTCAATAGTGGAATATTTTAGCCCAAAGCATAAAATTACTTCTCAGGAGAAAACAATAATTTGTTTTTCTTTTACTTAAATGTTGTGGGATTTTAAATCCTTTTTTCAGTAATTTTTTTTCACCCAGAGATTGTCAACAGCTGTCACTGAGGTCGTTTGCCCATGGAATTGCACTGACACCAGGCACTGGCTGAATGATTTGTACTGACCTTTTCTCCTTGCAACACCTTTCCCCACAAAGTTAGCAGACATCTGAATCTCCTTCACCCTTCCAGTAAAAGACCTACCATGTGGTAGAAAAATTTTTATGTTGTGTTTTTTTCTCCAAATGTGTGCTGGTTAGATGGGTAATGTTTGGTGGTTAAGCCTATAGTTCTTAGGCAGGAGTCAAATTGTTTTAACTGAATCATAACTTACAGTCATGTGCTGTTTCTGTGCAAAAATTACTAGATTTGAGAGCACTATACACCCTTCTAATACTGGAACTGCAGTTTCATTATAATGCCATTATTATGCAGGGTGATTTTAATAACAGAAAACACTTACTGTCTTTTTTTCTTTTTTTTTTTTTTTTTTCCAGTGCAGAGTATCATCTTCAGTATTAACTTAGCCCTAGAGATATTTAGTGCCATATTTTAAATATTTGTGGAGAGAGCCAGTCCATGACTGCAATGTTCAAACTTTTCATCTGGTTTCCATTTAAAAAATGAGGAGGGTCTCTAATCTGGTTTACACTAACTGTCCAGGACTCTCTCTCTTGGTCACTGAGGCAGCCAACTAGCAACATTAACAGAGAAAAATGTCTTATTGGAAAAGTGCTTACAAGAACTGTAGTGTTGTGTCCCTTAAATACATCCTTCCTCTCCAGAAGGTACTTCTCAAAATACCATAATCCTTTTTGTTTTGCAAGTCTTTATACTCTGAGATCATTTTCAATTCTTCTGTCTCATTGCAGCACACATCCAGTCTTTTGACCATTTCTCTTTTTTATCTTACTTCATAGAGCTTTCTACCTGAATTTAGATGCTCCCTTGAAGCTACCAACCCACAGGTAAAAGTCATGACTATAAAAAGAGAAACAAGCTTCAGTTCTGTGACTAAAATAATGTTCAGTTATGCCATACACTTGCTTTTAGAGTCACAGTTGAGATTTATTTTGGAAGGACACTTGGAACAGCTTTACCATCATTACCATAAAGTGCAAGATTTTCTTTCATGGAATTCTGTGTTTTCCCACAGATACATGAACAGAGCACAGCTGCTGAAATGATTCAGCCCCACATGGTGCCCCCAGCCATTGTGTGCTCTCCAGAATGACTGGACTTCAGAAGAAGAAAGAAAAGATTCTGCACACAAAACCAAGGTGTTAGTGTGATGGCAAGGGCGTAGAATGTTTATCCTGAAGTGGTGCATTTCCTAGGCAAAATACACAACCAGCTGAAGTTTATGACATCTTGTAGTGCTTTTCAGGATCTCTGATGAAAGACTGTGCTTCAACACTAGATCTGATTTCAGAACTACTTCTGTGTCCTGTCTTCATGTGGTGCTTAGTTACACTACTTTCAGCTCTCTATACTTACATTTCTCCACTTGCAAACATTAGGCAATGAGTCATTTCCCCTTTAAAAGTCATCTAAGAACTGTTGTTGTTGCTGTTACTAATTGTAGTAAATGCACACAAAAGTACATATTAGGAAATAAAAGATACAGAATCCCTCCAGAAACTTCTTCCATAAATCATCTAGGAACATAAGGAGATGCACGCAACACAAACCAAGGCAAGCAATCAGACATAGAGGTATATTGTAAGACGATAATTTGTCTGTCTCATGGTGTAGTTGGATTTTATCTTCTTAGAAGCAACTTTTATTCAGAAATTAAAATATTTTGGTCACATTTTGAGTAGGGATTGATTTTCATCCTGTACATTGATTTTTCAGGGAGGCTGGGAATGGAAATCTGATACCAATGAAATTACAGTGAGCTATTCTTTTCTCTGGGGTGAGGCAGCAATTCAGCAAAGTATTTAAGTATGTAGCTGATTCTAAGCATTTAAAAAATCCCAAATCAATTTCCTGCAGAACTCCTCCTGAACATGAAGCTGTGGAGGCCAAATATTATCAAACAATGCCATCCAACTCTGTTTACCCTTTATTTTTTTCTTTTTTGTTCCCATATTTTTTAACATTCAACAATAGCTTTTTCCTTCTATCTGTGGAAAGTTAATTTTAATCTGTCATACTAGCATAGAGTTTCAGCAGGAGACCATGATCAGTTCTGAAGGTATTATACTCCATGTGGAACTGGGCATTGTTTAACAGCAGCAAAAAGATTCCTGAAAATTTCTTTCAAGCGTGCCTGCACAAAGGATGCTAAATTATCTAGGAAACTACTTTATGCAGCAGCACTATATTACCTCCAGCACAAGACTTTCTGTGAGCGTGACCAGGAAAAATCCTGTGTCTATTTTCTCCATGCAAGGAAATACTTTGTCAAGACTTGTGTGGTCAGGGAAAAAAGGCTACTGCATTTTTTTTTTTTTTAATCCTTTAGCTTTTCTCAAAAGATTCAAGGGCCCAATACCTCAAGTTTCTCTCTTTTTTGCCTCATGCTACATTGATTGCTCTTCTCTCCCTTTCCTATAATTTAAACATGTGACATTTGCTGGAAATGAGCAAGGGTACATCATGATACATCTTACAATAAGACCTCGTGGGTCCGTGTGCCTTCGAGTGGATTTTCCAGCACAGACATTATTCTGCTAGTATAAGAGTCTGTATACCAAACTCTACTGCATGATTTAGAAACAGCTTAAGAGAGTTTACACATGTAATAACAAGTGCTATAAGCACCAAAAATTCCTGGACAGCAGCTGCTTAATGGGCCTTAAACCCTGATCCAGTCAATAACCACAATATTCTCATTAAAGTTTTGTTTACGAAGCTCATACAGAAGTTTGTTTACTCACATGGAGAAGAAAATTCTCTTCTAAAAGGGAATTAGAGTGTGAAAACCTACTGCACACAAGATTGGAGAATGTGGTCTCTATGTTCTTGCCCTTAAATAGTCAAAGATGTTGAAAATATGGACTGTTTCTAAACATGTTTCCACATGCACTCCCTATTGTGTGATACTGGTACCCGGAGCTGTTTTGCTGAGACATACTGCAACCTGACAGAGTACCACAGAGGACAGGCAATGACAAAATGTCCCACATGGGTAAAAAATTGAAATGCATTGCTTAAAATGAGGGTCCAGCCCTGGGACAGTTTTTGGAGCAGAGATGAAAGCTCTGCTCCTCAGCAATGCGGCACAAAACTGCAGTACCGTAGCCAAAGAAATATCTCATTACACAGCAAGTGCAGAAGGCTGCTCTCCTCTCTCTGGACCAAACCACAGAGAAGATCTGACACATACTAAGGCCGTGGTAAGAGAGTACACAGAAAAAGAATGTTCTGAAGGGCTTAGTTTGTTAATATTTAAATGAGATTCTTCACTATACAAAGATTTTCTTTGTTTTGATATTAAAGGTCTCCAAACATGCAGTCTGAGAGTCAATAGAAAGGTGAAAAATAATTTGTCAGGTAAATGAGCACATTGGTCTGTAAAGAAAGATGATTGGAGTTGGAAAGGTGCCTTTGGATTTGATTTTACTTTCAATGATACAATAAGGTTTGGGCTTGTGCTGAAGTTGGCTGCCATGCCAAAGGCTATTTTTACAGGGATTTACTGTGGAAAGAAGCCAACCAGACATAAAAGAATATTTAAAATTGAAAAAAAAAATGCTTTCAATGGATACGTGGAAAAGGTTCTCTTGAGAAAACAAAGCACATGCCTAATCATTTGAGCCATATTCTTCCCTCAGGTACCCAAGTGTAAAACCAGATTATTTCCAGTGACTTTGAATGAATTACTCTGCTTTTAATGGGGACAGGATCAGGCCTCTTTTGGTCAATGGATCTATTTAAAAATATTAAGAACATGAGGCTTATTGCCAAACATGAGTCTGTGCCTGGACCACCTCTTATGCTGGCTTCATTTATGTAGGCAGCAAAAACTATAATCTCTTTTTCTCTATCCTGGTTTGTTTCTTTTTAGTTAAAATATGAAAACCACAGGTATACAAAATCTGGTTGTGAGTACGTGGTGTCCACTTTCTGTACTTGGAAGTAATTAAATTTTTTTCCTTCTTTACATACAGTGTGATTGCTGCTATCTTCACAGTTAATCTTATTAATTTTTGCTGTAGTTGGAGCTGCATTTATGTAAAAAAAAGTTTACACTGGGAAAAGATTTTGATTTTCAGTGCATGGTGGGACACATTTGCTGTGGATTGCTTGCGTGTTTGTGTGAGTATGTGCACACACACACAACACACATTAACAAGTAATAAAAGATATCTCTTTGGTTCATTTACACAGTGGAGATCAGATTATGGAAGGTTAAACCATTAAACAAATGCTAATGCACTCTGATGCCTGGACCTTGTCCAATAGTACCTGCAGCAGCTGTCAACCTAATTAAGCCAGATGTGTGTTAAGTGTAAACGGACCTCCCAGGAGGAACAATAACAGATTTTAGGTCCTTAGGGGGCTCAGGGCACCAATGCATATAGTGTTTCTGAAGGAAACACCACCCTTACCTTGTGAGTTTTCTGCTCATTAGTACCATCCTGATTGTACTCCTCTGGGACTGGGCTTGGGGGAGGAAGAATCTCTTTTCATTCCAACTAAGGCCAGCAAGAATGCTCATTTTCAATTGATTATGACAGTCATGACATTTACTCAACACTCTAATCTCTATTTTTTTAACCTCCACTCTACTCTGTTTGTAACATATTTTAAAAGTGACATTTATCCTATGCCAAGTTTGCCAACACTAAGTATATGTGGAGACCATAGGGTGATAGAGAGGCTCTTAATAAGCCTTTTAGTATTAACAATCAAGAGAAAGCTATAGAGCTTGGAAATATTAGGTAATTATAAGCATGCAGTGTGCAATAATGTGTGACAATAAAAAAGAAAATCCTGTTACAGTGTGAAAATATTATGGGAAATTAACAAAAAAAACCACTCAGCAGTATTTAAAATCCGCTGAAACTTGTAGCTGAATTGTTTCTTGTTTTCTGGGAACTGCAATATGTCCAGGAAAAAGAGGCTACAAAAGTAGACCCACAGACCTTCGTACCTGATCAAGGAAAGACAAGTCTCTGAGACTTCCTTTACATACAGAACTTAACACCTACTTTCTCACTTACTTCACAGCCAAGTTGTGGCAATTCTTTCCAAAGAAGCAGAACAAACTGATAAAACAGCAGCACAGAATAAAATTGAGTGTCCTTCACTGATTTCCTGGGAGGTCTGTCCACATTCACTGCCTTTGGATCTAGCTCTATGTTCTTCTGAAGTCACCAGTGATGATCTGATAAAGATGTATGCTGCTATGTCCCCTAAAAAAAAGTTCACCTGAAAATGTGCAGTCATGCAGTAGTTTTGTTTTTTCAGGCACTCAGTCTTCACTGTCTCTTAGGGCATTAAATTTATTTAAGAGTTGTACTAAAATAAATTAACATGTGTTGGCTAGGACCCTAAGATTATATTTTAGTACTATATCCATAAAGATTATTTTTCTAACAAGCTGTCCTGTAAAATCATCTTCTGTGAGACCAAAACGTGTTATAACTGAGCACATTGGTGTGCTGTTGGGATATGAATTGTTGAGACAGTCTTCCTATTCAGTGCTGCAAAAGACAAAAGGGCATAGCAAATCTTTGAAGAGAGCAAGTTTCTCCTCTTCCATCACTACTGAATGGTGTTAAATGCACTGTGTATTTGTGTCCTTAATACCACATTTCCTTGGCTTACTGATAATAAGGTGGTCAAATGAGTATGCTGCTTTTCCTAATGATGGAGGGTAATTTTTTACGATCCATTGAATTTCCACATTATTCATATTGTTCTCAATATTCCCGGTTCCAGTACAAGGATACAGGATTTAGGACCCAAGCTCAGTCCGTGTTCTGCAGGTGTTGTTGGCCAGGGCCCAGAACCCACGCTCCAGTGAGCGTCAAGCTGCAGAGTCAGGATCTTGCTTATACTTCTGGATCAGGGCTCTTGCTGTCTTTGCAGCACAGGAAGGTCGAGAGGCTCCTGCCAGCAGCTTTCCTGATGGATCTCTTCTGGGAAAGGGAAAAGTGGTCCAGCCTCTCATGCTCTCCCTTCCCTCTTAGACATGAGCTATGATAATAGGAAAAGAGGCTGAGAACAGACTTTTGTCAAAAGCACTAAGTGCATTTTATAAGGTGATTCATCCTTTCTGTGTGCTCATTACATTTTGAGATTTTCTTCTGTGCCAGGCCCAGTAGAGGACTTGCATAGTGCATAACACACTACATAATTATGCTATATATATATATATCTAATACACTGTAGAACACATCAATCTTTGGGGTATGACTGGATCTATGTGGTCAAGGACACAAGGTCATTCTGCTGAACTGACATGTCTGTGCTGCCGAGCCCCAAACCACTTCAGTGTGCCAGCATCTGCTTAGTTTCCATGGGGATATCTATTACAATATCCCACTATGCCATGTAAAATGCGGGGAACACCTATTGGGGTATTCATCTGAATACTACAGTGCAGATATCTAAATTGGAAAGAGTCTTCCTAGACATCCTATACCTTAACTGTCATAATTGCAACACCTCACATCCTAATGCAGATGGCTAAAATAGATCAGAGGGGCATCCCTCTAAAAACGCCTGCTTCTCCCCATCAGCTGCAGAAGTAGCCTGGTTTAACTGTTCAGTCCTTCTTCTGCATGGTAGTGTCAGTGTAAGGTTACATAAGAGGAGTTTCACTTGCATTTTCTGGAAGGAAATAATTTTGGTAGGTGTGAACTAGTTGGCAAAGACATTCAGCCCTGTCAGAAATAGGTCAGTTCCTGTAATGCCCAGAACAACAGCTCTAAGCAATTAAAGAGCTTCAAGGGCAAATCCTTTGGTGCCTTTGGAGTCTAGTGAATACCAGGATGGGTAGTAGAACACAACAGGTTGGATTGCATATTTGAACCTAGTTTGCCAAATCTCTTTAGGCACTTAAATTCTTTATTTAATGAGGATTCCAATCCTTTAGAAACTGACGGTGAAATGCCTAATGATGTTGCACATAATTGCAGTGTGCGTGTAACAGAACTTGGTCTCCTGAGCAGTGTATTTCCAGTTTTAATGCCAAATAATTTTTTTGTACAGTGACATGGAAAAATTTTACACAACACAATGATACCATGAAGATAAGTTTTCTCACTCTGTAAAGATAAATTTTAGACTGGGAAAAGGAATAGCATTTATTTCAAGCACGTTTAATCCAGAAGAAGTAGGCTGGTGTATTATGCTTTCCAGTAACCTCATTTCTCTCCTGTGAAAAGAAGACTAATATCAGTGGAAATGCTGAGTGTATTTGGAAGGCTTTGAAACCAATTAATCACCTTCAGAATTTTTCATGAAACCTGATTTCATTTGGGACAAAGTAGGAGCTGAAGTAATTTAAGGATGTCAGATTAAAAAAGTTTTCACAGGTAAACATGCAGTTCCATGAGCATCAGAATTAATGACTCCTGCTTTCCACTGGATTTATTTCTCATGCCTATGAAGTGGCATAATGATTTAAGCTTTCCTTGCTTTTGGGGCTAGGGCTTCTCACCATAGGGATTTAGGAAGGAATCTGGGCTTGCAGTCTGGATGAGAGGTACAGTACATTGCAATATTTTAACTTCTCTGGACAACTGAAGCTGAGGGGTGAACCATGGAAGTGGTGTCTGCCTTACAGCTTAAAAATGCAAGTGAACTCTAAGACATTATGACCATTTTTAATCTTTGCAAATGTGTGGTGAGTTTTAACTGAAATACTTTAATTCACACCAATATAAATTTTCCTAGGCTGCTACTTCAAAGGGGAAAACATGGAAAGGGTATAAAAACTAGCAAAGTACCTTCTGCAATCTTCTGGCTTAAGTGGTCTTAATATCAGGTAGGAAAAAATTGTATCCCTGAAGTTGCAGGTTTGGAGCTGATTTAATCTTTCAAGCAGAAGAAAGATTAACTTGGATCTGTTCAATTTGTTTGGATTTTTTCGGATAGACCACAATGACTTAAATACTTTTCATTTAGTACGGATTTAATTTAGCACATAATGTGTTTTCTAAGAATGAACTTTAGAGACATAGAGATGTCAAGGTAGCTGTGTTGTCACTGGACACATTTTCTCCTTCCACTTCTGTCCTGCACCCTGTGAAACAGCTGTGAGCAGCAGCCCACTGCTCCAAATCCCACTGCAGTTCTCTCAGCTCCTTCATATGGTGTTTGAAAATGACTGGGAATAAAAAGCATCACCTTAAGTGCATACAATGTCATTAAATGCCCTGCATTAACTATTCTGAAAAAAACCAGAACAGCTTTTTACAGCTTATTTACATGTTTTCCTCATGTGAGGACTTAATCTCTAGGATTACATGTCAGAAATACTGCCATTTTAATACACTGGGCAAGTGACAGAAGGAGTGAATGACCATATCTAAAGAACTTTGCTGACTCCTTTGCTAAAATACTTTCAGATTTTACATTGTTATACACAAGATCATCTGTTTTAACCTCTTGGAAAAATAGTTCAACCTTCAAACTTTTGACTAGTATTTATCTTCACCTACTTCTTCTTATCAATCCCTAGCTGATCTTTTTTGTAAAGATTTTATTTTTCAATGATACATGTATTTGGGGGAGAGGGAAATGAACGAAGTAGGTTAAATTGACTCAGAAAGACAATGCCCCGACTCCTAAAACCTGATCTTTCCCTCTTTGATTGAAATATACAAGGAAAAAATATGAAGACAAAAGAAGCTATTAACAACTTGGTTTACAACTTCACTGATTTCATCAGTTTGGTACCAGTCATATAACTGGATCACATGTGCAGGGAAAATATTTTTCCTTCTAAGTGTCAAGTGCAAGGATTAGGTTACAATTGCAGACCAGTTGTTGCTTTATGAAATGCAGCTGTTTTCTGTTATTTGATAGCTAAAGCCAATCATGGAATTAAATACTGAAGAATATTTTTTTGTTATTTTTTGCTTTTAATCTCACATTGGCATTACTGCTGCACTTATCTGAATGAGACCCTTCCACATATACATTATTTCTGTTGATCATTTGATTCTCTTCTTCTAGCATCATCTTCTTCCTAGCTTCCTTTTCTAGTGCTTTCCCATCCTTTTGCCTTTCCTCTCAGTTCCCACTGTCTCTTTGATCACCTGTCTTTCCTGCCTATCATCTCTTCTCTCTCCATTTTTTCCTGGGTCATATTTTCTTCTCACTCTATTTCTGCCTTTATTTTTGTTCCAATAATCAATCACCCAGCCCTGAACAAGCCTGCAAACCATCCTTTTACCACTCCTTCCCTCTCCTGCCCCAGCACTCCTTTTGGCCACCATGCCAAATTCGTGATGACCCCAGAACTGCTCTTTGTTCCCCTCATTCACCTTCTCTCTCTTGCTTTCTTCACAGCCAGTTTGACTCCTTTGATGCCAGGATGTCCAAGCAAGACATGTGTGGGGGCATCAAGCCCAGCACCGTAAGGGTGGGAGGCACAGGAGGATGTTTAGATATAGCCCAACCTTGCAGCAATCGCTGTGGGGATTTCCTGCGTGCTACCAAGCTCGCAGAGTCAGCTATGGGGGAGCCTGGGCTGTCCTAGAGGAAATGAAATATGGGAGAAAAATACACATCTCTTTACAATGTAATGGCAATATTTTTCTATTTTCCAACATAAAAATATCTAATATTCCTGTTAGTACTACCTTGATAATGAATAATGGATACTATTCTTGTTTTGCAAGGCACCATGTTGTTAAACCTCCATGGTTTTATATGCATATGCACATGTACATCTAGGACAAAATCTTCTGTTAAGATATCACCAGCTAAAAATCTTTAGAGCTGCCACTGCTCATGTGAAAGCTTATTAAAGCTTCAATCACCTTCATTATAACTGGCACTCCCATTACAAAATCTGTTGATCCTATATGAAAGGACTTTTAAAATTCTGAATGTAAAAATAAACACATGGATACCTCAGAAAATGGTAATGGATTCACATCTGTCCTTGATCGCTTGAGTCACATTTCCCACTGAGCTGCCTTTGTGGAATCAAGGGCAGAGCTGATCTCAGTGAGTTTATATTAGAATAGCACTTAGATAAATAAACCAAACTTGAAGCTGTAGGTAATCAAAACTGAACACAGCACTACAGGAAAATGGAGACTCAAACATCCTTTAGCGCTGAAGACAGGCATGGCCTGCTCTCCTGGTATGTAATCTAATATCCTCTTCTAAAGCTGGACAATAACAATATGTTTATTTAACCTTTTCACCAAGGCCTCTGCTTCCTCATCGAGAGTGGTGTCCTGACACTGGCCTACTGAAAGAATTTCGTGGAATTGGAGTGATCATCCTGAAAGTCACCGCAAAAAATGGTATGCACTTTCATCCCTGTTCACATAAGGCACTGAACTTGTATTTGGTCACAACTCAAGTTTACCTTATTTTAAAGGCTATCAGTCACTTTTACACAGCACCTTATCAGTATTTCAGGCATGTTCTGTGCCCCTTCACTTCCACTGATGCAAATGCTTTGGTTCAAAGGAAAGAATTAAAAATTATCTATTTTCCTTTTACTGAGAAACAGATAATTTATGGGGACCATTGCACCTGTGAACTTGCCACTGTCTCAGTAACGCTGTAATCAGTGCATTCTGCAATAGGCACAATTTTCTCTCTGTTTAACTGGATTATACCTGAAATGTCTACATCTGAGGGGAAAATACAGGTGGGCTCAAGTTGCACAGTGGACAAATCCCTTTGTAATTACAGTGCACACTTGTATTTCCCACTATGAACAAGGGAACGAAAAAATAATTACAGTAATTTACCAAATAGGTTTATGAGGCTTTTGGAAGTAGATTCTAAGAAAATAAGGCTTGTGTTTGAAGATAAATTCCTTAGCTTTCACTCTGTCAACATATAGTAACAAGCTAGTATCTTATGAAAGAACTGAGAGGGTAAGATAAGCACATCCCACTTTTCCTTACAAAATAACATATTGTTCCTTTATATTGTAAGTCAGAGTGCTGATTTCAGACAGTACTTCTAATAGGCTAGTCTGAGGCTGTAATCAGGATTTCTGAGAAGCTTTCTGTAAAAAACAAAATTGGTCAAAATACTTTTGAGGGCAAGCTCAGAAAGCAAAATGCTTTTGTACTAATACCTGCTTGCAATAGGTAAGATGACTGTTCTTAGTTTGTGTTTTTTCCTGAGCACAATGTTCTCACTCAAAATCCTTGCATCTGTGCACTAAGGCAGTGCAATCACAGCCCAGCTTGCTCTTTGATGTCTGTACTGGTGCTGTGCAGGGGTTGTCACCGGGAATTGCAGGTCAGCACTGTGCTCAAAGATGGTCACTGCAGACAACACACAGAAAACACACTGGAACAGGAGTCTGTTTTTGGATCTTTCCTTTTCTTCCTTTTGACTTTTCAATGCCTAACAACCTTGGAAGTATTGTTACTGAAAAATATTTGTCAAAAATTTGTCTTTGAGATGGTTTGGCTCGTAGACACATTACTTGCCCTTTAGCCAAGTAAAACTATCAACCTTGAAAGTAATACACAAACTTGTAATTATACCTTGAAAGGAGTTTACACAAAGTGATCATGGTATAATGTTGCCACTGGACATTATATACAGCATGATATCTATTATGGTTATTCTTATTGATGAGGCACAGACTTTAATGTGAAAAGAAATCAGTCACCATTTAATTCCAAAATTTTTAATGAAAAGAAAAAAAAGCACTTTTTTTATCATTGTTAACAAGTATACACAAAAACATTCATTGAACATATTGAAAATAAAGGGCTCATGCTGGGTTTGTGCTTGTTGTTCCAAGCTGATAATGGACCTGAAAGAACAACAATGTCACTGCAGAATCTGGTGAAATTTGCATTATAAAAAAAAATATGCATCTGAAAACTGAATCCCATTCTACTTATTCTTTCACTGACACGAAAACTGTCTACTTCACAGTATCTAGGGCAGAGCACAGAATGCCAATGTAAATTAAGGCAATTCTCCCAGAAGAAGATAAGGATACAACTCCCCCCAACAGTACTAAACTAAGGGTCACACATGTAGACCAAAGTACATCATACCTGATGGAAATGTCAGACCTGAAGCACAGGGTAAGGGGAGGGAGAGAGTCAAGTCTCCCAGGTCTCACTTCCCAGGCACCTGGGATGAAGCCTGGACATCCTCCATTGAACAGCCACCACTGCAGGGAGAAAGTGGTTCACCTACACTGCACAGAAAGCCCACTTAAGCAAGGCCTGACTGGGGCCAGCCTGTGGACTCTTCTATGTCATGGTTTCATTTTGGCAAGTCTGTGTATCTCCTACCCTTAGTGAAGCTAATCAGCATTACAGGGCCTGTAGAGGACACCAAGGGGTATCATGCTCTCTTGTCTCATGATATCTAAGAAGCTCTAATTGGGATATGCATGTAATTTTATGAGAAAGACACTTCTGGAGAAGACAGCCACTATTTTAAACACCATCCAGGTGATGGTGGGAAAACCATACCTACAAAAGCAAAGACTTTTGTCTTTGAGAGCTGATGCCGGTGACTTAATTAATGTCTTCACCAGTGTCAACTATGACTGCTGAATTTATTTCTTTTGACCCACCTCTTGGGTTGATCTGGCCTGGCATGGTTTTGGTCTCACTTACCCAACCAGGAAGGGTGTTGGTGGCTGTCCATGTACGTTATACTGCTTATGTATAATTTTACATTTGAGGGATTCCAAAGTATGTACCAGATATGAGACCAAACCTGAAACACCTCTTCATATCTTAAAGCACTGCTTTGCCTCACTGTGGTATTGATCCTGGGAGTTGTTTTACACTGAATGTAAACAATGTCCAGTAACATCAATAAGATCTGTATTATTCATATCTCCTACTATGTTAGAAGAAAATGAAGCATCAAAACCAAACCTTTCAAGAACATTGATACTTGCTATCAGAATTTTACACAGCAAAAAAAGAATGCATTTAAGTTGGTTTTGCAGCAGCAGCTCAGCATTCAGTGAACTTCTGAGTTTGATAAGAGGTAAGTTTCTTACTGGCTTCTCGGGATGTAAAACATGTGAAATGTCTCACTGAGTATCCAAGGTATCTGACAGAAAGGGCAGACCCTATGGATAACCACGCCACAGCAGGACAGCTCACTGCAGAGCTCCCAAAGGAACCACTGTGACACTGAAGCTGCCAGAGTAGGTGTTTGGGGGGAAAAAAAGAAAATCTGGTTAAATCTCATGCTCACTGCAATGCTGTTCTTTTATGGATTAAAATTCTGTGCTGTTACCGAACATGGGTAAGTGTTTATTGTTATATTTGACTCCTACTACTTGCCTCCTTCCCTTCTTATGCCATCTCATTTTTTAACTTAGGGACTCAAGAAACCTGCAAGAAGGGCATTTAATCTGCATAATAGCAGGCTTGGCAGTCTTGAATCCAGCTTACCAGAATTATGCTGGAAAAATTCTGTACCTAGAGATGTCCCGATTGGCAACTCGATTAAAAAAGGTGGAAGGGAGGTGACATTCCTCTCTCATCAGTTTTACCCTGCACTGCCTCTGCCCCTTCGCAGTTTCACCTACATGGACAATAGCCCTTGCACAAGGAGAGTGCAGGTGGGTCAGCAGACTGTAGAAGAAGGCAGAGTAATCAGACAGACAGTGGAAAGATTTATGACTTCTCAATATGCACCTGAAACATATCAAATCTTTGCACATTTTACGAACAGAGCTGTGAAGCTGAGATTCAATCAGGCCCTGAAATATTTTATCTGAACCAAACCCACTGCCTAATAGGCTGAATAACAGAGATAGGAAAGGGGTGAATGATCTAACTGGAATGAATTATGCTGCTGTCTTTCCAAATTCTTCTGAAGTAAAACAGAAGCCTGCTTTTCTTCATTTTACTCATGGTCATGATTAATAACAACAATAGCAATAAAGTTATTCTTCAAAGTTCCTTCACATCTGGTGAATGATTTACCATATTGTAAGTTAGAATGAAATTTGAAAATATTACAAAAATAAAGGACAAGTATGCAAAATTGTAAAAGCCTCAATGGTTGCTGACAAAAGCCATTTGCAATAGAAAGTTTTAGTTTTTATATCAAACAAGTCAATATCATAATCACGGACAATCAGAAAAGAATATTCTGTATATTTGGCACTGAGAAAGGTAAATGCAGAAGTGGAACTTTTGCCATCCAGAGCCCAACCTTTTCAGACAGAGAAGGAGGAAGGCTATGTCTTGGAACTTCTATGAGCAAAAAAGTCTATATATAGAGTCTGATATAAATGCAGTCAGCTTGACTGCTTAGGATTTGGGTAGGAATCCCAGGGTCCTTCCATCTTCACAACTTTCGTGTCAGATATGTGTGACATATCTGATATGCTTAACAATAGCAGCTTTCTAATTCTTCTTTATTATTCTTGTTACTCTACTTGCAATGCATTGGTTGCAGAGAGCCCTGTGTGCCAGCTCCTGCTCAAAAGACAAATTAGCAACATAGGTCAGCTGCATGCAAAGTGGCAAGGGCAGAGCCAAGCCTCTCTTTCTCCCCGCCGTGGCCATGCTCTGAGCTGGCGTTCCTGCAAAACACCACCAACAGAAAAGTTGCTTGTGTACTTTCAGTCTGTTTATTTGCAATAATGACTGAAAATTAAGCAGTTGTTCCTTTAAAAGAAAAGCTCTGAAATAAAATGTTTCAGCTGTTTCAAGTCTTCAAGCCCGACTTCTATTAATTTTGAGTGCAACCAGTGATGTCTGCTCTTGCTTTTCTGTCCCCTTTCAGCCAGCCTATACCTTTAGCCTCCATACTTTTTCCAGTCTCCGAGAAAACACAAATAATTACCTCTCAGCCTTTGGAGTTGTGGAATTCCTCATCTTGTGAAAGTCAGTTCCAAACATGGATTCTTGAACTTTGTTTCTGTAAGACATATTCTCAATTCCTCACCACTTGCTCCTCTGCTTTATTTTAAGCATGTGAATAGTCCAGGTGCATTAAGGGAAAACAGGCAAAACTAAGACAAACTTTGAACTTACAAGTAATGTTGTTTTCAACTGAAACTAGGTAAAGCATCAAGGTTTTGAAGGAACTGGGTCTTCAAAAGAAATGGATAAGATCTGAAAAAAAAAAACAAAACAAAGCTGGCCATTGGTGTGAGTATATGTTTTGTTGCTCTGAGACACCACCAACCCACACACCTGAGGAGTAGAGATGTTGGAGGTGTCACATTTCATAAGTGATGAACAGTGATCAAGCTCCAGGATTAGGCCATGAACTGAGTCTTGGGAGATGGAGGTGCCATTCCCAGACATACCACTCAGCTACTACTGAGAAAACCAGCAAATCCTTCTGGGTTTCTGTTGCCTTCCCACCTTTCTTTGGCCCTTCAGAGAGTCTGCAAGATATTTTGGTAGTTCTCATCAACCTGGGTCTTTTTGGGCCACAAAGCAGTGTTTTACTACTAAACAAAATTATCCAACCGATAAGGCAATTTTTCAGGTATTAAAGACAAATACTTCAGAGCTGGGAAGTGCTAACAATGGTTTTCTGTGCTGATTGGCCTCTTTGTGCCTATACATTTTGACAGTCTTTAATGAAATAACCTATTTGGGTGTTACCCTGTTGAAACACTGTTTTACACAGTGCATGGGGCACAGCATCCGTACTACTCTTCTCTGCTGCTGTCAGGGAGCTTGGTGAGAAGAGAGTTTGGGCAGGCTCCTCACTGCAGGGTCCTTCCCATACAGTTGTAGCCTAAAGTGACAGCATGCCATCACTTCCTGGACTTCAAGGCCGGCAGTGGACTGCCTTCTAAATAAAAGAGGACTTCATAGAACTGCTTAGCTGGGGACCAGCTTCCTGTCTATGTTGCTTCTCATCTTTTTAAATAGGGGAGGGAAACTCCTGAACTGTTTTTCAACATGGTTTTGCATTTTTTTTCTGGTGTCATGTGCTCAACTTCTGCTCCTGTATCCTGATTTGACCCTCTTGACCTTTCATCTGCCCCACAGATCTGGGTGAAATCTCAGATGTCTTGGCTCCTTCGTCTTGGCCAGGCCCCTTAGAAGACTGCATCTCTAATTTTAATTGGTACCTAACCTTAGCTTGCCTGGTCATTTCTTCTAAAAAATGTCAAAGATGCCCTGCAGGTGTCTTGTACCAGTTCCCCCTTCCCTAGCTTAATCAGATGTAGCAGTTCTAGGAAAAGAAGCCATCTCAAAGTAGACCTGGCTGTGAGGGAAGATTGTGGACTTTCTTGGGAACTGGGTGTGCATTTCCTGGGAATTTATAGCAGCCACAAGAAATTTAAGTGCACTCAGACTCTACAGAATATGAAGAGAGTCTTATTATGAAGACCTATGTCTGTGCTAGGCAGTGACTATGGCCAGTTACAGTGACTTATGGCCCAGGATTACGAGAGTGGATTGCACTGCAGCTCAGACACCACTTTGCCAAAAGTTAAGTATTTTCTTCTAAGCAAAGGCTTGGAAGAAATCCCAAATAACCAAACCAAAAAAAAAAAAAAAAGAAAGAAAGAAATTATCCCAGAATCACTTAGTGCTAAAAATGTGTGTCTTTTTTTAGCCTTATTTTCAGAAAGGGCCTAGTAGAATTCAAACCCCTGTCCCCATTTTCAGCTTGATGCAGATACCCAACACAAACAGATATCAACAACAAAGTTTTGAGTAACTGAAACTTGTATTGTGCAATAACACAGTAGAGGCAGAAAAGCCTGTTGTCTTACATCTGTTATTTGGTTCAATGTGTCCAACATCTGGAACATTAAACTGCCATTCTGATTTTTTGCAAAATTTTTGTAAAATTAGATTTCTTGTGTGTTTTTTTGTGTGTAAGATCTCTGAGGGAACATTCACAGTCTTGGCAGCTTGTGCTATCTCAGCTCTAATAATGCCCATATTTTGAGAGACAAAATGTACATTGATCATGCTATGGATTCCTGTTTCACCAGATGCATTGTTTCAGGCCTTTGTGATTTCATACTGGATTTCATCTCGTCTGAAGAGAAAAGAGAGACATGCAAGAGAGGTTCAGGAACATTTTTCCCATGAATATTATTGTCTAAAACATGACTAAAAGGGCTGGTTAGGAAGAAAATACAGTATTTTCATTTAAAAATTAATATGTGGTTACAGCTAGGTAAAAAATTATTTTTTACATGCCCAGTTTCTTACATGTTTCTAAGGATTTTATTTTTGTGCTCATTACGGTAGCAGAGCAAAGTGATTGTGGTTTAATTGCGCTCATGAAGAGATTTGGAATAAGAACCTTTAAAAGTTTCCTAATGATCTTGAATCAGTTTTTTTTTTTCCTCTCCAGACTAAAGGCTGTGGAGATCAAAGATGAATGAAGATGTCGGGGTGAGCAGAAAGCAACTGTAATGTTTCCTTTCAGTATTCAGAAAAGTCAGATATTTGGGCTGCTGTTGCAGAGAGGAGGCAGGAAAATTATGTCTCTCTATTCATCAGAACCAATGGAAATCTGTCCCTGTGACTCTTCTCATATAGAAAATAACCAGTCTGTCAACAAAGCCCTGCTTAATGAAATCCTCATTTTGTGCTCCCTGTTGGCTTTTATATAAAAGTGTTGACTGACAAGCTTATTTTGTGGTGGTTTAGGGGGTTCTTGGAAGGAAATAACTTGCCTGAATCACTTCGAAAAATTAGCAAAATACAAAGCAAAAACATCCATTGGCAACAGTGGGTTAGCAGCATTGCTCTGGATTGCATGGCTCTAGCCATTGCACTGAACCTTCCCAAACTCTCAGCACCAGGACACAGAGCAAAGGAAGGCAGGCAGTAGGAGAAGAAAACTATGAGTGTTACATGATAAAAAATGCTCTCTCCCCCCCTTCCTTTCCTGTCCTTTCTTTTCCTCACATATACTTTCCTCACACGTACTTTGGCATTCATCTACCATGACAAGTCTCATTTCTCCTTTTAAAGGAATGCATAAATGAGCTATGAATATTTGATCCTTTTTTAAACAAATATTTTGGCTTGACAAGGCACAGCAGATAAGACTACCCAAGATGGTAGCCAGCTGCTCAGAGGAGGGAGCGTAGGTAGAGCAGGGGCCAGTGTTAGAGGCATCACCTTTCCCAGGCACTGCACGAAGGCAGCTGCGTGGGGCAGGACATCAGCCTTTCCTGCTGCAAACCCTCTGGTGTTGCACAGGCTGCTTCAAAGCTGTTGGTGATTCTGCAGATTGGTGCTGGAGGACAAATTCTGCCACAAATTCTGTGCTCCACTTCAGCACATGCATGAGATGCTCCACTGGCTTTGGTGGAAATAGTCACGGTCTAAAGTTAAAACACCTCTGTGTGTCCTTTCAGGACCATGGCTTAGACAGAACATAATTCTCTCTGTTAGGGTTTTTAGGAGTTTTTTCTTTGTGTTACTGGGCACTTAAGCTGACTGGAGTCAGTTCAGATTAGCTGCTTTATAGAGCCTCACATCATAGTGAAACAATAAACGAAATTAATAAAGGGCTTTTTGGGTACATGTGCATGGGTTTGTTCACGCTGTATTTCAGGATTTATTGCAAGGATACCGTAATCTGCAGAAATTATTCCCAGGTATTCTACTGTGCTGATACTTTGAGCCAGTGACAAATACAAAGATTTCCAAAAAATACTCACTGATATCGGTTTTGCATCAAAGTTATGAGCACCTTGTTCTACTTGAATGTTGTTGTGTTAATTTTAACTTAAAGTCACAGAATCACAGAATATTCTGAGTTGAAAGAGACTCACAGGGATCACTGAGTCCAACTCTTAAGTGAATGGCCCACATTTGGATCAACTCTCAGTTTTGGTTTTGTTAGCACCATGCTCTGACCCACTGAGCTAATCTCAGGGTCCTCTTTGGTTAAAACCTGTTTTAGGTATATTTTTACTAGGATAATATAGGTGTTTTTGGGAAATTTTTTAGTTTGTCATTGGATTTCAGTTTAAAATTGTCTATTTTGGGGACAATCTCTGAGTAAAAATATTAATAAAACTCTTTTTACTTCATATTTTACTTTTCCTAATTGTCATTACTGGAAAGTTTATAAAGAGCAGTATGAATTTTCTCTGAATTTCTACATCATTCATCTTTTGGCAAAAGATAAAGGATCAGCTTTAGGTTTTTTGGTGAGAAAATAACCAAAACAAAACCTTAAAAGGTTGCATTAGGTTAAATTATGTTTTCAAAAGCTCAGGACAGATTTTTTTGTTTTGTTGCAAATTTACATCATGGAAAGATAATAATGCAAGATTCACTGGAGTCAGTACAGGGTGTCCTTGACTTCAGAAGTCTTTTCATTTGTCTCAAGAGGACTGTGTAAATCTCTTTGCTAAAGAGACTCTTTCTTGTGTGCATTTTTTTAATATATATATATATGTAATTATAGCAACTTTCTGAACATTATGCAAGGCTGGAAGTTACTGATAAGCAGAGGAACAGTGAACAATTTAATACTGCATTAAAAATCTCGTCTTGGACATTTCTTGATTTCCACATTAGAAACCAGCAAAAGATTCCTATCAATCTAGTTTCCAAATGTTGTGACCTCCTTATACTTTTCAGCCTGTAAGACACCCATTATCAGGGCAACCCTGATGGCTGCAGGTGGCAAGCAGTGCCCTACCCAGATGTCACCTTGCTGCTGCTGTGGCATACAGACACAGTCCTGCATCAGCTGAGGGACAGTGTGGGCAGTGATGCCGAAGGCCTATGGTCCCTAGCGCTGCTAATTCATCACAGCAACGTTACAGGAATCCTACTTGGTGTTTTTGTTTTAGATACATATCATCAGCAATTAAATGCTGAACAAAGCATACTGAAGGGGCAAAGTCCTCTGAAATATTGCAGACTTCACTGTATTTCATGTATAGAGAACATCAGGACTAGGTATTAACAATTCTCCACTGGAAAAAAAAATTGCAGCCCATAAACAGTACATATGTCACAGAAATATGTTTTCCCTCTCTGCATTGTTTGGGAAGCATTTGTGGAAAGGTGGTGGGATTGGTGGGAGAATGTGCTTTTTTGAATATATAGTATACATTCTTTTGTATTAAGCTTCCACAGATGAAAGTGCTCATGGTAATGTGCCCTTGTGACATGCTGTTTGAAAATATTACTCTTTCTTCAAAGAAGAGAAAGGGAGAAGCTGTAGCTTTAAATTGTATGAGCATGGGAAAATCAGACGTGGTAATAAAAGTGGATGTTTGAGTGTGTCAGATAAAATTTATTAGATAGGGGTCTCCAACTCAGTGCATTCCTATGCAAAATTCTTGGTAAGCTGCCAGAAGGTGAACTCTGAGCACTAGCACAGTAGAAAATATTTATATTGGTGTAAGGCTGCTGGCTGTGATATGTTTCTGCTCTTTTAAAATAACTTGCTACAAATTCAGAGACTTCAATAGAGGTCAAACTGTAGGGAACTACACAATTTAATGAATCAATTACAGGCTTACAGACAATCAGTAATACCATTGTGGAAAAAATGAATTATTAACATGTGAAAATAATTTGTAACAACACATACAGTAGCAATCAGGGTTATGTTTCTAAAAATGTTCAATCAATCTAATTGCTTTACCAGTAAAATCAACACAACAGATTTATTTTGCTTTTCACACTTTTTTTTTTTTTTTTTTTTTTTTTTTTTTTAGGTTTATCTCCAATATGAATGACTGTCAGAAGACATTCTTCAGCACACCTCAGCAGTGGCTTCACTTAGCTACTACTGCCAGCTCACATTTCATTAAAATTGAGCCCATGAGAAGGAATGTAAAATAATTTCCAAACATATCCCATTACCTTTACTTCATTAAGATACAGACTTTTTATCAGTGATATGTTCTATTTGAAATGAGTAGGGTTACCTTAAGATAATTTTCTTTTTTCATCTGAACTTTGGCCCAAATTCTGATAGTACCTTTTCAAGATGTTTCTAAAACCTCCATTTGAAGGAGACACATTTTCCTTCACACACCACTTTGCTGCAAAGAACTGCCTTGAACAACATTTCTCTGAACTAGTTTTTTTGTTTATTTGGGTTTTTCATAGCACTTGATCCTTGACAGTTTGTCTTTTAATGACAGAAAAAATATAAAATCAATAGAAGTTCTTGATTATTCTGCCATTTTAAGAGTAGAACGATATTTTTGTTTTCCATACTGATTTCCTGAGACTTCATACTTCTTTTTGGTTACAGAGATGCTCGCCTCAAATTTCCTTTTATTTTGTATTAAGCAGGACACAAAAAAAATCTCCTAGCATCAATCTCAGCTTCCATAGAGTATTCATATCAGTCAGACTAACAGCTGTTTGGTGAATTTAGACTAATCACAATTTCCTATTCATTCAGATCCTGGAATTTAAGAAAATATCCAGCAAACTCTCAGTTAAGACTACCATGCTCTTTTCATTGCAGCTTTGGAAATACACAGGCCAAACTAACAAACTAAAGGCCATCTTCCACATCTGGTTCTAAAATTTTAGAAGAAAGATGTAAGTTTTCACGGAGGTTGAAAGGATCATCCAAAAATAGAACCTGGAGGTATGTATAAATAGAGAAACTGGGTTGAATGATAAATCATCTACTCTTCTTATGCACCTTAGTAAGTCAATACTTGTACTCCAAATGAAAAATGAATCTATTAGAGAATCATAGAATAGTTTGAGTTGGAAGGGACCTCCAAATATTATCTTGAAAAGTAATGTCACTGATGGGAATGGAACTCACATCTAACACCACCAGACTTTGTTGGACTATGAGGTGTTGCAAAGGTGTTTTCTTAATGTATTTTAGCAGTAGCACATTTTAGTTAATCAAATATGCATGACTCCTTAAGCTGGTTCAGGAGTCTATCGGGAACAAAGATATATGGAAGTTGCCATATGCGTGTCAACTGCTCTGCTGTAGCTGGTGCACAGAATTCCTGGAAGATAGAAAATGTGTTAAACTTCTGTCACTGAACTGTAAGCTAACATGTCTCATCTTACAGTTTTATGAAGAAAACAGCATTCACTTGGATCATTAACACTAATTCTCTACCTTGTGTGGCAATTCATTAAACGTATTTGTGCCATGACTCAAACACAGCAAGCAAAAAATCAAGAAGAAACCACACTCTTGTCCTGAGGACTGTCATACATGTCTGTCTTCTTTTCCTGTCCTGATTTGCAAAGCCACAGGTAGCCTGTTATCCCCTCCTTAGAGGAAACATTGTTCTCATCAGACAGACACTTTGGAGATGGAAAACTCAAAATAATGTGCTCAGAATAGTCACAGATGTGATGGTGATTTGGAAAGCTTAGCTCCCTCTCTGTAGAAAGTATAAATCCATGAAATAGTAAAACTCACTCTTCTTATGGAGAAATTTTCCTTCCCAGGTGTAAGCAAAAAATACTGCATGAATAGTTCTGTAGAATTCCATGATCTCATGAGAATGGATTTTATCTGTAAAGACATGATGAAAATATATGTAAGGAAACATATTTTTATTTTTACTTGCGATAAACAGGATTTCTTATACTGCTTCAAAATGTACTCATTTTACATCTGTGACAAAATATCTAAATAGAGTCAGCAGGTTTCTATTCAGTTTTTAGCATCCCAACATAATTTTTGCCAGGTCTCATGAGACACAGAGATGTATGGAAACCTAATAGAAGTACCAATCACACAGGACTGGACTTTGTGTCATGAAAGAATCAGCTGGAATTAGAGTAAATATCTACTCTAAAGTCAGAGGTACATTTCTGCTAGGCTGAATTCGATAATTTACTGGCACATCTCCATAAACGTTACTCTCTGTACTAGGAAATAGTTAATCTTTTATTACATTGGATAGCCTTGTGGGATTGCTTTAGTGATTCATTATGGAAATCAAAGTAAATTCTACAGTATTGTGCAGTTTGGCTCATCCAGTTGGAAAAACCCTAATGATCAAAAAAGCATGTGTTCTTACTCAAATATGTTTTATGGCATGACTGTAAAATGTACCTACCACAGTTTTTCTTTGTTTCACAGACAATAAGCACAGTCATTTTCAGGTTTCTATTGTTCTGCAGCTGAAGCCATGAATGTAACTTTGCTCATTGACATGAGTAACAATTACATTTACATCTACCAAAGAGGCATGATTAATTACTATGTTTCGTCAATAAAGTTTATTCTTTAAACTTACAGAAATTATAGCATTGTATTTGAGACATGGTTTTGAAGAGTATGTCAGCTTTTCAGCCATAAACAGTGTCTGAGAATTTATAACTTGGTAGAAAGGCCTTTTTGAACTAAATCTGAACATATATGCTAGTAGTCCAGAAATAATTTATTTTCTGAGATCTGCCAGGCTTATTCAGACAAGGTGTTCTTCAAATATACAAGGAGTTCCATTTATTTCAATGGGCATAACTAGTTAGGAAAGAGATTCTGAGTGATTTAAAAACCTCATTTCAACAACTTAAATCCATACAAGGAGTGGTTGAGGTCACTTGGTTTGTTCAGGCTGGAGAAGGGGAGGCTGAGGAGAGACCCCCACTGTGGTCTTCAGCATCCTCATGAGGGGAAGCAGAGGGGCAAGTACTGATCTCTTCTCTCTGGTGACCAGTGACAGGACTGGAGCAAATGGCATGAAGCTGGGTCAGAGGAGGTTTAGGTTAGATATCAGGAAAAGATTTTTTCCCCCAGAGTGTAGTTGAGCACTGGAACAGCCTCCTCAGAGAAGTGATCACAGCACCAAGCCTGTCTGAGTTCAAGAGGCATCTGGACAACAATTTCAGGCAGGTGGTGTGATTCTCAGGGTGTCCTGCACAGAGTCAGGAGTTGGACTTGGGGATCCTGATGGGTCCCTTCCAACTCAGGATATTCTATGATTCTATGACTTCTCAGAAAACAAACCTGGAACCGAAAAAGCATGCATTTCTTTTAGCAAACACTTTTAAAGGAGACTTACTAAAGAAATAACAAAGGGTGACATTTCAATCCTACTGAAATACCAAGAAGTTTTTGTATTGAATCCCATTTATTCCGACCTGGATTTGAAAGTATGTGGCTACCTTTTGGTAGGAAGTTTGCATTAATGAGCTAATTTTTGCATGAATTTATTATAATCACATTTGAGTGGTGATCTAGTAATGATGAAAAAGGTTCATTCCCATTATGCCTGAGAGAATAAAGGTTTTATAGAACCCAGTGGAATTGCAGGCATGGTGTTTCTCACAGGAATGACTGTTTGCAGGAAGGGAGAGATTCTGAGGTTTGGATGGCTTGTCTTAAATTCCCAGGTCTTTGAGTGCCAGAAGTTCAATTACAAAAATCCTGAATTCTCATAGCCAATGGCTATCATGTGGTCAAGAGAACTGTCCATCTTTTATTACAGCAGGAAAATCCAGATCTCTCTGGACACCAGCTGCTTCCTGTTTTTTGGGGTGGTTTTTTTGTTTTTTTTTTTTTTTTTTTTTTAATTTCCTCATATTCCTCCTATCTGTGGACATTTCCAAACCATATTTTCCCAGTCAATTCCTGGACTACACACTAAACTCATGTTAAATTTTGAGCTGCCATTTGGCATCCTAATTGAACAGCAAGCCTTAACATATGCTTTGAATATTGCTACAGCCCCTCAGTTGTCAAATAACTACCATGATGTTCCAGTTTCTTTAGAGGAGATTATTCACTGTATAAAATGTTTCAGTTAGAGGAACTGTTCAAAAACACTTTCTGCAGCTATAACGCTAAGTGATAAATACCTGAAAAGATTTGAATCACCAGTTCCTGAGTGCCAGGAATGCTCCATTGCTAGTATGCCTGAACTCCATGCCAAAGAAGGAAAGAGGGTATATTATAAATTAGAGATTACAGAAAACAGAGATGTGGCTTGTTGGCAGGTAATCTTCCATTTGCAAGCATAGAGGTTTGTACAGAACTAGAAGTGAACCAGAGTATAAAATGCAAAGAAGGTTTTGCAATCTGTTGAGGACAAAGGTCAGCTAAAATGTTACTCAGCTAGTGAGTTCTCAAGTTGCAAGAAAATTTGGTCATACACAAGCTCTCATCTCATCCTGCAACAGGGATCAGACTGTGGCCCTTGACCCATTTGTGAGGACCTACTCACACCTACTCTGTGCAGTCAGTGACCCCAGGGCCAGCCACCCTAGACACACTGCCAGCCACAGATTCATGTCCTACTGTTTCTGAACTGTTTCTGCACATGGGTTCCCATTCCTCATTTTCCCCCATCATTTGTAGTCCAAGCAATGTGCACTTTTCAGGACTTCTTGCTATAGTAAAGGGTTGCCATGTACTTTTAAGGATTGTTCTGTGACATCATGAGAAAAATAATACAGTCTAGTAGGCTTGGCTAAAATTGAAATACCCAATTATTTTCTTTCACTTCTTGCTTCTCAGTGGCCTGGTATGTGATTGGGTCATCCCAGTGCTTTTTTTAAAAATCACTTTATGTACCCTTGTCCTAGTTTAACTCCTTGCAGTAACAACTACTAGCACAAAAGGTAACAGCTACAGTGCAGCTAGAATAATTACCTTTCCCAGTTCAGGTGTTGATCTTGTAGTTTGAACCATATGAGTGGCAAAATTCGCTTGTGTTCAGCCATTTGCAGAAAGAGAAGCTTAGAAGCATGGCATGTTTAACAGCCCACTATAAAATTAATGCCCTGTGTTGTTTGTTTTTTTTTTTTTTAAATTTGCTTGATTTTAACTAGGCAATTAATACTGAGTAAATGTCCAAACTAAAATATACACACTGGTGTCTGATTGTATGGCTTTCCATGCTGGGAGACTGAAAAATCTAGGGCTTTCCATGATGGAAACAATGCAGGAGTCTGCAGTACCCATGTCTCTCATACTTAATGGTGAATTAACTCCAGAACCTCAAGGTGGTTTGGAACACATTTTCTTTTCCACTATAATGTTTCATGAAGTGTGAGTTGTTGTGATTTTTTTTTTCTGCAGATGTTGCTGGCAGTGCTACACCACATCTTCTTATTGATATGGTAGAGGTGATGGAATGTGGCACTGAAGTGGGTCACTGTACTCCCTTGTTACAGAAAGTTTACAAGAGAAGTGCTGTAGACCCACTTTGAACAGTTGCAGAACCAGTACTCTTGGGAACTCTCTGCTCCAATAATTCTTTTAAAGTCTGTGTCTCTGAAAAGGACACACACATATAATAAGTCAAGAAGAGTAGTATAAGTGATGTGGAGTAACCTATTGCAATTCTTTGTCATACCTTAATTACACATGTATGGCATACAGTACTTCCTTTAATTTGGTAGGGATTATAGCTCAGTAACTGCTCTCACTTGCTCTGTTGCACACCAGAAGGAGGGGCAGCAAACATCATCACCTTCTCCCTAATGCTGTGGTTGTGGCCATGGCTCCAGCTGTAAGGAAAAGAGAAAAACAAGGCAAGAGAAACCAGCTGATTGCTAATATCTAATCCTGGTTTCTGAGAAGGCAGTTCATCTCACATAATGTTAGAAATGAGATTCAGTTTAGTTTAAAATGGGATTCAGCTCTGGTTTAAAACACATTTTGCTGCCTACACATGCGCTAAATGTCCAAGCTCCCATTACAGGCTGTGGACATCTAGCCAGAGCAGCCTGGAGCCCCACAAGCAGCTGGAACCAGGATTAATTTACCTTATCATCAGCATCTATTACCATCCCAGGTACCCTCAGGGGTCTTGTCCGGCCTCTATATACTGATTTGAAGGGGTGTGTCTCCTACAGGTGCTGGCTCTGTATGTTCCAGCTGTGAGGATGCCTAACAGGGCTCTACTCCTTGAGTGTTGAAAATGGCCTTAGGAGCTTAGATTAAAGTGGACATTGCTGACATTCACACAGCTAAGCTATATCTTGAGACTCCTGTGACAGAAAAAGAGAAGAAATCAGCATTTCTTGGGGATAGTACTCCCAAACTATTCTAGGCTGTATCTTGAAACAATGCCATAAAGGAATTTATGTGACTGGTTCCACATTAAATGCCCGGAGGTATTGAGGACATCTGTATGAGACTGGTAGATATGACACAGGGCCCACAGGAGACATGGAGAATTTTCCCAGCTGCCAGAGGCCAGGCAGGCTGTCCTTGAGCATCTCAGTTACCTATAGATGTCTCTGTCTTGAGACTGAAACTCTATTTCTCCTCTGACCAGCTAAGCTGTAGCTCCTCCACTGTACAAATAGCTACAGATGGGTGGGATGAATCCTGACCAAATAGCTGTTTCCAACACCTAGAGACAGGGGCTATAATGAGTAATGACTCATGCTTTCCTATTCCTGGCAACTCATTTGTTCATAGAGACTCCCAAGGCCATTCAACTGGCATGACATGCATGGATCATGGAAGCAAGCACTCAGTTTTGCTGAGAGCCATCATTCCTGTGTTGCAACTCTGCCTTCTTTCACACCACTCCATTCAATCTATGCCGTTGCTCAAGAAGCAATCTTTCACAGAACACACTCCAGTTGGCAGCTTCTGCTGTCTAAACAGCAAAGCAGGAGGAGGGAGAAACTGAGAGTAGAAACTCAGACCTACTCCAACAGATTCTCTGCAGCAAATCATACTGCAAAGGGCTTAGTTGGATGTTAAGGGGTGGACTGAGAAGTAGGCTTAAATGGTAATGTAATTTTATCCTTAGCTACAATGCAGATAACCTCAGGAAAAATGGGAGGAAAATTAATTTAGATCATCATATCTATATAATATACAGTTGTCTATATTTATATAAGCTCCAGATACATTTTTCAATAGAGAAATCTATAGTAAACTCTAGTTGTTGTAGTAGAATTAAAAAAATAAGGAAGCAATGAAATAATAAGAATGAGGCTGCAAGTTAGTGACAATAGAAAAGCAAAGGATGTTTATTTAAAAGAAAAGTGGAAATAAGTGCAAGAAAAGAAAACACTGACAGTAAAAACACATAGGAAAAGGTAATAGAAAAATATATACGAATTTTTGGGGTACTGAATGGATGTATGCTAATACATTAAAAATGGGATTAAGTTTCAGTCCTACTCAGTGACATTGATTATATTCCTACTATAAAGAAGTTTCAAAAGTGGTGTTGTCTTAAATATCATCTCCTAGCTTTATGTTAATATGTGGATTTTTTATGAAGAGATTTGTTTGTTAGAAACCAGAGTGACACTGTAAAGGCCCCAATTCCACATACTACTAGAGCAATTTTAAATGCAGTGCTCAGTTTATGGAAGTCACTCATTTTAAGGGTCACAATTTTGTTCACCTCTGAAAGCAAATAATATGGCACATGATAATGGTATTCTCCAACTACTACTGAACTTATCTAAATTTTAGGGAGTGACACAGACATGAAAGAACTCAGACATTGGCAGAGCAAACTAGCAGACTAATATTATCTTTTTGTCTTTAGCTTCTCCTCTGTGAGCTGGTATCTGTTATCTCTTATTCTATACTTTGGACAAAACACAGCCCATTGGGTCTAATTCTCTAGTTGGGTACTTCAGCAATGGCTCACAGAAATGTAGGTCCCTGACACTGGTCGAACAAAAAGAAAAGGGGAATAATTCCATCAACCTAAAATAAACAAACTTGCCTGAAACTGCAGAGAGAGAGACTTCCCTTTGAAAGACCACAGAAGTTTCAGCCAGGCAGACTTCAGGATTTCTCTTCATGACTGTATGAGAAATTCAGGCCTATTCAGAAGGTGAGCAGTCTATGAAGTTATGTTTCTATTTCTGTGGCCGAAAGCATGGGGACCTAATGGGAATGGGATTTAGAGCAAATCCAGTGAAGGACCACCAAGTTCATTAAGGGACTGGTGGCATCTTTCACAGGAGAAGAGGATGTGAGAGCTGGAACTTTCCAGCCTAGAGAAGAGAAGACTCAGGTGGATTTTATTAACATATATAAGTACCTGAAGGGAGGGAATGAAGATGAGGGAGCCAGGCCCTTGTCAGTGGTACCCATTGACCAGGCAAGGGTACAAACTTAAACAGGAGAGATTCTGTGTCAACATCAGGAAACACCTTTTTCCTGTAAAGGGTGATCAAATAATGGGATAGTTTGCCCAAAGCGATTGTGGAGCCTCCATTCTAGGAGATAAATCTGGACACAGTCCTGGGCAACTGGCTCTAGTTGACCCTGGTTGAGCAGGCCAGGTGGAATAGATGATCTTAAAAGTTCCCTTTTGACCTCTCCCATTCTGTAATTCTTACATCTCACTGATCTCACTTGCCCCATGAGATATGGAATATTTTGATTGTAAACATGGCACCCACTGCTGATGTGATAGCACAGTAGTTAGAACATTGCTCCAGGGCTGGACTCACCTCCCCAACATCCCCAAGCAGGTCTTCCTACCATGTCTCTCCAATCTTGGACTTTGAAGCTGGACCAACTTGCAAACAAGAAGAATGCTCAAGTCAGTCAGATGGAAAGACAGAACACAGATTTTCCCTCTACTCTCCAGTTTCTTTGGTTTTATCCATAATAATTTTTGGTAAATACATGTACATTCAAGGCAGCTGTTCCTGGACCTCCTGCGTGTGTCATAGAATCATGGTTTTGGTTGGAAGGGACCTTAAAGATCATGTAGTTCCAACCCCCCTGCAGGGACACCTTTCACTAGACCAGGTTGCACAAAGACCCATCAAGTCTGGCCTTGAACACTTCCAGGCATGGGGCATCCACAACTTCTCCTGGCTACCTGTGGCAGTGCCTCACCACCCTCACAGTAAAGAATTTCTTGTTAACATCCAATCTAAACATACTCTCTTCCAGCTTCAAGCCATTCGCCCTTGTCCTGTCACTACATGCTCTCATAAAAAGTTTCTTTCCAGTTTTCTTGTATCTTCCCTTCAAGTACTGAAAAGCTGCAATTAGGTCACCCCGAAGCCTTCTGTTCTCCAAGCTGAACAGTACCAACTCTTTCAGCCTTTCCTCATAGGAGAGATGCTACATGCCTCCAGCTGTCTTGGTGGTCCCCCTGTGGGCTTGCTCCAGCAGGTCAATGTTCTTCCTGGACTGGGAACCGCAGAGCTGGATGCAGAACTCCAGGTGGGGTCTCACCAGAGCGGAGTAGAGAGGCAGAATCCCCTCTCCTGACCTGCTGGCCACGCTGCTTTTGATGCCGTCCGGGATAACAACTGGCTCTCTGGGCTGCAAGCACACATTACCAGCTCAGGTCCAGCCTCTCATCCATCAGCACCCACAAGGGTCTTTTTTCAAGTTCATAATCACTAATATCAGGTTTTCATTTCCTGCTTCTTCCATGGGCAGCTATGTATTGGCTCACAGAGAGATCACGAGTGACCACTTTCTTCAGTTATGGGATCCATGGTCTGTTTCATGGTTTGGGCCTTTGGTAGGGTCCAAGCCCCAGAACTTCTGAGGAAAGCAAGTCCTGCTGTCTCACACTGTCCAGTCGGGGAAGGCAGAGGCTGATCTTGCCAGAGCAGGGCATAGCTACTGGGTAAGAAATTCCTTTCCATCTGAAAAACTGCACGCTCCCTGGGGCAAAGAGAACAGCTTTATTCTGTATTTGAACCATGTCTCCTACCACATGCTCTGCCTGGTCCAGGGCAAAC
Organism: Acropternis orthonyx; assembly: GCA_035583155.1. Classification (NCBI taxonomy): domain Eukaryota; kingdom Metazoa; phylum Chordata; class Aves; order Passeriformes; family Rhinocryptidae; genus Acropternis; species Acropternis orthonyx. The sequence continues at coordinate 45,846,420 of JAWWEU010000001.1, read as the reverse complement.
ACTCCCTTGTACTGTTGTCAGTACAAATACAAATAATAAGCTGGCTCCAAAAGCCAAGTGGTGATAGGAAAATACAGAGAGAGAAGGAAGCCAAGAAACCCTTTACAACTCTTAATTTGCTACTAATTTTTTAACCTGGAAACTGACACTGGTGTCAGTCAGAAATGAGAAAGGTACAAGCACAACACTAGGGATGATGTAGACACATTTTTAATGATTGAAAGGTTCTGACTCAATGGGGAAGAAATTTTTTTTTTACATTATACATTACTGTAAATCAAGGTAAGTTTTGGGAACATCCCATAAACAATACGGTTCTTTTCTGACTCAGTCTTTCCTAGCTTTTGTAAAAGCTCAGAATTGAGCCAGACAGTCTAAATCCTATTAAAGTCAGTAAATTCATGTATAAAGGAATGTTCCTTGGACTACAATAAGGTTTCCTACCACTTTTCCTTTGATTATATTACAGATGACAGTTTATAATAGAACTGCAGACTATGGTAACATGGAAAAAACCCATAAAATTTAACATTTATATTTTTCCAACTCCTTGTCAGACATCAGAGGGATTTTAAAAATTTAGCAAGGAATTTACAGCTTGACACAATCACATGTGCAGCAATAATAATATAAATATCAAATGTAATCTCCTTCATTCCATCCTTCCCCCATCCTTGAAAAGAAGCAAATTGAAGAAGTATTAAAAAATAACTTGGACTCCCAAGGTGAAGCTGATAATAAATATAAAATTCACAGGGAAACAATTTTTTCTCACTGTGTGAGAAGGCTCAGTTAGTATATTTCCTATATGTCAATAGAGTAACTCTTTCTGAAAAATCTGTGCATAATGTATCTACCACCTTCTTTTTTCCCCCCTGTAGGTAATTCTATACATGGGCCAAAGAGCTTTTAGAAGAATTTGGGTTCCCTCAAAGAGTTACAGAATGTTTAAACCTCATACTTCAGCTGGGAATTTTTCCATGAATAGCTTATTAAAAGCTGTGGGTGTTGTAAGGACTCCAGTATTTTTGCACAGGAGCACTTTTAGGCAGGTGAGTCATACAAGGAGCTTTCCTGAGAAGATTCACCTGAATAAAATTATTCTTTTGCAAAACAGTGAAGGACTGGACCCAGTAACCACATCACCATATTTTCCATGTCATCCCCAGTGACACAGGCAGTATCACTGCATGGAGAATATGAATATTTCTTTGGTGTTGGTTCCTTCATAGTTTTGGTTTACACATTCAACACACAGCCCCTTTGTACCTTTACCTTTTGCTAGAGGCATAGCACTGTTTTGCTATATATGTGGTTTTTAGCCACTGTTCAAAAGTCAAGCAAAGGCATTCAAAATTGTCTCTGAGAATATTTTTTAAAAATTATCATGTGTATTGAGAATAATTATACACATGTATATTATACATCTGAAAGAAAAAAAACCAGCTTGACTCGTGTTGTAGTAATAGACACTTTGTGTAAAAGACATACAGAATAAAAAGACAGTATGTGAACAATAGTTAAAAGCATGAGCAAGTTCTCAAGATTAGGACTACACTGTATTAGTAAACATTAAGATCAAATACGGAATTAAAATGTCTTATATGATTCCCCATAAAATTAGTTTTTGAAATTAATAGAATTACCACAGAAATACAGTTTGACTGTAGTAAAAAAAGCCTTTTCCTCTGATGAATCCCTTTTGATGTCCTCACTGCAATGCAAAAGGAATGAGTCTGCAATACTGTTAGAGACCCAATTTTTTCAGCACCTCTCTGAGCTGTGTCTTCAAATATTAAATTAGGAAAAGTTTGCCCCATCCAAGACTAGTCTCCTCATTAAAATCTTGTAGATGCTTTCTGTCTCTGGAGAAATTTTGGGCATAAATATGGAGCTTGGATATGAAAAATAAAAGAAGAAAAGAAATCCAGTCTCATTCAACTTACAATCCAGACAACAAGGAGCCTGATGATGATGTAGTGAATGTTGGAGACAGGGAACTCAGTTTGGACTCTGATTGCTTCATGCAAAAAATCTCCACAGATCTGAGAGCAGCTTTATACTCCAAGATAGGAGATGTCTAAAAACCATTGGAAATACTAAGCAATAGGGTCATGAGACTTCAGCTGATGTCCTGTCTCCTACCAGGAGAGAAACTTTCTCTTTCTTGTACCCAGAGGGTATAACTGAGGTTCCCCAAATTCCTCTGTAGTAAAAACAAATCAAGAAAACTGAGCAGAAACGTTGAATTTTCTACCAACCCCCTGGGTGTGAAATCTTATAGGGACTGAGTCGATGGGAGTGCCAGAGCTGTTGTGGCACAGCCTGGTGGCAGGAGCCCTGCAAGCCCTTTTTTCTTGGGGTTCGGCAAGGACACCGATGGAAATATGAAAGGTTGGGAATACCCTTGAAGATGTGTAAACAACATTTTCTTAGCCTTATAGCAATGCTGATCCTGTGGACTAGGCAGAAGTTGAAGAGGAAGAGAAGACAAGTCTATGTTCTCCCCAGTCTAAGGTGTGCAAGAATGGGAGGGTTCAGGCAAGGCTGGTTGTCTTGTCTGTGACACTGAACACAGGAACACCATGAATAGGTGGTACTGCTTGGTCAGAATAGCTCTTTCTGTCCACTGCCAATGCAAATGTTGTCAGAACAGCCTGTTCATTACTAAGAGGATTACACAACCCAAGTAAGCAAAAGTACTCTTCCTCTAACTGCTCTTAGGTTTTTTTTGCCAAAGGGCAGTGAAAAGAAGAGCAGGAAAAATGGTGAGTGAATTTCCTGCTGTTATGAGAATCAAACACCTAATAGGCCACACTGTCTCATTCTGTCTGAACAGCGTGTGTGACACTGTAAAAAAGGTATTCAGGTATCCATTTATAAATCTGTGTACTGAAGTTTAGGAAAAGCTTACCTGAACTGTCTTAAAAAAAACCTTAAATTGTGTTTAAACATTTTTATCCATTGATGGTTGTTCTGGAATGTTTGGTGATTTTTCTTACTTACTTTTACGAGGAATAATATTTGTGTTAGCAAACATATGGGCATAACACATCCAAAGGTCTAGATCATAAGCACAGAAAAACTTGTTATTTTCTTAGGCTGGTTAATAAATGTCTGCCAGATTCAGAAATTAGTTCAGTTTTTGACACTGTAGCTCTGAAGTCTTGCATAATTATTTCTCTCTTGATTTGCTTCCAGAAAGACTGCCAGATCACCACACTGTGGAACTACTATTTCCAGTTCTCTACAGAAATCAACATTTTGGTTGCTATTTAGGAATATTGTCATAGAGGAGCAAGTGCGATGCTTCAGAAAATGTTTACTCGTTTACTCGTTTACTTGATTACTCGTTTTTTCTTACCAAATTTTCAATGATTATGAGCATCTAAATTTATTAGCATAGTAGTTAATCTCATATTTTATCATGGTCAGTGAATTGCAGTACAGAGTAGAATCACAACAGCCCTGTGTCTGCAAAGTATCATCAAGGTCACCATTTTTTAAGTCTTTAATCATCATTCTTTAATTACAATACTTATAAAAGCAGAAATCTCTCTGATGTTTACATTAAAGTAAGAACAATAAATTAATCAATAAATGATGGACAAGGAAATGCTTAATAAATGCTTGGTTTACTATTCGCTATAATTTATGTGCCTAGAGTTTGTCTAATGGCACTGTTATAACGGCATTGGGATGTTGTTATTATGTTTTGTTAACTTGACTTTACTATAAAGGAAAAATTCGTGAATTACAGTCTGTGCTGACTTCATATTGAGTCATACTTCTCATGATTACTATAATCTTTTTTTGCTTAGGACCTGTCATTATAATCCATAAAAAGTTAATCTAATGTTGAAATAAAGTTACCAAAGTAATCAATCTCGGTACTTTTTTAAAACCTTCAAACACTTTCAAATTTAGTTTTCTAAGGAAAAGTATGCTGCAAGATAAAGAACTAGAGGAACCACAAGTGAATGTCAAAAAGATCCACAAGGATGGTGTACCAATCCCCTGCTCAATTATTCTGCCATTATGAACTGAGTGTGAACTGATGATAATTGAAGTGAGAAAGGCACTAAAACATTTTCCAAAGCAACATCTGCAATGAATCAGAGGAATGAAGATAAAATGACAAGGACATTTAATGACAGGATTGTGCCCCTGCCCACCTTTTTGCTTAAAAAGGTCTGGCAAAATTCCAGTTAGAAATTATCCCAGCATAATGAGTATTCCATTTCTGTATCATGTGTAACTGGGTTTCACAGAGATATTTGAAGAATGTAGTTAAGCATCTCTTTGAAATCTGGACTGTTCCCAACCTTTCCAGTGCTCGTGACACGCTGGGTTGAGCTCTTCTTCTTTCTTCTCATATTTTTTAACATCCTCAACAAAAAGTCTCTCTTATTTGGGAGGGAGTGCCACTGGTAATGAATGCACACTGGTATTACACCTTATGAGGAAATCAAGTCTTTGCAGGATCATCCCAGGCACTCCTCATCCTCACCGCCCTCCTTATTCAGTCCTTACCTAGTCTTACCCTCCCATAACACATCATAGACTGTCACCTGCATTCTCCAACCTCAGGAGCAATGCATCCCAAGAAAGAGTAAGCCAGGCAAAAATGCCAGGAGGCCTACATGGATGAACAAGGAAATCCTGGACAAATGTAAACACAAAAAGAAAACCTACAGAAAGTAGAAGTAAGGACAGGCAACCTGGGAGGAGTACATGGAAATTGTCTCAGCAGCCAGCAATCAGGTTAGGAAAGCTAAAGCCCTGATAGATTAAAACTGGCCAGGGACACCTTTTAGAGCTAGTCCAGAGGAGGGCCTCTTCCATGAAGATAAGCTGACAGAGCTGGGGTTGTTCAGCCTTGACAAAGAGAAAACTCTGGGCAGACCTTACAGAAGCCTTACAGTACTTTAAGAGGACCTACAGGAAAGCTGGAAAGGGCATTTTTTATGAAGCCATGTAGTGGTAGGACAGGGTTGCCTAGTCAAACTGAAAGCGGGTATATTTAGAGTAGATGTTAGGAAGAAAATCTTTACTGTGAGGGTGGTGAGACACTGGACCAGGTTACCCAGATAAGTTGTGGACCCTCCACCCTTGGAAGCGTTCAAGGTCAGACTGGATGGGGCTTTGAGCAACCTGGTCAAGTGAAAGGTGTCCATGCCCGTGGCAGTGGAATTAGAAATAAATAACATTAAGGTACCACCTAACCCAAACCATTCTAGGATTCCATGAAATAAAGACTTCCAAAAAGACAGAACCCCTTGTGAAGGTAAGGACTTCCAAAGTTCAGTTACTTTCACTGCTAAAATTGCACATCATATTATAATACTTTCATATTTTTTTCCCCACAAAGTTTCTAATGAAATTCCAGGTCATGATCCATTCATCCCTAAGTTAACCAATTCTCACTTTAATATTTAATTTGATTTTTCAGGTTTTCCAGACTTTGGGGCGTTCTTGTAACTTCTGTTTAGTGTGGGAAAAGAACTGAACAATATATCATACATCTCTAAAATGAAAAGCCAAACTAATAGCTAGAAGCAATGGTATAATGTTGCTAAAACCCTGCTGCAAATAAAAGCCTGTGAAAACAGCCTTTTCATCTTAAATAAATTTTGGATTATATTTAACAAAAACCTCACATTTAAATAATAAAAAGAACTATTCCATGATCATAAGTGAAATAGAATTTCACAGGCATAATATTGATTTTGTGTCTGTTATCTGATTATTTAAAATTAGGATTGGGAAATATTCATAATCTTTTGCTGACAGGAACTAAGCAAACAAAATTGTTTCAAATCATTGGAGGATGGAGTCTACCTGGTAAGACCAGGCTGTACAAGATCACAGAATCATCGAATATGCTGAGTTGGAAGGGACCTGTTAAAGAGTTGAAGTATCAAAGCTGAAAATATTTATGGGTTTGCCACAAAGTTTTTCCAACAACAGTCTAAGATCCTTATGCCCCCATAGGTGTATTTTATGACAAAATTGTTTTAATTACCTTCTCCCCTTTCCTGATTGTCTGTTCACAACACATACAACATAAACTTATCTTCTGTTTTCAGTTAGTTCTGAATTAACACATCCGATTGCTACTATACGAAATGGAGTACACAGAACTAAATTTTTACAGCAGTACATGTTTTTACTGTTAAATTAAAGATGCAAATCATGCCTCAACCTTTCTTGATTTTTTTTTTTTAATTTTTGGAGTAGGAAGTAGATAAAAAATCTAGACAATTTACTTGTCTAAGAAATACTCCATTAAACATACTGAAAATATGCGGTATATACAAGACACATAATCGGAGTCATATTGGAATCAATTTGACCTTTTTTAGTCTTTTCAGTGGAAAAACTCACAGTAAAAGGAAAGAAATACCCAAGACTTTAGTTCAGAGCCCTCTGAAGACCCTGGGAGATTTACCAGGCTAAAGTGAGAAGAGATTAGATTTTTAAACTATTCCATTTCTACCAGTACTTTAGGAAACTGAAGTGTATTTTTAAAAGCCACCTGTCATGCCATGCATAATCAGTGTGAAGGGTGAGATTAACATGTTTTTTTTTTTTTCCCCACTGTAAATACAGCAGTTACTGGCTATTGGGAAAGACAAAAAGTATTCTCAAATTTGAGCAAATTCCACAACCAGTTCTGAATGAAAAGAGAAAGGTTTGGATTAGGTTAAAAAATTCCATTTCAGTAATTTTAAATTATCTGAGGAGTTTTTTCAAAACAGTGCAATGAATGTTTTAGTTTTTATCAAAAATAGGATTTGCTAGAGCAGAAAAGGAATATAATGAAGGTAAAGATGAAAGTGTAATGCAATTGCAAATGACAAGAGAGAAGAAAAAATATTTGAACAAGCAAGAAAGCACCCTCCAGTTCAGGAAAAGAGCACTGAGTCTTAGCCTGTGTAGATTAGCAGAGGCTGGGGAGCCTCCTCCCCACTTCTCCCCATTGCCCTGCCCATGGCTTTTGGCAGGACCTCTTCCCTGTGATGTATGGAAATATCAAGGGTAGGGAGTGGTGATGCAGAACAGAGACAGGCACATATTTAGTGCTCCATGCCACTAATAGATCTCTGAGACATTGCAGGTCACCTGCAATCCTTGTATAGGACATGCATAACTGGTCCTTGCTACAGGATGGGCATAAAGCCACAAGCAAATTTAAGAGAGTAATGTAGCAAATGTTTGAAACAGAGGCTGGCTTAATGGTCCTGCAAGCTACTCAAGGCGAAAAATCCCCCTAAAATTACAGCAGTCAAAAGTTATGTATGAAATAAGCACATTTTTCCACATTCACATTCTGTATTTCTGCACCTGACATTATCTGTGTATCGATAAATGAATTTATGCAGTTGATTTTACAAAGGCAGTCTGTATATCAATACCATCTGTGCACCAAAACTTTTAAAAAGTAAAAAAATTGGCATTATAAACATTCAAAAAATGTGAGTGGGTATTCCAGGCTCTCAAACTTTTTTTACCATATTAGGTTTTCATTAGAATTTGGTGTAGGGTAAGTAGGGTGAATTTCTAAACCTTAAAATATCATGCAAAAGAAAAAAATACATCAAGCAAATCCCTATAAAAGCAGTATCACATCCAGAAGAAACATGTCATTTTGGATCTTCCAAATACTTTGAAAAGAATAAAATGTGGCTTGGAAAGAACTGCGGTATGCCTTGAAATTCCAGCTGAAAATCCAAGGAAGACTTATTTGTTTTCTTTTGTCTTTTCATACAGCACTTCTGGATTATTTTTTTTAATTTTTTTTTTTTTTTTTTTTAGTATTTGTAAAGCATTTTCAGACCATTTTGTATGACAGGTTGAATCTGCCTCATTATTTTTGTTGCTAGGACAAATGAGATAATTGTAAATGTTTTGTCTACAAAAAGGAAACTGTTATCAATTTTATGTGGGGTATGCAATAAAGCCATGGGCAAGTACGTGGTGTGGTGGGGTGGGGATTAGCTGCTTTTGGTGGTGATTGACAGCAGAGACAAAACCGAGGTTTTTATGGAGAGTATTTCTTTACAGATTTCACTTTGTCAGTGGCAGACCTGTTGCAACAGATATCTGAACGTGACAGGCAAGTGGTAAATCACTAAGTCACACTTAGTTGTCAATGGGTTTGTGCTTTTAAGTCACCACTGGCTCCAAAATTTCAGAGATAAGACTGACTTAGGGATGATCTGCAGCACTAGAAGTGAAGGGGGAGACACCTTCATCCCACTGACATCTGGACCGTGACAAGACTGAAGGAATCCCTGAGGTCAAACTTGGCCCAAAGAATCTCTTCAAACACCTGCATCTTGAAAGGAATTTTCCATCTTTTCAGCTCCCACTTTTCTGCCAGGGAAGTACAATAAATGTAGGAACATAATTTAATGCAATCTTTCCTAAAAGCTATGCATATCTTTCTTTCTCTCTAGTCTTTCCCAGTGTTCAAAATCTGAAAAAGACACAGAGCAAGTACATGGTGATCCTTCCCAGGTTTTGGATGTTGATAGTTTGGGGCCTTCCTGCATTAAGGTTGCATTAATACTGTTACAGTTAATAACTAGCAGTAGATTTATTTCTGATTAATTTGAAGAATTATTTTTGAATCCATGTGTTTATTTTTCCTTGACACCATTTGACAGCAACAAATTCTTAAATTAAATTTCTCAAATTTAAAACTTACCTTCAAATAGTGGAGTCCCTGTCCCTGGAGGTATTTAAGAAAAGACTGGACATGCCACTTGATGCCAGTCTGGTGTTCAGTCATAGGTTTGACTTGATCTCAGAGGTCTTTTCCAACTTAAATGATTCTGTGATTCTCTGATTCAAATTTCACTGGGTGTCTCTAAATGTGAAAAAAATGAGAACATTTTCCTTTTTTCTGTGTCCTCCATATCAGTTACAATTTTATATTTCTCTCTTACCTCTCTTGCTCTTTCCTTTTCCAAGCGAAGAAGCATTTTCTCTGCTTTTTTTCCCCAGTAGTTTTTTGTTGCCTGGAAATAACTCCATAGATATTGGCATGCTTATGACATTTACCTTTATCTTTCCAGTGGTCCTATACCCTTTTGTGCAGTGATCAGAGTGAGAGGGCATCACAGATCAACATGATAGCATAATAATTTTTCTACTTCTTGGTTCCTTTTTTAATCTTTTCTAACACTCTGATCTACATTTTTTCCTCCCACCATCACTGATCACTGAGGTAGTGGTTTTTTGGGAAACAACCACAGGGACTTAATGAATTCTTCTCTAAGTAGACATAATTTCTACCCCATCACTGCATATTTATCACTAAACGTGTTCTGGCCTATAAGCCTTAGTTTACCTGCACTAACCATTAATTCCATCTTCCATTTTATTGTTAAATCTGGTAAGATTATGATATTCTGATGCAACTTTTGAAATTAATTTTAGATTTGACTTTATTGAATAATTTTTTCAGAACACTTTTCTACCTCATTTTTTATATACTTTTATACTTTAGTTATGAGTATGCTGAAGATACTTTATGGTTTTGTAACCTCTCCACTATGGAAATCAACTTATTTCTATCCTTAATTTCCTACATCTTAGAAAACTACTGCTTAAATAGGATACTTTTCTCCTCTCCCAAAACTACTTGATTTCTTTAACATTCCTTGGTAAGGAACCATATCACAAGCCCTGGGGAAGTCTCAATTCAGTATATCTACAAGTAACCCATTTCCTCGTGTTTAATAACTTCTTTGATAAACTTAAAAGGGGTTTGTGAAGCATTACTCCCATTTACAAACATTGAATTCACTGTATTCCAGTATTTTTTAATGGAGCTATATGTCTTCTTCTTTGTTATTTCTACCAACTTCTCCAGTACAGAATTCAGAAATAGTGGCATGTGCTTCCTTTGACTTAGCAACCTCATATCACATTTTGGCCCAACCATACTCTCTTCCCTGCATGACCCCATACCCATGTCCGTCCTGTGAGGCCCAGATGCCCACCTTAGGACAATCTCTTTTGTTAATGCTTTTCTCACAGGAACATAAAATAGAAAAACATCAACAACAACAGCAAGAAATGCAGATACAAGTTCAAAATCTGGCTACATTTTTTTTAAGGTGATAGACCAACCCAACTGATTGCTGTCTAATGAGATTGTATATCAAATGGGGCAAGGAAATTGCTTTTTCTTTCACTTTAAAAATTATGTTAAAAGGACTAAGTATGTGACATGCTACTTGTACACCTCCTACTTCTTGTTGAATAAAAACTAGGCATTTCAGAATCAAAACCAGACTCTCATCCACTTGAAAGAATGCTTTTAAAAGAGCTGTTAAGCAGTATGTGGAAAAGGATTAGGAAAATGAAGACTAAATGATAGATGACAAAGGATCCATCTCTTACTCTGCACAGCACAGTTTCTTCTTAATGTGACACCAATTTACCTTTGCAATTAACTCCTTGTGGTGGTTGGATTGGAGAAAGCCTGAGCTCTGCTAAAAGGGAAAAGGGATCTGGATCACAATAAACCAGCTGTGTTAGTCTGTGTCTGCACTGTCTGAAATTGTCTTATCTGGTTAACAGGAACTGTACCAGCAGCGCAATGGCAATATCTATAATAGCATTTATAATGCAGTAACTGAACCAAGAAACAAACCTCAGGGAAAGTGTGCATCCATTTTCCTTCATTTGCCTTAATGGTAGAGTTTAGTAAGACAGTGGGAAAAGATGTAAAATATGCTTTGGCCTACACTAGTAGTATCTTATATAAATGATAACTGCAGTTAGAAAAGAGACCCCAAGGAATTTTCTGCCCAAAATCACGTGCCACAGGAAAAAAATGCTCAGCTCATGTGGTTTATGCTAAATCAGAATCAAAGCGCTTTATTTCTATATGAATTATTCATAATTAGCTGGCAATGACTTAACTATATATCCAGGACCAATATCAGTGATACAACAGGTGAACTGCAATACTAAACACTTGAAAACATCAGCAAACACCTACAAATTTCTAATCACCCTTGCACAGTTAATCCAAGCCCAGTTCAGTTGCACACCCACCCACTGTTTGGATTACAAGTTCATTCCATAAAACATGACAGTGCACACACCAGTGAGGATGGCCCCTGGGCTCACATGCACATCTTCCAGGTGTGGGTACCCCTTTGCAGCTTCCCATGCTGTCACTCTGCTGCCTGCATGATTTTCAAGAGTAGAGGCTGTGGGGGCATCCCTAGACAAACCTTTTACTGGCCTGTTGTGGCCTTTTCCTGAGTCACACTGTGCCAGCAAGATACAGACGTGCACCTGCTGACATGCAGAAATATGGATTTATATATATTAAAATAAAAGAGAAGCTATTCAACAATGACAATTTTTCATAAACTGGTTTATTCCTCACAGGACCTTCAAAATGGAATTCTTTACTAGGGAATTCCTATCAGAGATCTTGGAAAACTTGTAAAAATTCCTTATACTTCAGCAGTCTGGTTTAGTCATTGTCATAGTCTTTCACCACTAACAGCCTCATTAAATGGCAAAGAGAGCAGAAAGATGGTTTTGTGGGCTTGAAAAACAATTTATTCAGTTTATTTTGTATTTGCCTTATATTAAAAAACAGAAATAACACATTCAAAATGAATTGAAAATAAAGCTTTTGAAAGCATAGGTTGAACACGATGTGATTTGGAGCTAGCCATATGAACCAGGGCTTCACCAAAGGAGGCTGGAAAGCATGGTCTGGACATGTTAGCACAGTGCATGGCCAGTCCGATGCTTTCTGTTTTCAGTGGAAGCCAGGAGGGTTAGGCAGAGCTTTTAAAATGTCTTGAGGCATGAAAATATGAAACAGCAATGCAGACTCTAAAATTATTGAGTTCTGTGGCTTAGTGGTAGCTGGAATTACCAGCACACAGAATATCCTTCACTTCTGTTCATGCAGGTCATGTGACACATCCTGACCAACACCCTGCACTGCAGGCAGCTGCGTCCCTACCTCTGCCCCAGAGAGGTATTTGGGCTGTTGGGGTTGTTTTTGGGGTTTTTTGTTGGTTTTTTTTTTTTTTTTTTGTTGGTTTTTTTTTTTGAGGGGTGTTTTTTGTTTTTGTTTGTTTGTTTGGGGGTTTTGTTTTTGTTTTTCTTTTGATGTTGTTTTTTCATAGACTTTTGAGGTGATTTGGGAAGGTTGATTTCTCAAAGGCACATGATGAGGAGTATTCATACCATTTACTAGAGTGCCTGACAACACAGCTGACACTAGAAGGCTGTAGCAGAAGGATTGCAGAGCTTTTCTGGTGGGAAAAGCTGCTGCTTACCCACTAAAGGGGCCTGATGTGAAACCATGGATTTCTAAGGGTTTCCAGTGACCAAGACAGTTGTTGGTGGCCAAAAGGCCCTGTAAAGGTCTAGGTTAGGCATGAAGTTTTGGAGAGGAACTTCCCAATCTCTTTATTCATAATTTGTGTTTAAAAGGGGATAAACAGTTGAAGACAGGGCTTTTGTTTTGATGGCAGTTGCACTGGTATAAACCAGTGGGAAGCAACAGAATCACCCCATCATGTCAGGGCAAGTAAGGCTGGGCTTAGGCAAGAAAAAGAGGGGAGGACTCAGATTCCGTCTGTATCCTTATTTCAACTTCATTTTAGGAACTGCATTTGCTTCCTCCATATCATAAATATTTTACCTTCTTTCAGCCATTGAGTTCATCATTTAAACAGGAAGGCATTTAGCAGTGCTGTTCTCATTCATTTTAAAGATGTACTTCGAGCACAAGATTAATTTCTCAACTGATGTAAAATAGTGCAGCCCCACTGGGTCTGGGAAAGCTGCTTCCTCCAGTGCCAGCGGCATTTCTGCTTCCATTACTTCCAGAAGAAGCCCCAGGTCCTCCTGGGAGCTCCCCTTGCCACATTGCCTCCCCCAGGCGAGCTCGGGGCTGCACAGGGTCGTCACGCAATGGGCTTGTGCTGATCGCAACTCAACGCTTTGCTCCTGCAGCCCTGGGCACTGCCTGCTACTGATAGTGCAGTGTGCGAGCACCAAGCTGAGCTGCAGATGAGGCTAAAAATGGGCACCATGATGGCAGTCATGGCGGCATATTCCTCCTGAGACTGAAAGTATCTCACTCTGTCACTCACAGGCCGCACATTCCCACCACAGGCAATGGGAATAACACAGGAGCTGTGAGCCAAAGAAACATAAAGTGCATTTCTCTCACGCATTCAGGTTTAGTTAGTCCAGAGTTCTGCCCACAAAAGCTAGTGCAACCAAATGTATTTTAACCAGATTGCACTGGCTCATGTAAACGATTTAACTGAAGTTTCCCTTTGGCATTACTTGAATGGGTGACCAGCCACATACAAAACAAAATAGAGTTGCATTCTCCTCAAATGCAGCAAATTTTTATGTTCAGAAGAGAAATTGTACTCTTTAGGGATGCCTATCATCTGCTTTTCCTCTTGTTTTCTGTGCCTGACAAAGCTGGGAAAACAGGGCTGTTAAGTCATATCCGCATGATAATTCCAGATATTCAAGCACTTAAAAAAGGTAAAATTGGACATGAACAGCAAAATGTGCCTTATATCCTACTGCCATACTAAAAAATTTTCAGTCTTCCAAGTATTTTGATTCATCTCAACAACTTCTGCAATGTGTGGTCATAACCAAGATAGTTTCTAAAGAGTCATCTCTAAGCAAGTAGCACCATAGCCCAGCGGGCTGAGAATTCACTAATTCTTCATTTAGTTTGTGGTGAATTCCAAGTGTTTGAGTTCATTTTGCATCAGCTCTGGAATGATGGGTTCTAACCAGTGTCTGGAAAGCAGTCCTTGCCCCAGGATTGTCAGTCACACCAAGCAGCCATCAGCCACGCAGCTCAACCAAGAGTGCAATCCAGCGCTTTCTGAATTCAGGCAGAAACAAGAAATATCCCTGACTGCATCCCTGCTAAGACAACCCATTCCCTCAAGCCTGTAAGGAACTGGATGAACACCATAACCCTACAACCTCCCCTTCTCTCTAGTAGGTCTGTATTTCATGTCCAGCAAAATATTTGCTAGAAAGCCAGGGAAATGGCAAGCTTAGATTACATTTTGCCATACTATCAAATAATTCACAGCGAACTGGAAGCCATTCAGGGAAGATGAAAATAAGACCAGAAAGATAAATCACTTACAATCATGTAAGCATGTCACAGACAATCCTACGTGATAAAAGAAGGGAGAACTATTTTCAGAATTGGATGCAAAAAAGGCAATAAATGAAGAAGAATTATTGGGTTTTGTTCTATAAAAGTGGAATTGCAAAAAGCAAAAAAGAATACTTTTAACTTACTACATCTGAAAAATGGAAACCAGCCACAGACTATGAAAGGCTTGAAAAATCTCCCTGAACAGCAGACTATAGGCCTTTTGAGTTTTGAGATTTTTTTTCTCCCGCTGTGTTTTCCTTTCCATTTCCTTTTTTTCTACTTTGTGTATTGATTCCAGCCTAGCAAACTCAAGAAATTTAAAGAGTATTTGAGTTCAAAGGAGTATTCACATGAATATGTGTGGGTTGACCAGAGCTCAAAGAAAGGGGGAAGAAGGCAGAATAGGTTACAAGCCTCTGAAGTTAGAAATTTACCTCCTGAAGTACCTGTATGGACTGCCTTAGTATGGGAGATTGCAAAAATAATTGTGGATAGTTTGAAGGAAAGATTTCAAATGTAAAAATGTGTCATTTGCCTCAGAGTGAGGCTTACACTCAGGGGAACTGAGTAGCAGTCTGTAAATGTGCAAAGTGAATAGACCCCAAGGACAGAATACAATTACTTAGGAGGTAATGAGATGAGATTAAGAAGGGAATATTTAGACAGAATGCCAGGAAAAGCTTGAACTACTTTGAAGTGTTGAATAGCCTTGTAAGGGAAACCTGAAAGCACAATTACTTGAGACATTTAAAACTGTGAGTATGCTCACATTTGCTGAAGGGAACACATCTCCCTTTGCAGCGAGACAGACCAAACAATGCAACCAGATTTCTACTGTTTTTTTTTTTTTTTTTTTTTTTTAAGTATGATCCAGAGAGCAGTGCAATTCAGATGCCCAGACACAGTAAGGACATGTAACACAAAGGACACTGCAGTGGTGAGTGGTGTGAGGCAGCTGGTGGGTAGGTTGCAACAAGCATTAGACATTTTTTGCCTACTCTATCACCCAGCTGCAGAGACCGGTGAGTTATTTCAGTCCAGACTCTGTGTTGTCTGTGTACACATACATCACCTTATTGAACATTTATGGCTATCACCAGTAGTGCAAACTAGCACTGGGAGGTGTCCCAGGAAAAGAAAAAGGAAGAAAAGGCATCTCTAGGGCTGGGCACTGCTCTTTGCTCCCAAGAGTAATTCCTATGAACTTGCAGCAGTGCAAAAGAGGGCAGAATGAGCTGATTACTTGGAATCTTTCCCAATCTAATGATTAGATCTCAACCCAGTCTGCCATCAATCCAATTCAGTCTGTTAGTCTCAGCAACCACCAGCCTTTCTGCTGGTCTGCCATGAAGCCAAAAGAATTTTAGAAAATGGATCTGTGGTGTATCCTGTTAATGGAGGTTGCAGATGCAAAAAGTTGACATGGAGTCAGGGAGAGACTGGACAAGTATCAGAACAGAAGTTTGTTGAGGATTACTCAATATAAAACCCACACCAAGCTCAGGAAATTCCTATCCAGAACACAGGCAGAGACTGGAGAGCAGTTTGGGGATGTACTATGTACATTTGCTTTGCTCATACTCTTCCCTGGGTAGCTGTTTATGGCCTTTGCTGGTCTCTGGGCTAAATGGACCCTTGTTCTGAAACAGAGCAACTGTGAATATACTTTCATCTTCTTAACTTTTTCAAAAGCTGTATGAAACTCTACCTGACTGTGGTCCCCTTTTGCTTATCATTTTTGTGGCATGATGGTCAGGGAATTAGAATAAATAGAGTTATTATGAATCCATTAATTATTCCTATGATTTTTATTACCCAAAAGATACTGGTGATTTTGCTGAAAAAAAAAATGTGGGGGTTTATCTCTCCTTTTTCTTCTTCTTCTTCTATTGTTTTAAAAACAAATGGTCAGGCACATTTAATTATCATTGTCCTGTTGGCTGAGGAATAACGCATGCTTAACATTACTAAGGAGAGTATTCCTTTCCATGACTTTCAGGGAGAGACAGGAAATACTCTGTATAGTGAAAGAGGAGGGAAAGACACCTGCAAAGAGCTGTTGAGAAAAAGAGTGGGATTGGCTAGTCCTTTATTTAGCATTTGCCATTTGCTTTATATAGAATTTATTGAAAGACATTGAAATAAATAGCAATGACAAATGGCATTTTTTAACATCTTTTGTGAAGCTAATGACTAGGATGTAGTCTGGTGTATGTAATAGTATTAGTCAATTTTCCATCATGGATATGTCATTTGTCATCAGCTTCTAACATTTTAACTGGTTACATGGAATTTGAATAATCTAGAAAAATTTACTTTCTTTTTACCTTAAAAAATATGTTTGTGTGTACAGCTTTGGGGGAAGAGTGAGTTCTTTTATTTGCACAGAGGAAATGATCACTAATGTAGAATACTAAATAACCTGCAGACTGTACCTGTGTCATTTCAGCTAAGGAAACTCACCAAGATTTTAAAGTGATCTGAATGTAAAACAAAAAACCAAACAAACCAGGAAAAGATGAATGTATTGAAAAATTTTAAAGCAGCTCATTAGCATGCCTCCAAAAATTTAGAATTTCTAGACCCTCTTTTATTCTAGATTTAAAGACAATGAAAAGAAGTAATTTGCCATAGAATGGTCATTTCTTGAAAACATTCTTGAAACTATGAGAGAACAGATTGTTTATTCTTTTTTAAAGAATCCCAGGCAAGATATTGAACAAGCATAACAGTGAGGAGCCACAAAGCTGGGGAGCTGAGGACCCTTCTGAGCCACACACTCATTAAAACACCAGTGTGATGACTCTGCCCAATTACAACACAAGCCCTTTCCATTTCAGTAAGTTCTGCTACTGAAGAGTGGTTCAGTGTAGTGACGGACACACACTTTAAAGAATGGAAAGAATCTTGTCATAGATGGATTGTTAATGCAAATGAAGAGACAAGTGCACATGTCTGAGAAACTGAGTTTTTACTGTAGTATGAATACATGCTACAGGTAGATTTGTACCTTTAACGTCCCTGTATCTTCCCTTCCCCAAAACCCCTGTTGTAAACCCCTCCCTCATTGGTCTTTGTTAAACCCCTTTCCATTGGCCCAAGCCTGGGCCCCCTTTTCCCTATAGGTCATAGTAAAATGCCCCCTACCTTAAAAGCTCTGTACCAAGGGAAATAAGCTCTCTTCGTCCTCCCTCTCTCTGTGAGTCTCTGTGTGGCCTCCCTGGTCTCTGGGGAATCACGTGTCAGGGCGGGAGGTGGGAGAGCATCCCCCCCAGGTAATGGAATAACTCCTTGCACCTGGGGGAATCCCAACCACCGTTACAGTTCAGGTGAAGAAGAACCAGTGTTATTATGAAGCAAAAACAGTCTAGGAAAGAGAAAAGAGCAAGATAAGTGGTGAATTTTCAAACCTTAACCAGAAGGTACCTCAAATATGTCTGTCATCATATATATTTAAGAATCATGACAATTATAATAAATGTGCATATAAGATTGTGTTAATTAGGCTAAGTGAGATTGGGGAAAGCTATAACAAACCTAGTAAGTAAAAATCAAATTAGTTAGGCAAATTGACAATGTGTGAGAAAATACATCATTACTGTTATTTGACAAGGTTCTTGACTGATAGTGCTCATTTGGAGAAGGGTTCTTGGCACAGAAGGAAAACAAGCAATAACAAATATCATATTTTTTTTCAGAGAAGCAAATTTTCATGTTACCAAACTTTGTTTAATCTGTGATTGCTCCCACAATGGGATGCCATGCTTCATTCCAAAGAGAAGAAATAGATGAAGACAGAAAATAAAGATTTTGTGAAGTCTGAGCTAGATTAAAGTGTTCATTTTCTGTGTCCTCTGAACATGTTTCTGATGTACATTGACAAGATGAAGCTGCAATTCCTTGACCTTGGATGCCCCTTCCTAGTGAAATGCAGAATAGATCCTGATCCAATTTTTGTTGAAGGAGCAAACTCTTTAAGGCCCTGGCGGGCAGGGGAAAATGCAGGGACCATTGTGCTTTTACATATTTTAGGAACACACTCACCTCATCCGATTCCCTGGTTTGGTCATGATCCCTAGGTATTAACTGTTGGAGAACAGTCCTAAGCAGTCCAAAGGGTATTACACTGAAAATTACAATTCAGCACAGTGTTGATGCCGTGTAGCCCTTTGAAACAGTAGCTGAAATAACTGCATCTTCATAAGGCTGAGTGTTATGGTTCAAACTGGGTGCCCCATGAGGAAATTCATAGGTTGGGTCTGGAGGAAGCAAGAGATGTATTTTACAGTGTATGCTGTCACCCTCATCCACCACTCACCCTCAACAGTGCTTTTAAAGTGCACCTCCATTAGCATTACAGTACAACTAAAAAGTCTGCTTTTGGAGTGATCTTCCCTTAGTCCCAATCAAGATACTCCAGAGCAAAATGAACGGGGAGCACACAAATACAATTCCCTGTCAGATGAATGACGTACTCCAGGAGGGCACCTGATGCAAATCCAGGTGCTAGTGGGACCAGATTAGAACTAGTGAAAAATAGCTCCATGAAAGACAGGGAGTGTAAATACTGGGTCCTCAGGCCATCTGTTTTCCAATATGGTTTCTTTCCTGCTGCACCACAGTGTTTGCTAAATGTAAGAACTGCTGGAGTACACTGGCTTAGCCTTCCTGCCTCTCCAGCCTTTCAAGGGAAAAGAAGTTATACAAACAGATGGAGCCAACAAGGTTAATGTTGTGCCAGAACGTAACCAAAGTGCAGACCAGTGGCTGTGGAACTCACTTAGCCTTGTGTAGATCTGGCCACGGGAGTCACTCAAGTGAAAATTTCTTTACAAATAAAGTGCTACTCAGTGTAGTAACAAAGAGACAGAATTTGACCATCAGTATTTTCTCTTACCTATAATGCTGTGACTCTTCCAAGTTTGCCCATAGTTTTATATAATTTTATGCACACTATTCATTGTCCTTAGCAAAGATGTGTCAGAAAAAAAGTAGATCATGGCCTCGTGCCCTGCAGAATAAGCTTATTCCAAGACGGGCATACATTACAACACACACCTGTTGGGGCTTTCCAAATTTTTCTCAATACCATCTTAAACAATATCAAGGCCTCAGAAAAATATGAGAATGACTTTGAAAAAGAACTAGTTTGACTGTAACAGTACCAAAGCAGTTAAATAGCTCATTGAATAACTTGGTCCTATTAAGAAACATTGATTTCTCTCCCCCTCTCCCCACACTCTTTAATCTGCAACATGCAGTTGCAAAACAATCCAGCAGAAACAGTTCAGCTATTTCAATGCAGTACAGCAACTGTTTAATTTCATGTATTTTATGACTCTAGGTTAAAGGAGAGCTGTTTCAAAGCAATATTTAACCTAGAAGCTTTGTAAAAAAGAATGGGATTTCAGTAAATCAGTGTGTGAGTTGTGTCTGGGGCAGAGGCTTACATCAAGCCAGGCCATTCTTTTCAGATTTCCCTAGTATGTTTCTTCTACATGGGCCTGATTCTTCAAAGCCTTTTCAAGTTGAACTGCATAGTTTCCATTCTGGAAACTTCCACTGAGGTCCCCAGGGCACTCACTGGGATAAAATATTCCTCATCAGGAGCAGAAATTTCAAAACATTGTCATCTGTAAGCAACAAGTTAGAATTGTTTCAATACTTGTCAGATAAGAAAAGATTGCCATTGCAGAGCCCTTGAGAAGAGTAGAACAATTCTGTATCACAGATAAGGACACCAAGCTCTCTCTGAACAGCCAAAGGTTAATTTACCTACTGGAAAGACATCCTGATGCTGTTATACTGCTTCTTCTGCTGTTTTCTGAACATGTTCCATTCAGCATATCTCACCTAGAGCCTCACCTTACACTGCAGATAGTCCTAGGGCAAACACCTGGATCAGACTCCAAGGAAAAGAAAGGTCAGCAGGTTTCTGAGGAGCTCTCTCCTTTTCCCCAGCTCTCTCCTTTCTCCCTCTCCCTCTTCTCAGCACATGAGTTTCAGAGATCCTCCCCCAGGTCCTCTCATACCTCCTCCAAGAAAGAGGCAGTTTGCACAGTGAGAGGCTGACAGACACAAATTCAGGTTCTCCAACCAAAATTATATGGGTGTGTGGCTGATGACTTTGAGGATGATCTGCATGTGTTGCATGCCAGAAACTGCCAAATTCTACTCTCCTTTCCCACATAAACACCACTAATCTGAGTCTCTCTTCTCAAATAAGAAGATATCCTTCATGAAATTCATAGAAATCTGGCACATAAGATACTTCTTTGTGTGTCCAAGTGGGACTGAAATCAGACCATGCATTTAAACCAGCTTATACAGGCAGGCTCTCAGGTGAGCAACAGACAGGCAAGTGCTGTAACCACCTGCTGAACCTTGTTTCCTTTTGAAATCAAGCTGAAAAACCTTTCTTGGGGAGGGCTCTCGTGTTTTGTTTTGCTTTAAATAAATCAGAAGAAAGATGTAGAACAGCTTCTACACACAAACAACTGAGAAGGATATGACTTTTTAACCAGAAAAGCAGATGACATTCAACAGGATGTCATAAAAACCTACCCATTCATACAGTTGGTACCCTATTATTGTTGGTTAAGTCTGTCTTTTCTCATACTACAATGCCTTCTAATTACCACTCAGTCAATTAAAAATCTCCAGGGAATGTTTGAAGGTGTCAATGAGCCAAACATTTCTAGTTCACGGAAAATTAAAAATAAAAACAAAAGGAGAAAATGGGAAACACTCCCAGCCTTAAAGTTAACCAGTTAGCAGTAAACTATATAACCTGTTCCCTGTTTTTCTTCTGCCATCTTAGTGCTGCCAAATCTCACGCTTCAATTTTCCCAAACCAGCGCCGTGCCAAAGAGAGAAGAGAAAAAGTCTGAGAGAGAATAAAGGAAACAGTAGAATACCTCAGCTATACAAAATGCGGATGAAAAGAACTCCATTGTAGAGGAGAAAGAGGTAGAAAGGTTTTTGGTTCCTTGAGGGAAGGTCGGTGGTAGAAGAGGTTGTAGAAAACAGGGAAATGGGGAGAACGGTATGGAAAAAAACATGGAGAACCTGCAGTGGAAGAAAGGAGAAGAAAGAAAAGCAGAGGAAAAATGGCTCAGGTGTGTAGGATGAGAACATAAGTTTTGCAAGCAATTCCTAAACACCTCAGGACCGTACAACAGCAGAACAGGAAAAAGGAACCTGGAAGAAGCTCATGATGTATGCTGAGACACAAAGTGTTTATTTATCACAAAATTTATTTAGCTTCTAAAACCCAAACCAAGCAAGCTATCTGCACACTCTGCCTGCCCTCTGCACACTACTTCTAGCACTGACAGTCCTGGCAGACAGTCAGGTGAGTCTCAGAAGAATTTGGTCCTTCCTGGAATTCCTCCCAGGGCTCTAGGTGAATGATTTGTGATTCTCTGTGCAGAATTATATTGATCTTTCCTCTCTGACTACTGGGAACTTCTATTATTTCAAATTGAATTCTTTAGGAGTAATTTGACCTCTCTAAGGAGCCAGCCAACATCAACCCCCTTAGTATCAGAGTGATCTGAATGGTGGCAGAGCAAACAAGTCTCCATCCATGCCCAGTGTTTCCCATGCAGGCAGGATTATGAGCACCCTGTCTACCTCTGATCATGCCTGCATTGGGTAGGTGGGGCACAGTTTGTATTAGGTTCACAGATTATTCCTGCTTCTGTCACACAAGTGTTGCTACAGATAAGCCATGGAGGAATTTTTACCCATTTTGAAACTCTAACAGCTCAGGAAAATTGTAAGACACTTAATTGATGTAGGGCATGATTTACCCCACACTTCAGTGAGCGAGTCCTTCAGACATACCACCTCTGAATAGGAGCTGCTGAGATGTTTTTGAGGGACGTTAAGAGAAATCCAGTAAATGATTAGACATGAGACCTCTGAGGGATGCTTGGATATGGCCAGAAGTGATACTGGTCACTCAAACACAAAATGTTTTCTCCCAGTGAGAGAGTGCTCAAGCTCAAAATTACATAGCACAGTGCCTTATTTTTGGAGACAGAAATAATCATCCTTACACTTCACCATTGTAACTGTGTGAAAGGGAGGTGTTAATTCTAGTATACCAGCCTTCTGTGGCCATTTGTGACTGGCAGGAGAAGGAGCAGCCTTGGGACTTCTCTCCACCAGCACATGTGGTGAGGGCTGTCCATCAGCCGCTCTGGCTTAGCTTCTACAGTCTGCACCATTCACAAGACATAGAGTCATATGGTGAATCTCAATAGAACTGTCTGAAGAAATAATGCATTAAAAGTCACTTTTAATGTTTTCTGAAAGGTGAAGGACTAACCGAATTTATCTCAAGTTTTAAACAGTTGAGGTCAGTCAACTAAAACAATGACACCACCCAGTAGCACAGCTATCTCTGGTTTATGGTCTGCAAAGTTCACAGCGTCCATGGGCTACTTTTAGGGCTTCAGTTAAAAGCAACAAAGGAAAAGCATCCATTTACAAGCTTGTTTATGTCCACTGGAAATTGTTTGTGTGACTGCAAGTGGAAAAAGAGTAGAAAAACAACTCAAACCCTAAGTCCTCCCAGCTATAGAACTAAACAGAAACTGTATCTCCATGATTCAATGCTGAGTTGTTATAATACAGAAAATATCAATGGAGGTACTTGCAATTTTTCAGGTATTTGTCACTGCATTGTAGGATTTCTCTACAAGTATTACCATTTCTAGAAGAAATTCAAGGCAGTAAGCTCAACAGAACAACTTGTTTTGTATCATGACAAATCTTTTTCTTTAAGTCTAGATTTATAACAAAACTATATTTAATTTTTGGGGGGGGAGGGATGGACTATACAAAATGAGACTAGAAAAGACCACATCATAGAAGCTATTAAAATGAAACTATTTGACTGCTTACTGTATGCAGATTTCAACCTCCTCTGCCCAGAGTGTTTGTGCATGTGTGTCTGTGCATGCACATGTGGAGAGCACCTAGCACAGACCAACTCCAGCTGTAAGGATTTTAGTCTTCAACCTCTTGGGGCTACAGTAGTAGAAGTAGTAAGTCAAAAATAGACTAAAGGTAAGAGAGACACAACACCGTGATTTTTATTTCATAGACACTGCCTGAGCCACTCGTCACTCAGTTATATTAGTTAGCTGGTGTTTTTCTGATACCTTGGTTGAATCAGGGCTTGAAATACTGGAGTGAAGGTAGGGGAGTGTTCACAAATGTCAGTTCTCAGGAGACTGTTCCTCACCCAGGGAGCACCATGGGCATGAGGCAGGGACAACATATGTTTATTATTATACATAATACTTCAATTTATTTAGGCTGCAACAGTGTTGATAACAAACCTGATATTTTCCATATGCAGACAAAGACATAGTCTCTTTTCCTGAGAGCTTATGGCCTAGGAGAAGATTTAGTAGAGGGAGAGCAGCAAGTCCTGGCTAACTGAAGTGGAAACTGCAGTCAGCACTCCTCCACGACAGACCTTCACCTTCTTCCTGGAGCAAGAGTGCCACTGCACTCCACCAGTTTTCCCTGTTCCCGGACCCTGTGTGCCAAAGCTTTGCCTTACCAGCCAGCTTTGGCTGAGACGTGGCCTTCAAATGCCATGTGGCAGCTTTCATATGTGCCTCTGGAGAGGACCACGGATGTCTCATTCACCTTTTTGGTACTGCATGCCTTCTACACTTCTGCATGAGCCAGTGTTCTAGGTGTGTCCAGTGCTGGGACTGATGGCTGTACCTCGTGTCCAGGCAGAGGAATTTTCCAAGGTGTGTCAACTGGAGCTTTAACTTGCATTTTTCTTAAATGAGAAAGCTCTGAATGTACCAAATTATAATTGTGAAATAAATAATTTGTGGTATTTTTTTCTCTACACTCAGTTGTTGAAATTTTTTTTCACAATTTTTATTTTTTTTCTTGTGACCAACTCAGTTTAGGAAAACGTTTTCTTAGTTCTTCAGCTGTTTAGCTTCCAGCCTCTTACAGATTTTCCCTTCTGGAGCCCATTCCTTCACCCCATAGTCTAGCAATTACTTACTGTTATTTTGCATGTGTCAGTTAGACCTGATGTTGTGATGAAAAGAGCAGAAGAAACAGATACATTTATTTTAATGTTCCAGAACCAAATACACAGGAGAGGCAGCTCCCTTTTTTCAATATCAGGACAGCAAGTCTCATCACTCTGATTCAGAAACCCTTTGAGCAAGGGAAAGTTTGAAAAGCCTTTAGGATAGGAGCCCTCCCACACTGTTTGCACAGATACACATCTGATCTTATCTTTCATCTGAAAGGATCTCCAAGGCAAAAGAAAACAGAAATACGGTTTCATAGCTAAAGCAGTAATGCATCACATGCTGAAATGCAGTCTCATCCCACTAGAGGGTGGTCTGGTCACCCTCATGCTACAGCTGAGGTGTGCAGGCAAAGCTCGTTCAGAAAGCCTGTGCCCACTTTAAGACTCAGCAACATCAAAGTATTCCTGTTTTGAGATTTTCCAAGTGCCTCATGTTCCATCCTCAACACTGAAACTACCCTCTCATTTAAACAAATAAACACATTGTACCTTTCACTAAAGATCTGACAATCTACAAATATCAGCATGCTCTAAAATGTTCTACCAATGCAGCAACTGTGGATGTATGAAAGAGCAAAGCAAGGCTCACTGTTAAAGAGTGATAAAATGCTTGGACTTCATACCACTTTGAAACCTTTAAAATCTGTTTATGTGGTTTATATTTTCTTCACATCATCTTCTCAGAAAGCTGGATTATTACAAGTAAAACAAGACAAATTCTTTCTTATGAGCTAGTCTGTGCTTCAAGTGTCTGTTACAGTGAACCAGAAAGGGCTTTATGACAAGAGATGAACTGGAGTCTCTTCCATCGGGTTTGGGAGAGTTGGCAGCTCTCACACCAGCTGCATGAGATTCACCAAAACCACCTTCCTCTGCCAGGCTGTCCCTCTCCCTTGTTAGCAATATCACCTCTGCTCCCCTTCCCAGGATGGCCTGCTTGTCTCTCTTTCTCCTCCTTCATCTGTTCAGACTCAAAAGCATACATCCTCACCTCCACGCTTCGTAGCCCAACCTTCAGAAATCTTTGCCTTGTTCCTCCTTCTGAGATGCATGTTGTGATCACCAAGAAAAGGTAATTTCAGCCTGCTTTCTCTTTCCTATTCCTTCTGATTATAAAAAATCATTTAGGACCTTTGCAAGGAAAATAAATGTACTGCCTTATATCATGGAACTGAAGCTGCATCAAGCATCAATCCAAAAACCATAGCATTCAGTCAGAATTTCAAAGATATTTCAGAGAATTTCATCCAACATCTTGTCTCCTACCTGAATGTCTACTCAGGTGGGAATCCTCCTATTTACTCTCAGACAGTGGGAACAAAGAAACAACACATGACATAAACTGTTTGTGTACCTATGTAAAACTTTCTATGCTAGGAGTTTTTCCCAACATGAATTGGACTTTAGATCATTTTACTCTGAACAGGTTCTTCCTTATTGATTAATTTTCTTAAGTCTTGTTTTCCAAATCTAGTAGTGGGTAAATCTCACAAAACCTGTGGTGGAAGGTGTTTTCATCCACAAAAACTGCCAATACCTAAGGATGTTCCAATGTGAATGCAAGCTCACTGCAAAAAAATGTGAAGACTGAGAGTAAACCAGAACACCATTCACTTTTACATTAAAAATAGTATACTCATACTTTTAATGATACAGAAACAAATATAAAGTGATTGGGGGGGAAACATCCTTGATTTGCATGAGTTTGCTTTCTCATTCATTTTAGGAGACATTTTTTGTCTGTTTGGTTTTGTCTGTTTCACACAGTTCAGACAGAAAAACTGTTAAAAGATTAAAGAATTCGTTATTAACCTCATGGCATTTGAATCATGTCAACAGATATGACACAGCTGCCAATGATAATCAAGACTATCTTCAGCTTTGAGTTTGGATGCAAATGACAATTAAACAGAATGGTCTGTTCTGATGCAATATAATGAATTACTACATCATTCATCTGATCTGTATAAACACAACATGGCAAATAAAGTATTTTGTCTTCATAAGTTCTTTACACTTCAGTGTCTTGAGAGTTATATAGGATGTGGCATATTTGGCTCTTGTAGTGGGGAAGGAAGTGATAGTATAGGAAGTGTGACACACAGGTCTTACAGATAGATTCAGGCTGATTGTTTCTGTGTTCTTTTTGGTAGCAGCAAAGTTCTGGATGGGTGGTATTGTCGCTAATATGTAATTGTTCCATACTTAACTATTAGGATACATGAGTAGAGCTGTCTTCCAAGTTGGTTCCGACATCTGGATACCACTGTTTTTGGGTTTGGAAAGAACATTTGGTCCTCATTTAAAACACTGCAAACACTATCATAATGTAGACTGTGAAATTTTAAGACTACTACTGTTTTGATTATACTCTAAGATAAAAAATAAAAGCAAACAGCTCTCTAAATTATGTAAAAATACAAGAACACCAGCACCCTTTAACAAACATCTCTGCAGCAGGTAAAGCAGCAAGTTTGTCTGTTTGGGTTTTTTTTATAACAGAACTTATCCAAGTATGGAACTGATGTCTTTGTTTTCTGCTCCCCATGTGAACAGGGGAAGGGAAGGGGAAGGGGAAGGGGAAGGGGAAGGGGAAGGGCCACAAACAAATTCCAAATGTAGCTAAAATTAGCAAGGCTGTCCTTTTAATACTGTTTTTCAAAATCCAGGGCCCTGTACCACCATTTTTATGTAACCCAAATTAATTAGGTATTGACTTGTTTTTTCATTCAGTTAAAGTATAATTAAATGGCAGTGGTCTGCCTCTGAAAAGCAGATGAAAAGGTTCTGGTAAGAATCTCTAGGTTAATCCAGCTGCTTAAAATGTGTGTTGTATTTGACCATTTGCCAAGAGACTCTGTGAATACATGAGCCAGCTGGCATGGGGAGGGCTGGTGGGAACCTGTCAGCTGTTTAGGACAATGGCTGAAGCTTTTTTAACCAAATCAGGTTTTTAAAATACCTAAAAATGAGGCACCCTACCTTGGCAGCTAAGGAATTATAGCAGAAATTAAATCCTAAGAATTTTCTTTTCATCTTAAAATCTGAGTTTTGACTCATATTCTGTAAACCTCTGAACCAAGTTGTTTATTTAGATTACTGTCAAATGTCTGGCAAAAAGACACAATGCATCAAAGCCTTATTTTTGCAATGATGGAGCCCAAGTTTGCTATTCTGACAAATATGCCTATTCAGGAGGAAAAAGCTGTTTTGATGTGCTGAATGGAGTTGCATCACCAGCTGCTCTTTGAACCAGGCAACACTGCAGCCTTGGGTCCTGTTTTCAGGGCATCACTCCTCACTCCACAGGACCTCAAAAGGATGCACGGGTGCTCATTTAGCCAAACTGTGAGCCACAAGCACACCCTGGTGAGCAGCTGCTCCCATACATCCTGCTGTTGGCTATGGCTTTGTATGGGAATAATTGCTGATCAGCCAAAGTCAGTTTCGTGAGCAAACTTTTAATGCACTGTTTCCCACTAAGTATTTTAGACAGAAAAATTAGCCAATGACCCTGGCATTTAAAAAAACCTCTTGTGCTCCCTGTGTTTTCACTGTTGAATGAAATGAAATTATTACAGACAGGAGAGGTTTCTGGAGCATGGAGGCAATGGTGAAGAGCTGAATAGCTCTCTAAAAGCTGGGCGTGTGGAGGTCGGGGTGTCTGCACGCCAGGTGTCAATATGAAACTTGCCATGCTAACAATAGCCTTGCAACAGGCTGTTACTTTGATTTTTTCCACCTGGTGCTTGGTGCAGCAATATGTCTGCCTTACCATGTGAGTTATCTGAGAAGCTGTCAAAAGGCAGGGGAAGATATGAGAGGTTTTGAAAAACCTGGCTAGACCTGCCCTCTCAACAGTAACACTTTATGTCACTTCTATTTTCATCCCAAACTTCAGATGCTTTATTCTCCAGCCCCGAGAGATGCTACGGCTGTGTGCTCCATGGAGTGTCCCAGTGCTCTGTCCAGGGATTCTTTTCAGCTTCCAGGCTCCTGCACACAAGTGCAGAATGACATTGCTGTTTTTGCAGAAAAAGAAAAATGTAAAATGCAAATATCTCCATAAGCATTTGCAAAATGAGAAAAAGCAGACCTCCTTAATACATTTATGAAAGCTTCAGGTACATATCTGAATCTCCCCATGCCCACCATGTGTGTTGAGCTGTGGCCTTTGGTGTTTCCAGTAAATAGGAAAACGTGAAGTGCAAATACTAGGTGGGGAATTAACATGAAGGAGACAAGCATGAAGCCATAAAGGAAAGGAAAGGGAAGCTGTCAAGAGCCAGAAGTTATATTTCATAATCTTTTGCACTTGCAGGAGGACTCACATGCCTGACAGCTCATCCAAACTGGACAAGTCAGTGTGTGTAGGAAGAGGTTTTCCCCAACTGTACCAATCTCACTTTATTTCCACAGAGCAGCAGAGCTGTACAGTATTACTACTGTTTGTGTCAGAGATTGTTCCTGATGATGTAGACACCGGGTTGCTCTTCTTAATGGACAGAATTGGGTTTTTTCTATCAGTGAATTCCATACCTAAAATTCAATTTCCTTATTCAGGACAGAGGCTGGAAGATATTCTGGGAAGGAGGAAGTTCAATATTTCTTTTTCACCCCATTATCCAAGTCCACAGCATATGCTATATGTCATATTCTGATTGCAGAGTTACTTGTTGGGTTCAATGATCCTTAGCAAAAGTAACTTGGGAGCTCTAGATACATTGGTGACATTTGGGGTTTTAATCTTAGCAAAACTCTCAGCTGTCAGTGAGAGCACTTCTCATGGACACAATTCCAAGGAACCAGGCTCAGTCAGAGTTGTGTGGGCACCTGGTAGCCTCTGAACGGCCACAACTCAGTTCAGCTCTTTTAACATCTGCATGTCTCTTTGCTCCCACATCCTGCAGCACAGGACTGTGCAGTTCCTGGCCCTTTCATCATCCCACACCACTCAGGGTACAAGACATATGGGCATGATGGGAAAATGAGGGTACTGCTCTCCATTTGGCAAATGTCTTCAAGCTGCTAAGTGATAACATGATGACAGGGGCAGGGCTTCCACACCTAGATCCATCAGTGAAGCTTTGGGATCCACATCTAGATCCATCTGTGAAGTTCTGGGACTCTAGAAATTCAGAACTCTCCTTTGTGGACTTGGAAATCTGCATTCAGCTCTCCAGGTCTCATCTCCTGCCTCGATGGAAGGAACCAGAAATCCAGGGGGACCACAGGTCTTTCACTGGAATTAGGGTCCAGAGAGCTCTGTCTCAGAAGAGTTGTGAGAGAATAGAACAGAGGCAAAGAAGAAGAGAGAGGAGACAGAAGAAAAAGTGAGGTCAATTCCAGTTTCAGCCTAACCTTT
The DNA here is from genome assembly GCA_035583155.1 of Acropternis orthonyx. NCBI lineage: Eukaryota > Metazoa > Chordata > Aves > Passeriformes > Rhinocryptidae > Acropternis > Acropternis orthonyx. The sequence goes on along the minus strand of JAWWEU010000001.1, from coordinate 45,816,768 downwards.
TTTATTTTTTTAATTAATTTTCCCACGAGTCAGAAACATGTTTTTTTGCAGCACAACTTTCTGCACACCAAATTTATTAGTTCAACTGATGTAATTTTATAACAAACAAAATATATTAATACTGTGGAAAACATAATGCTGTCAGTCAAAGTTATTTCCCAAATTAGCATTTATTTTTAATGATTTATCATTCATGAAAGACACTGAATCAATTACATTCCACTTACATTATTTTTTAAATATTTTTTTATGACAGCAATGTCAAGCCCGAAAGTCAAAAAGTAGAGAGCAAAAATCACCCCTGCTCCAAGGAATTGAAAAAATAATCTTAGACAGAGGAAAGATGAGCAGCTCAAATATCTGATGTAAGAGTTTGAGGATGTAAAAAGGTTAATGGCAATAATAGTATTGGGTGGTATAGCCAAGGTGGGAGTAAAGCCCTCTGTGTCTCCAGTGCTATGTTTGTTACAGAGTGTTCCAGGGAGATCAGCTCTTTCTCTTGGTGTCTTCTGCTTCTGGGGGCTGGGATTTGTCTGCTGAACTTGATATGGAGGTGATTCAGGGGCTGGTTTAAGGGCATGTTTCTTACTGAGACCTCCTTCCCAAGACCAGTGATTCACTTCAGACAGGCAACCACCATGAAAGTTATTTATGCTGTGATTACAGGAAGACATTCCTTTTAGCTCTGAGTCTCAGAAGCTGAGTGAAACCCACAAAACTTGAATAGTCAGGGGCTGACCTTACAGAGAGCCAACACAGGAAAATACTCGGAGTCACTACAGTAATGAATGGACAGCCATTAATTTAAAACAAACCACATTGTTTCTTTTACTCAGCATAGGTAATGAAATAATGAAAGGAACCCACAAGCTTTCAAAACAGCAGCATTAGCTGGATTTCCACTGTCACGAGATCAAAGCAAAAGGCATTGTTGGCAATAACCAGACAGTATCAGACAAGGAAAGTCTCCATCAGCCTAGCAGAACTGAATCAGTCCCTCAGCCCTGCTCTGCCTCCTCAAGCACACTCAGGCACACACACACTCACACAAGGAAGGAATTTGCATCCTCTTGCTCTCTTGATCCAGCATCTTATCCATTAGAGAGAGTAAACATTGCAGAACCCCTTTTTATTTCCAGGAATCAGCACTCTTTCTTCCTTTTTTGATCCATGAAGCAGCAGTGAATTTTCTGGTAATCTCCACACCCCGCACTCAATAGTTCGTTCAGACACAATCTGAAATCTGTTTCTGGAGGCATCTATAGCGCATGTTGCACTGCTTCTGTTTTCAGCTCAGATTTACACATGATAGTCAATATCTTTCCATGGTAGGTAATGAAAAAAATATTTGGAAAAATTCAGAGGCTGTTTCCTTACAGTCAAACTCCTTTGGGAATTTGCATCTGAAACAAACATAAAATGGGTGATAGGCCATTAATGAATTATTTTAAATTTTGGCAGTCAGGCTCTGATACACTGTTGATTTCCCATATACAAGTGACCTTAAGCTGCAGCTCTCAAAATGCTTCTTGCTTTCAGGTATCAAGCAGAGAAGTGAAAGTGCTGGTTTTGGACTACTATAGAAACAGATGAATTACACTGGACTTGGTCTGCCCAAGGCTCCTCTTAGTTTCAGTGTTATGTAGCCACTTCAATTTTCTTCTTTACATCTTCTACCTTCGTCTCTTCAGATTAGCTTCCTTTCTGATGTTTTCTGCTCTTTTATCTCTGAAGTCCCATCCCATTTGTCTGCCCATATTCCATAAACAAACCTATGGCATTTGGCTTGATATGTTGAGGTGGAGGAGAGACACAATGCGTGTATCAGAAAGTTTGTGTGTCACAATGTCCCCATAATACAGTCACAGGATGATGGAAATCAGCTGCTATTTCATAACTAGCATCTGAAATTTAAAATTAAGCCTGAGGGATATCACCTTCACAAGGCCACAAGAGACAATCCTTCATTTTCCAGGAACCTGAAGCACAGTATTGGCAAAAAGGAAGGGAACACTTGTCAGTTTTGCAACTATTATGAACATTACATGTTGTCCTCAAAAGAGTAGAAAAAATCCAGAGAAATATACATTTTAAGTAAATTTTAACCCAGGAAGTATAATGCATGCTTTTATAGTAATTTTACTGAAAAATTCATACTAAAGCCCTTAGGTTCAATCCACCTCAATTTTTCCCACAGTAGGCAAACACAAACTGCAGATTCTGAGTCAGTGTGAGTCTGAGCCCCACTGGGCCCACTGGCCAGAGCCCAGCAGGCAAAATGAAACAACACCTTGTCACACACTCAGTAGGAATTGTTCCTGGGTACCACCTGGTAAGCGCACTAAAACTAAATCAGGCAGCCAGAAAAGATGCACATTTGCAGTCAAATGTCACTGCTGAGGTGGAACCTACAAAAGCAAGAAGAAATTAAATACTTACAATCCATTTCACATGGGTACGGAGGACAGTCTGAAAAGTGTTAGTTTGCAGGCTCCAAAGAGCTAGCAAATATTTATCTGGCCAGTAAGATACAAAGAGAGGACAGTGAGGTACATGTGTTCAGAAACTGTTCATATTGCTGTAGCATTTTGGTTGATTATGAACATTTGGTATGAAAACCTGAAACAACAGTGTTAAAGATACTGAGATTAGTGTTATACCACAACATGCTGCCAACTTAAACCAAGAGAAACTATAAATATTAAGTTTTTGTTGAAAATACATGTTAGTCAGTGCAGTGTTTTAGTTTCCTGAAAAAATTAAATGGGAGAATAATCTATTTATTTGAGACTAATTAATATACTGCTGCTTTTGTACCTGGGAAGAATATACTTCTGCTTGTACCTGGAGAATACTGAGTGGGAACCGTAGACCAGTGCAAGGTAGGTATGGCATTACCTGTTGCAGTGAGAAGGATTGCTGGTTTGTTTCTTTGGTTATTTTTACAGTTGTGTTGCTTTTCTTTAACACGGATCTCTGTGAAAACAGATTGCATGCTCACATGCATTGTCTGGGAAGGTGCTGCAGATTCCCAGGATGAATTTACAGTTACTGTAGAAAATGTAACATCTGCCACACGTGGATCCGTTAAGCCAGTCCCTTCAAAACCAGTGCTGCCAGATGAATGCATTTTATTACTATAAAGCGGAAGAGCAAACTATTTTACGTGGCCACTAATTGTCAGTGGTTTCCTTATGTTTCCCAGACATTCTTAAAGATAGTGGGAAATGGTTTCTTCATATATGGATGTCTGAGTTCTTCATTCACAGTTCTTTTCACTGTGGGACGAACAATCCTGATCTTGAAAATCTTTATGAACTGGAACTTTGCAAAAACTACTCAAAAAAATTTTATAAACTACTTCTAGTTTTTTTGTTTGCTTCAGTAATTTCACTATATTTTGAGGGGGTTTTAGACCATTTTAAAAGCAACATGCGTAGCTATCCCTATAGGTAACATGCTGGGGATTGCTGGAATATGGACAGCTTTGGCTTTAAGAGGATGCTGCTGCAGGCCTGGGAAGGCAGTGGGAAACACTGTCTGTGTCCTTGGACCAGGCCTGGGAAAGCTGAAGAGAGAGAAAAACAACTGTAGAAAACAAAAGTAGGTTTTGGGACTTGTCAGCATGAGGAGAGATGGTGACCACCTATCAGAAGATGGTTTGGAATGACAGACAAGTGTGCTTAGCAAATGACACGTAGCCTCTGTGTGTGTTTGCAGTAGAAGAATATTATAAAATGATTAGTATATAATTAATAAAATGGCTACTCTTGATCATCGTATGGGTGTGTTGAGTTGCCCGGGCCTCACACAAGAGTATAAAACCCACAACAGTAACATTTTGAAATAAAAGGTTGTTTCAAATAATGACAATGGATTTTTTCATTACAAATGTCAAAATTCAACCTTTAGATCATTTTTTAAAAAAATTAAAAAATTTTCTCTGCTATAGCACATCACAGATGTTACTCATACATTGTTTCTGTATTGATGAACTGGCATTTTCAGATAAAGAATGCCTAGCTTCAGAATTCCCATTCATCCTTAAACTAAATTTATCATGTCATTGTAACACTGCCAGGAGGATAGTTCAAGGTGCACAGCTGTCTGCATCCTTTGGTCCCAAGGTGCCATATAAGGACAATTAATTTTCTCTTATTCTCCACCTTGCAAATCTTTTAATAATCTCATTGACATTTCTGCAGCAGAAGAGATCTCTTGGGACTTCCAAGACCCATGCAGATGGCTTGAAGTTAAAGGCAGAAAAAGCAAACAGCAAGCACTGAATCAGATTTGCTTGTTTCTTGCAAATAACTTCTTTTAAAGGACATTATGCCATTGCATCACAGATACAGAAGCTGTGTAGAGGTGCAAAGAAGTCAAACAAGGTCATTGTCTTCTGCTATACCCCAACATCCCCATGAAGTCAGTGAGCTGCTGTACAGTTACATAACTAGAGTAGCACCCAAACCCTACTTTTTGAAATCTGTGTCAAATACTAGACCTGCAAAAAACCCTTTCCAGAGTGCAGCAGTTCCCAAGGGTCTCTCCCCCTTATGTCTCCTACCCTCTGCCTTTCTCCTAAAACCAAAGCAGACCCAGATGCTGAGTAAGAGGGGCTGCATGGCTGCTGCAGTGGGGTAAGCCAGAGCCATGAGATGGGAAGCCAGGAAAGGCCTGATGGGCTGAAGTTTGAATGCCGAACCGAAGTCTCTCACTTTGCTCCCTGTCCTGCTTTGGCCCTGTGGTTGAGTGTGTCACTGCACCACAGGCACAAGGCTGCTGTGTCAGCCTGGCTGATGCAATTCCTCCTCTGCAGGTTCTGTCAAGTGTGACTGAGGCCATGATGTTCACTGACAAGAAAGGCATGGGACTCCTGTGAGCTTTGATTTGAAACTCTGTGAGAAGCAGGCTGCTGAGCTGACATGCTGGTGCCAGATAGGATTGCCCAAAGGAGGTGTGCCTGGACTTGCCTAAGCATCACTGTCTTCCTGACTGCTGCCATAGCCTGTCAAAGAAGGTACGAATGTCTGAAATCTCAACACTCAGCAAGTTGGGCTAAGGTCTTCCCACAAAGCAGAGATTTAAACAGTATTAGTGCTGCATTGAAAGAGTTTAACACCTGAGAGGAAATCCACATTATTCCAGTTTTGTAGACAGAAAAGAAAAGGTGTTTTCACCAAGCCCGCTGTATGTTTTTCTTGCTCCTTCAGCTTCATTTCTGTGCAGCTTCAGTCTTAGGCAATTATAGCCCATTTGTTACTAGCTGATTTCCCCTCTGCTCAGTGGCAAAGTCTGAATCATCTTGGTAGTAACAGAGTAATGAAGAAGAGTGACTGGTGTGGATCTTCAGCTCACTGCTTCAGTCCACATTGTCTGCCCGGCCCATCTGATGACCTCCTGCAGATGTTGAGCAGGTTATGAGCAGTAGAAATGATGGTGGTCCCTGTCACTACATGCTGTATATGCTCTGCTCTTACACACCAAGAGAACTGAACTGAAATAGCAGTACTTCATACTAAGCCACCTCCTCACCTTCCTCCCCACCTGTGGCCAGGCAGGACACCTGCCCCCTTCTTCCGCTGCCTCCCAGTTCATCCTCCCTCCCACAGCCTTATACATTGCCTGGGTCAGTAGCTGGCATATTTCTTTCTCCTATCTGCAAAACCATGTCCTTTTACCTCTTACTCAGCTAAGCGATTCCTGCACCAAAGCCTGGAGTCAGCAAAATGTGTGTTTTGGTTTTTTTTTCCTGGCAATGTTTATATTAAACACAACCTGCCCAAACACAACCTCTTCTTAGTGAGGCCAATAAAATAAAACATATCCAACACTTGTGGGCCAGATCATTTTGAAGGCAGGACAACCCAAAAAGGAGTTAGGAAAGTGTTCCAGAAGTGAAGGATAGAATGTTTTTGACACACCATGCATTCTACTCTGATAGATCAGGCATGCAAGGGAAAAAATTCTGCAACAGTGTAAGACAAAGCAGACAAAACTGCAGAAGATGTGCCTTATTGCGGTGATTGAGCCATAGAGATGAAACTGGGGATCCCATATGGAAACCAGGTTCAAGTCCAACTATGGAGCAGCTACTGCTGTTTCGTAAACCTGTAAGTTTTGGCAACAGAAGCTATTGAAGGAGGGGGACTAAATGGATCTCAACATGCAATAACTTAGAAAAAACATGTGTTTTTATTTTCAAAGAACAGCTGAGATTGGGTCAGCTGGTTGTGATAAAGGAGGCTTCACTGTTTCTGAACTGATATATAGGGAAGGATTATGGAGTACTCCAAAAGTCAGTGCAACAGCAATTCCAAAATAACTTAGCAATTCTAAGTTCCTTTGGTATTTGTTGTAATAATATTTGTTACTGGAAATTTATTTGGTACAAAATATAAATGCTAGCTATCATGCTTCCTTTGGTATTCAGCATTGTAAAATTAATGTGCCGGGGGTTTTTTTGCACTGTAAACTGCAGTGCTTTTGAGCAGTGAGAACACTGTGAAACAGAAGGATTAAGAGCTCACTGGGGGCACATCATGTTTTGTACCACCACAGTTATATCTTCAGGCTATCATGACTATATTAATATATTATAGCATGGGAGGGCTGTCAGAGTGAGCTCAGAAGGAGCCAAGTTCATTCTTACCAAACTGTTCAGATGCTAATTTGCAGCCCAAACCTTGGGAGCCTGTAGTTCTTTGTGATAATGTGTAGGTTGTGTTCTAGTGTGATAGTCATTCTGAGGGGAAAAAATTGGCATCTTGACCTGGGGTAAATCTGCTTTATTATCTCATAGTTACCCCTTTAAATTATATTGTACATTCTCTCATTTTCTTCCTAAGTTCTCTCTCTTTTCTGCTTCTTTTCCCTTCACTATTGTCCTCTTTTGAATGCTAAATTCCCAAACAATAACCCACCTTTCAGTAGCCTAGAAATCAGAGATGGGTAGTGGAGTGTAAGCTGAATGCATGCAGGTACTGCCACTCAAAAATTTCAGGAATTTCTGCTCTGGTGCAGCTTTCCAAAAACACTGCCTACTTGTGCTTTCTAGTCCTCAGGGGAAACCTCCATTGTCACTGGCACCACATAAGACTTTGTAGCTTGATTTCATGCCACGTCTTCCAAGAATTTCTTACTCTTTTTTTATTTTTTTTAAACAGAGAATGGAACAACCCTTTTCAGAAGGGGCTTTGCCTTTGCCTCTCCTTTCCACCGTCTCTGGGGTGGAATTTGTCCTTGTTCCTCAGGTAAACAAGCAGACTGAAAATGTTTCTTTGCAGTACAGGATCTTTGTTTCCTCTTTCTCAGGCATGTAGCTTCTGTTGTTTTAAACACCCAATCCATAAAGAGGGCAGCTCTCAGGCATTTCTTCAGGACTCATCTTTAGAAATTGCCATGGATCTCAACAGCTCTTTGCTTCTCAGATTCCCTGTCTTTCTGTGTGCCCTCTGTGCTTGCAGTTTTCAGTGGTTCTCCACCAAGGTGCAAAGGGCACTGAGCACCCCAAAGGCTCTGATTAGAAATACTGAGTTCTGAAAAAGGCCCACTAAAATCCTGGAGTAAACAAAACCAGAGCAAACAACGACACGTCTGCATTGTTTCAGAGACAGAGGCTTTGTCTGTTTTTTTCAAATCTCTTATAATGCAAAAAGGTTTAATTACATGTTACATCACCCTAGCAAAAAATTCTTTAACTTTAGCCTTTTGTGTGGTGCTGGGCTTCCCCATGGAGTTTATAAGAGCTGGCTGCTGCCTGTTTTGTTGTAGGTGATTTGTGCTTTATTTTTGCTGAGATGAAAATGCCTCATTTGCTTCTTATTTATCACAATCTATCTTTTCTCAGCTAGTATAGGATTGTCAAGAAGGTAATACCAAAGCACTAAAGACAATTTCAAAGCAGGTCAAGAAAATGAGCAAATAAGCTGTGGTGATGGAATCTTTTTGACAGTGAGATTCTGACCTTGAAATAACACCTCAAAATTTGAAATTATGTGAGACTGATCCTGCGTGAAGCATCCTTCAACCCCATGATTAAGTCTGCGAAAGACCATGTAGTCTAATGCTCTCTGTGCATCATACCAATGGATGAGAACCAAAAATCTGAGAGCACCAAATTAAATACAAGCTGAATTCTTAAACCCAATGCAAACTAAAAACCTCAGAAAATGTAATTGTATGCCATCTTAATAAAGTGCCCAATTGTGACATTAGAAATGAGGCTCTATTCACCCAGAGACATTAATTTTAAAACAGCAGAAAAGGAGAAAAAAATTAGAAGTAATAATCTTTGTTGCTTTATCGGTGAAAGCCAGGTGAAGAACTCACTGTTTGTAGTAGCTAAATATCTGGATTTTACATGAGCTACAAGAAATTAAACAAGTCACCTGAGAAGATTAAGTATCCATTTTCTAGGGTTGATGAGTTGACAGCTCCACTATGTTTCCCAGATCAGGCTAGAGGCAGCACAATAGTACCTTATTGAGGAGGAAGTAACACCAGCCAATGAGAGAAAAATGAAAAGTTGCTATAGTGTGTCACAAAAGAGGATTCTGTTAGACATTTCTCTTAATACAAACAAATGCACCTGCAAGCTGCCCAGGAATTTCAGGAGAATTCCCCCTACACCTTCATTTTCTTCACAGCAATTGGAATGGGTTGAAAAGATGTGTTTACAGGAACTGGAAAACGAGGATCAGATTTTAAAAGAAAAAAATATTAGTAATATATGAGACAAGTAAAATAAGACTTCAAGCAGTTTCTTAAAATGCTAAGATTAAAAAGGTATGATTTTAGAAATAAAAATGAACTTGAGAACAAAAGCCTTGCAATTTCATTAGTATCCAGGCATGTAAATTGATCTACTGCCGTTTGTTTTTAGCCATCCTTTAAGTAATGGTGTAGTGCCGAGTGAGAATCAGTTTACAACACCAAGGCTTTGATAGGTAGAAAGGTACAATAAAGGTTCCCAGAAATGTCACTCTGAATTCCCAGAAAGGTGAGCACCATAAGTAAGCCTTAGCCTATGAGATTATACATAAAAACTTATTTCTGTCTCTATGCATTTATTTGTCAGGAGATAAGGAAAAACAGTGTTTCCCAAGATCATGGTGGATGTGTTTGTAATTTATACATTTGTGTTTTCCTTGCTTACAATGCTGACTCTGTAGCTGATGGTCAGCAGGCAGCTCCAGAGGTCAGGCAGTGATTTAATGCAAAAACAGGAGCTTTCACAGAATCAGTTGGAACCTTTCCCAAGGCTTTCCCCTCCTTGTTTGTCAACAGAGCAGCAGCAAGAAACAACAAAATAGTGCTTGCTTTTTTAGGTATTCATAGCTCTGAACTTGGAAGACATTAAAAAAATTCTCAAGTGCTTCATCTTAAGAGAAAAAATCAGCAAGAGGAAGAAAGCCACTCCTCCTCTCTCCAGACGATTTCTACCAACAACAGCTAATTCTCAACCCAATATGGTGTTTATGAGTTTGGAGAAAAATTGCCTAAACCTAGACTAATTCATGGTGCTACTAACTTCCCAAACCTTTCTCATTTTGCAAAAAGCTTCCCATTTTGGGTTCCAGCCCAGCTGTGATCAGCAACTGAGAAAGTCTTCAGCATTACATAGACTTTCTGCAACAAGGAGGGCCTCACAACAGACTGTGAATGAAAGCTGTGAAGGGATTAAAATAGTGTCAACAGCAGCACTTGCATGCAGAATATCTTCCTGTAACCTCACAGGAAAAACTGACTACACAAAATGGAAGGGAGTAATAAAAGAGCACAGTGATGTACTGCTGATGGTTTGGGGGCTGGTAGGCTAATCCCCTTGGTCAGCATTTGCTGTTCATTGTGTAGCAGATGTGCACGTAAGCACCTTTGAACCCAATGGGACATTCAGAATCAAGCGTGTAAGTGAAGGGTCTTCGTCTCTTTCACAGTGAAAATTTCACTACCCAGCACCACTTTCTATTACCCGGCAATGACTGGCCACAGTGTGTGAGAAATCACGCCAACCTTTATGTGCACAACAAGAGTATGAGCTCTGCATCTTCAGTCATGGGGATGTAGCTGAATGCAAACCTCCAAAATGATTCCTCTATTGGCCATTTGCCTTCTCTTACATCCACCTCCCATAGCAGGTGGGGAATCCAGTGAATGTTGGCATGACATCCTCAGTGCTCGGGTACAGTGCAGTAAGAGCTGGCCGTTTCAATGATTTATCTCTGAATGTATTTCTGAGACATGTGTGACATGTCATAGCAAATTACTTTGGTGTGAAGGAGGCTTCAAAACATAGCTCCTAAAATGTCATGGCACTTATCCAATTTTACTTCATTAAGTTACTGTAGTGTAAAACAGAAGTAAGGGAGTCCTTCTGAGGTCTATAATTGCTCCACAGTTGAGCAGTGACCTGCCAGCTACAGTGCAGTGACCATTAAAAAGATCCTTCACAGTTACACAGGCTCAATTTTCAGGTACAGCATATCTTTTTTTGTTTCAAAGTCAGTGCTGCTAAATTTGAAGAAGAGTTTATTTTTAGCGCTGAGGAAGTTTGTTGTTCAAAGCAATGTAAGGATTAAGACCAACTATTGTAATTTCAAAAGCTATTTCTGCAGTTCATATTAATACACCTTTTTTAACAGAGCAGAAAAGGTTTTGAATGGCAGTAAATGACATAACAGATTAAAAATGCAATTTTTGAATGCACATGGTAACAGACTCACTGCTAAAGTTAAGGTCTGCTAGGTATGTTTACTATAGAAATTTGAATATATTTTTCTTTGCCTTCTGGCTGTGAAGTCCAAGTTAGGTGCCAAAATCCAGGGACATATTTCACAAAGGCCTTGATGTGCCCCGCAGGTTTGTGCCTCTAGCTCTTTGCATGCTCCCTTTCTGGTGCCAAAGTATTTGTACCTTCAAAATTCAGAGTCAGAAATGTCATTTTTATGCAGTGTGACACTGATTCAACAAAACATGTACAAGCATGTTTAAACCTCAATGGTCTAATTGGGGTTTAAGGCACCAAAGCCAGACTAGCTATTCTCGGTGACCCTGGCCACCAGAGCATCTACCATAGGTCATTGCCATGCTTTTCTATTTTTCTAGATTATGATGCAGATATTTTCTGTGAACACTCTTGGATAAGTCATGAATGGTGACCAGTGGCTGCAGAGTGGAATATTAATGGGAGAGGGCTCTGGTCCATAAGCAGGCCCCTTGATTTTCTGTGCTTAATGAAGCAGCCTTCCTGATTTTGAAACTTTTACCTATTTCAATTGTAATGCACCCAAAAGCTCAAGGGCTAAAAAAGATGAAAACATTTGGAAGCTGTGTCTGAAAACTTGGCTCTAAACCTGTATCTTCTTGTGATTTCTCCACCAGGGAAGCAGAATAACATTTAGGCTCAATACTTTAGGGCAGAACCACTGTGGTGATAAATCAGATACTGATCTGAGGGTATGAGGTAAGCCCAATTACAACAGCAGTGAAGCTGCCTCCCACTGGTGGCTTTAGGTCAGTATTTTGGGCTAATCACCTTAGCTGGGTAAGTGCTTATAAATCAAGACCTGCTTGGAAATTGCTGTTTTTCTCTTCACATAGTTGAAATGCTCAGGGCAGCCACTCTGCTCTTCAGAGGAGCCTCCCACTTCAGAGTGCGAAGTGCTGTGGGGAGGGCAGGAACCAGGGACTTGCGACAGGCAAAAAGCGCCAAGTTAGCAGCTGTAACAATACTTTTGAAAGAAAACTGTAGAAAACAGTATTGCTTCTTGACTAATGGCAGTTGGATTCCAAAACCAAGGCTTCTTCCTTACTTTTCCCTCACAGGGCAGTGAAAGGGTGTGTCTCTGCAGACAGAGAAAAGAAGAGGGGAAGAACTCATCCTGTTGAAAACCCTTCACACCCTTCTGCCATGATGGCTCTTCACAAGCAGATTGGTGCAGTCCAATCAACTATTAACAGTTGTCAGGTGTGCTCTTCTCCAGCTTCCCCACCACAATGACTACTGTGGGGCTGGCCATGAAACTGCGGTGGGGAGAGGGGAAGCCCAGCTGTAGGTGGTCCCTGCATCCCTGCAGAGATGCTAGGGACCATTAGAGGAGGTGCCTTGAATCAGAATTGTGTTCACTCCTTCCTTTTTCACCAGTAACAAGTGACAGAACAAAAAGAAGAGGCCTCAAGTTGCACCAGGAGTGGTTTAGATTGGATATTATGGGAAAATTTTTCACAGAAAGGGTTGTCTTTGGAACACACTACCCAGGGAAAGCAGCGTCTGAGCCTCGCAGTGGGTGCATGAGGTCCAGTGACTCTGCAAGGAGGCTGAGTGTAACCTCTGTCAAAGTCAGGTCAAGATATTTTATAGTAAATGACAATAATTTCTTGGGATTCAGCTTCAAACCCTGCTTGTATGCTGTGTTCCTTGCATTCCAGTCCCTGAAAGTCTGTCTTAGATCTGCCATATCACTGTAGGTGACTCAGACCCAGGCAGATCTGCTAAGGGCATCAGTACAAGAGTTTGCAGTTTGTACTGGGATGAAGGCATCAAGATGCATTCTATCACTGTCTTAGCCAAAAAACTTAGCTATTCTTAGTTCAAACAAACTGAATTTCAGCGCAAATGTTCTCAGTTCCGATCTTTCCAGAAATATACAAGTGGCAAATAGTCTGAAACCTCCTCAAATGCATTGAATATATTAAATTCCATGATAGCACACCAAATCTATTTTTAAGAGTGACAGAATACAGAAGGCATATAACAATAATGTCTAATATGTCAAAAATTCTTCTACTTAGCAGAGAAATCCAACAAAACAAAAAAAGTATTTTCAGCATAGGCCACAGGAAGCTCTGTTCTTCCAAAGAAACCATCCATCCAACTCAGCACTCCAAGTATGGTGAATACCATTTAGTAAATCTTCCAAATGAAAAGAAATGTGCCAATCAGCTGTTACAGTTAGAAAATTAAGTGAGAAACCTCTTCACAAAGTTTTTAACCCCAGAGGAAAAGCTGCCTGGAAAACAGTAGTCCATCCAACTCAGCACTCCAAGTATGGTGAATACCATTTAGTAAATCTTCCAAATGAAAAGAAATGTGCCAATCAGCTGTTACAGTTAGAAAATTAAGTGAGAAACCTCTTCACAAAGTTTTTAACCCCAGAGGAAAAGCTGCCTGGAAAACAGTAGTCCTCAATCCTGAGAGCAATACTGATACTAAGAGGAATGGTGATAAGACCTGGCTATTTCAAAGCTAATTAAGTCAGACACAATGTACACTAAAGCCAGCTCCTGAGTTCAATCACCCACCTGATGCTCAGGTATTACTCCCCAATGCTTCTCTGCATAAGCAAGTCTGGTGTTGCTCAGCTGTGGGCTTTGAAAATGCTGCCCAAGCTCTAGCAAAAGCTTGCTACATTCAAAACACCACTGTGGGATATTCATAGCTCAAGACACTCCAATAAATCCAGTTGTAACATTAAAAATTGTGAAAATAGAATGACACAATCAGCAAAAGAGGCCAAGTCAACACACACTTCCCAGGCACCTTAGGATGGACCAGGAGGTTACAGTTTCCCTCCACTGAGATGGAGAGACTGCGGGTGAGGTTAGAAATCTAACATATGGATGACTACAGCTGCTGAAACAGACGTAATACTAAAAGCTTAACCCCATTCCCACTGATGTTAACTGGAATTACTCTGTTGCTCTCAGTAAAATCCAAATTGGGCATGTGCCTATTATTTAGTTTATCTCCCACTAAATCCACCAACCTTTCTTTTCTCCCCAAGAAATGAAACCAAGTAATATAACAATAATACCCATTGTTCTCAGAGTACTAACATTGTGCCCTGCTTGGCTACTGTACAGAATGAGGCTAAGCCTAGCACTTTTCCAAGAAGTTGTGCTGGCAGCACTTATGCTTTATTTATATAAAAATAAATAAATAATTTGAATGCCCCCAATGGTAAGCTGAAAAAACAACCACGTCTGCCAAGCAAAAGAAAGATGAAGTTGATGTAGAAAAATAAGTCAGGGACATTTAAGAGAACATAACAAGTAACAGAAAATACAAAAATGAAAAAATAACTAAAAATATAGGATAGCAGAAAGATATTGTCAAGTGTGTAACCACAGGGGTGTTTAATTATTACATACTGTGTACATATTAAAGATTATGCATAAGTTCTAAGTCATTGTCATTTCCTGTTGTACAAGATTAGCAGTAATTGCATCAATCTGTGTTCAACAAACTGCAAATGAGAAAGACGGAAGCTTTGAATAATCTGTTTTCATACTTCAGACATTTCTTCTGGTTTTCCCTGTTAGTACTTTTCTATTTCTGCAGAAGGAGCAGTCTTTCATAACACACAGTAGTACTTCCAACACTCTCATTGAATGACTCATGATGACCCACAAATATCTTTCAAATGAAGTGTACTGCAGTTGCTATCAGATGAATATTTGTTCTTTTGAAGAACTTGGTGTACTCAGGTCAGTGGCAAGAGAAGGGGACATAGCAGATCCGGGTTACATCTACACTAGCACTACAGGAGATCAGCATTTTAATTCACACCAGAAGTGTGCTTTTAAAGTGGATCTCCCACTCTTTCTTATTTACTGCATCTTGGCCTCCCTGACGCCATCTAGTTGCTCTTGGGTCTATGGAATCAGATTAACGCTCTTCCAAAGTAAGTCACCTTAGAAGATGTATGTAGTAGTCTCAACACTAACAGTTTAGCTCTATTTAGATGGTCCCCACAGCACTGTTACTAACATAAACACAGCCTTTTTACTCTGAAAACTGGGGAGGGGAAAGGGTTTGCGCTGTTTTTCTGTTTAGCTTCAGGGAAATGACACCAAATCTCTGTCCTAAGATATAAACATATACCTGTACCAGGAAGAAATCCTGGAGAGGTAAGTGTGGCTTGATTTTACCTGAACAAAATTAGGTGTGTTGCAAGAGAGTCGTTACACAACTGTTGTAACGTGGAGCTTTTCTGAGCATTACTTCTCAATCTTACCTTTCACTTATGGTATTTAAGGAACTGCACCTTATGGTGTACTGTTGGAAGGGACCAACATTACACCTACTGGCAGATCACAGAGTCAGAAGAGCCTGTGGAGATCCCTGAGATTATGG
>JAWWEU010000001.1:45772930-45800966 GCA_035583155.1 Acropternis orthonyx | reverse complement strand
GCCTGCACCAACCCTCAGGTGAAGGAGCCCCCAGGAGCAGGATCCAGGACCCTTCCACCAAACCCCTCAGGGCTGCAACTTCCATTTTAAGTTACTGGAAAATGCACATATGTTTCAGACCTGAACTGCTGTAATACCATGATGCCATGCAATATAGTGATCAGATCAGCATCTCTCCCTTCTGAACAACAGCTGGAAAAGAGCAAAATTGCCAGTGTTTGCAAGCAGGTAGAGGCAGTGAGGTTAGCTTTCAACTATGCATCTTGGTGAGCTGGTAATCCTGAGGCATCACTGCTTGGAGTGCTGCAAGGTGTTTTGGACATGGACAGTTTTAGCCTGGCCTCACATACTTCTAAACCCATGGAAAGAGGCAAATTCTGCAGCAATGAAGGCTTTGCTCTTCCTTTAGAGCAGGCATGATTTACATGCTCGTATCACTCCTGGCAGACTCTGTCATGCTCTCATTTTCTTTGGCAGAGGACAAGTGCAACATGGGTGCGCTCGGTGCAGCAGCACACTGTCCCCTGCTGTCAGGAGAAGTCCCCACCTTGGCAGAGCATGCCCTGTTCCACACCATGGCATGGCTTTGGTTCTGGCCTTTTGGCTCCCACAAAGTCATGTCTGATGCTTTCATTCTGCAAAACAAAAATAAGTCTTGAACCCTTTCTGGAAGCAATTAAAAGAGTAGATAAATTGGAGCTGATGGCAATAATTTACCTGGTCTTGTGAATGCCTTGATTATCCTACAAGTCAAGGCATAGCCCAGAGTGGAAGACCTGCACGTGTGTATGGTAAAGTTTCTGGAAAATAACTGGAAGAGCTACTGACAGAAAATCAGCAGATTTGGCCCTACCCTCAATGAAATAAAGTGTCCCTTTTGGCTACTGTTCTCTGCATGGTTTAAAGGATCAGCCCTTCATTCTCAGCTCTGATAGCAACACCGCATAATGGCCACCCTTCCATGCAATGAGTAAGATGTTATGTTTCTGCAGCTTGAAAATTCTTGTATCTGTTTTGCCAACAAGTGAGAAAATGAAAGATGTTTTGGTTCACGGGTAAATTTATTTTAATTAAACAAGAACATCTAACTTCTTATTATATCAGTGTCTTATCAAGAAAGTTCCTGTCATTGCAGGTATGTACTAAAGGAAAAAACTGTGTTCAGACAAATCTGCATCGAAAGGTTAACAACATATAAATGATCTTAAGAGAGGTGTTCTTCCCCACTGCTACAGAGGCTGGCATGAAGTAAAGCAGTTGCTCCCTTTGAAGCACTGCCAGCATAAATAGCTTAGAGTAAGAATTTTGGTTTTCATAACAAATGTTGAAATGCAAGAGAACTATGCATTGATGAATATACTGTATGGTTCAGTGGTACTAGATAGGCAGAGTTTAGCTACAGTACAAACGAAATATCTTCCAAATAATTTTTTGTGTGTGTGTAAAAGGTGTCAGTTATGTAAAATGATTCCACGATAATAACAACAGAATTCAAAGGCACATGTGCATCTTTCAAACCTATCCAGTCTTTAGACTTCCTCAGCTTTAGAAGGCAAAGATCTCACCTGCAAAAACAATGGGGGAGCACAGGAGCCCAGCTTCTCTCAGCAACCATCTGCACAGATTATTCATTCTCCTGTTTGCTCTGATCTATTTCTGATTTCCAACTGAGTACCTCTCAAACAATTTTTCTCATTTCTTTTTTATTGGAGAGAATGAAGAGAGATAAATCAGGTACCTGTTTTACTTTGCTAGCCTCCCAGAACATACCAATATCTATCTAAGAGAATTTATACAAATTCCCAGAGAGAAAAATATGACTACCTTTAATTTCAGCCCAGATATGTGCTGGAATATACAGGAGACAATCCTTTGTATTTTAATTTTTTCCCTTTACTGAGAGAGGACTTATGGTTGTCACGAGAAGGACCTGGGTGCAAATTTGTTTCACCTATCCTAATCTGCCCAAATTGGATATTTTTTTTCTCAGTTTTTCCAAATTTTTTCTTGAAGTTAATAGAAAATGATGGGCACCTCCAAAGGAGGATTCACCTTATTTATCCCTTAGACACCTGTGTTAAGATGAATTACACCCTGAAGGCATATGTCTGTGTTCACTGACTGTAGCAGGGACCCCAAATTATATGACCAGAGAACCAATTAGTAGATGACTTTTTGATGGTTTAAGGAATCCAGTCTAGTGATCTGGACACCCTGAAATACTAACACAGAGCTCTGTGCTCTTCATTTTTTCTCATCTCCCATCTCAACCAAGCACAATAACAGAGAGCTGAAATGCTGTGTCACATCTGCTTCAACGTTTTCAGTGAATTAGAGAGTGGTTCTTTCTGCTGTGAGGGTGACTGGTGTCCATGACACTTGTCAGAGCACAGCAGCAGAGGCAGCTTTGTGCTACTGTGATCATATGTTGAGCATATGTGTTTGCTCACTTGTAGGCAGATACAGAGGCATGCAGGTCTGCATCACCTTTGAGAGCCTGCTCCACACAAAAGTGAGTGTAGTGCAACTGACTCCAGTAGGGCTGGGCTGCAGGGATGCTAAGGGATGTTTCATAGATGTCACCTCTCATAAGCACTCACAAGTGCTTATGAAACAGGGAAATGTCCTAAGATTTTTTCATTCCTTTCCTCCACACAATGACCAGTCAAAAGGTATACAGTTTTATTCATGCTCTTCAGAGATCTCTTCCTTTGCAAAAGGCGTAGGAGATCATGGTGCTATTTGGAGCATGGTACACCCTCCTGACACAGTCCAGCACAAGCTCCTGGTACATGTGAGCATGGCTCTGTCCAGCTCAGGGAACAGGACAGTTGTATTTGGATTTCCTCCAGTGCACATCTCTTAGACATCAAGATGATTTAGCAACATCACATATCCAAAGATTACAGACCAAACTAAATAATGCCCCTGTGTGGGTGTGCAAAGCACAAAACACTACAGGAGCAAGAGGTTTCTGTTGCATTTCTCTGTATGGGTGTATGTGTTGTTTGAGCCTTTGAGGCCCAGAGCTATGGGAAAGGGCGCATATATGTATATATGTATATATATAATCAAGCTTCAGAGAGCCCACATAAGGAATTGCATTGCATATCACAGCCCCACAAGCTGTGTCTGAAGAAATACGGATATATATGCATGTTGTCTTGTAGAGACAAGGTCCCAAGGGAAGAGGTTTATGGACAACACACACTCTTGAGCCCCAGTTTCTCACCATCCACATAACCTTCTCCCTGCTGATATTTGTGGTCCTGTCTCTGAGCGAGACTCTCTGCAGTGCTCAAAATTAAACAATTGGTTCCTGGTGGTGGAGTATGTCCATGTATTCTAACTGCAATGCAATGCTCCTGTCAATGCCCCTTTACTTTTTAGGTCCCCTAAAAAACACTCTTTTCTCTTCAGGTTTTTGAAAATTATCAATTGGAGCTAGTAGAACTAGGCTGGTGATGAAAACACACCAGTTGAGAGTACATAGGAGAATAACACAGGAGACTGTTTAAAAAGAGTACAGTAGGATTCTTACTGTTTAAACATGTAGCAGCACATATAAATGGAATGCATCATGGGGCCCCATTCACTCACTTGACTTTCCTGACTTACGTGCTTGTGCAAGTGCAGCCAAACAGGTGAGTAAAATGTTTGCAGGTTCAGCCCCATCTAGTTAAGCAGGTGACTAAGCATCTATTAAAATGTTGAACTGAAACTAATAAAGAAAATCTGCTCCTAAACACAAATAGCAATGAAAAAAAAAGAAAAAAAAGTCTTGAAAATAGGAACAAGTTTCTACATGTACTTGTTTTCCTAGGAGTGCACCATTTGTGAATTCATATTTCTTGATGACCACTCTGCTGACAGCTCCTTCGTAAAGGTAAACAGATCATCCTGCTCCAGAACAGGAGGGGAAAAAATTCTGTCTTTACATTTACTCATTCTTGTTTGCAAAATTTTCAGCTGCTTACTCAGGTCTGAAGTATTTGTAGAGCCAGATGAAAAGGAGATTGATGGAATACATTTGCACTACACAGAGTTCCTGCTCTGTATTTTAATAACTGCTTTGATGGGCATATCAGAGAAGGTCAGCAGAAGTGAAATGAACTATGAGTTGGGTGGTCTCTCTCAACTGAACCTCAAGCATACAATCCCTCTTACCTCCATTGAAGTGGGGCAAGAAAGATTTACAAGGTGGCCAGGATCTGAATGAGCTTAAGTCTGGAGATCCTGACTGTTGCAAAATGCTCCCTATCCCTCAGTGTTAAACAGCAGGTCTTGCGGTGTGTTTTGCGCTTTCCCAGGGGAAAACACAAGAACAGGTGATGCACTGCCCAGACAACCTCAGCACCTTTGTAAGTTAAGTATTCGCAGAAAAGGGCCATGGAGCCAGCTGGTGTGAATCAGGGGAGTTCCTCTGTCCTCAGAGAGCTCTGCAGATTAGCACTACTGAAGATGTTGTCTAATGCAGCTCTGTCTAGAATGTACTTATTTCAAGTTTAATTTCAACTCACATTCAAGCTCTCTTGTTTATCAGAAGAAACAGTAACTTGGGAGAATGCAAGCATGACCTTTAATGAGGTTTACCAGATCTGCTTAGGATTTGGATATCATTAGGAGAACCTAGCACACAGACCACTTTCCTGAGCCTGTTTCTCTGCTCTCGTTGTAAAAGCACTGAGTTGAATCACTCCCACATTGCTGCACTGTTATTGTGGTATTGGGGCAAAAATATTTGGCAAGCATTTCAAAGTAAGTGCTTCAGATGGAATGACGGCAGCTGAGGAGCAGAATGCCAAGATTAAGGAAAGTGTATGCTCTGCTATGCAGTAAAGCATTTTTGGAAGAAATACTGAAAAGAATTTTAAGCAAATTTTAACATAATTGCTATGAAGTTTTACTGGAAGTTAGACAGCAAAGTGGTCGATACCTGATGTGCAATATTTAAAGGGTTATTCAGATAATTGTGTAAACAAGAATAAAAATTTCCCATCTGAAGAAAACAGGATGGTGGGGGTGGTTAATTCATCAATACTATAAAGAATACACATTCCACTGGGGAATTCTACTCTAATAATATAAATTCCTCACAAAAGGATTGTGGTGAGGCTCAATGTATAGAAGAAACAGATATTTTGTGTTATTATAGCAGCACATTTACTTAACCAAAGCTTGGGCAACTGCAGTTTTTCCATTAGAAGTTGCTGTTTGCAAGGATTATTTTATAACTTGGACATCAGAACTGGCTTACAACTAGGACTTGGTAAATAAAGGCTTGGCCTGAGACCCACCTATAATGCTAAAGTTTAAAAAAAATTTAGTTTGGACACCTATGGTTATAGGAAGAAAATAAACCTTTTCTGGACTTGTAGCATTTAAAAATGCCTTTGGCATTTGCAAAAAAAGGCAATTTGTTAGGTAATTAGTCCAACTGCTCTAATTCCCTTCAGGGTATTAAAAATCGAATGGTTGAGACACTGGATTTGAAAATGACTTTTCCATATGCAGTGAATACTTTTCATTAAAATTATTAATCTGATCTTTTAATCTGCTTTGCACATATATTTAAGAGTTGGATTCAATGATCCTTCTGAGTCCCTTCCAACTCAGAATATTCTGTGATTCTGTGATACAGTGGAACTGTTCACCTGCTTATGCCAGCAAGAGTGAGTTTGATTTGTGGTGCAGACTGAAATGTGTTCTCTGCACCTTAAGGACTGCAAAGTGGTTGGAGTCTCTCCAGTGGACATTCTGCAGTCTCTCATGCAATCGTATGTGTTTTCCATGCCTCTCAGTGTGTCCCTCAGCAGTGCCCTGGGAAGCATGCTGTTTGCATGTATGCCACAGTGCATAGCAATTCTGTTTTTTAAATGCAAGCAAACCACAAGTAAAACCCCAAACAAACCAGCAGTGTGCTAAAATGTCCCACGCTGTAATCCATCAGTATATTGAGCTAAGAAAACACAATTTCTCCTGTAGTTTTTGCTTTTACCTCTAACTTCTATGTTCACCTGAACTTTTGCTAGGTCTGTTGTACCTGCAGAATATCACTGAAGCCTGTCTATTGCTTCCCCTCGGCACTAACCCTATCCCAGTGCTGAGCATTGTTGTTGCCATTGTTAACTGTCCTACACCCACAAAACTGCCATTTGTCACAACATTTTTCGTCTGATTCATCCAGCACATTATTCCTCCACTAATTTTCCTCTGCCTTGAACACTTGTTTATTGCCCTCATAGTTCTGCCCAGGTGTTCCCACACAAAGATATGGACACATGCACTGTATTACGTAGGTACTATAAGTCCAAGGAAAGCAGCAGCAAATGTTTTCCGTATGGTCTGCAGATACTCAGTAAATTCAACATCTCTGGACAAGCCCAACTGGCTGTACATGTGTAAATCTGTATTGCACAGTATGTGCTGAAGACCTAGCACTTTTTGGAAGCACTGTGAATATTATGGAAGTGTTGTGTCATTGGTACATGCATGTATCATAAGTCCATCCAGCTTTTTCTGGAAACTGCACAGTTCTAATGAATGTCTCAAAACCACATGGAAGAATTTCTCTGTGCATGCACATCAGAGGGATCTGAGGTTTCTGGGCATGCAGAAATAGTTATGTTTTTGTTCTAATACTTGAAGAAACCTCTAAAAAACACAAAATATTCTCAAAATTTGGCAGCACACAATCACTGGTGGAACAGAAGCATTTGAGACCCAGCATACAGAGTAGCCCTCAATCTGCAAAGCCCTGTATAGCTCCAATCTTCAGATCTTATTTCATCTTCCAGGTGCTGCTAATAGTTCTGGCATATTGTCCTTCTTAAACCTCTGCATTTATTTGCAACAAGGCCTCAAACTGACCAGGACTTGGAGGCAGAATTGCCCAACTGTTTCTAGAAGGTGAGTTCACTGAGAGATACAGAAAGGTTTCCAATTTCTAAAGTAAGATTTTATTAGAATACAAACTCTCAAACTAAAACACATTATCTCTTTAAAGTAAGTTATCTCAGACTCCTGGATGAGGTAAACTGCATGAATCAATTTGAATATGAATCTCCTTGCTCAGCATTGCACCCTTTCCCACACTCCTGCTCTCTAGTCCTGCAATTCTTAGTGTCTTCCTTAATTTGAACAACCACTTCCTCGGTCCCTCAGATAAAGCCTCCTTCTTTTCAGAACCTTACAGGCTGCCTTACAGGCATCTGAAAAATCCCAAGATTTTTTCAATTCCAGAGAGAAGTCCAGAGTCTGAACTTCCTTTTTCTTCTCCAAAACGCATTTAATTATTCAGTGTTACTCTCTCTAGTTACCCTGAATAAATGTCCTTTTCTTTCATATGTGAGCTTGGTGATGCATTGAAGCTGGAGGAAGGCAAAAAGTAGAGCTAGAGAATGTTGAAATACAACAAATTAGGTATGTTTATCCAGTCTGAAAAAGATTCACTTCAAGGGTAATAGTCCTGATACCTGTTTTGCTCTCAGACAAGAAGTATGTTAAATCTATTGGGCAGCTGATAAAAAGTCAGGTTTATGGGTGTCTGTTAAAATTGTTCATCTGGTAAAGTTGTTACAGTTTTAAGTATTTGCCCTTGCTTCAATAAAACAACTAGTCAATTAGGGTTAATCATATTGATGGGCTTGAAAATCCTTGTAGATTTGCTGTATGCAGCACCACTACCAATCTTTTTCTAGGTCTGCAAAGACAGGTGTAATGAAAGCAATGTACAGACAGTAAAACTGTCAGGTTACAAAATAAAACAGAAAAGTCTGAAAGAGCAGAGGAAACTCCTTTCACATTTTGATTGTGGTCTAGTCTAAGAGCTCTTCATCACGAAAAAATACTGCACCCTTACTGGTCCCTGCCCAAAGCTGTGGATGCCCCTTAGTGTCAGACATATGCCATTCCTGCTGCCTGACTATTTATATCTTTCTCCTTACTCTGAAGAATGTGCCAACTCACAGTAGTCTAGGAGCAGTTCGTCAGTCTGGGTAAATGATCCCAAGGGCTGTGAGTACCACCAGCAAAGTTCTCTTCTGGGATCAAGCCAGTGCTTAAGCCACTGCCATCATCTGTCCTCCTTACTTAAAGCCACTGTCAAAGTTTCCATCTCTTTTCACTGAGTTGTGGCCAGCTCAATGGAAAGGGAAGGGCAGAGTGCAAGTTAGTCATAGCCCTTTACTTCTTCATGCCTCTAAAAAGATCTCCAGAAATGTAAAAACCTTATAAACCCAGAAGAGAAAAGGACTAAGAAGAAAGCCAAATGGACAAGCTGGTACCACTCCAGGGGATGGCTTACTAGCATTGATAGGACCTGTCAGAGGGCTTACAGGAGGGACTAATGTTATCACAAGCCATTTTGTTACATAGTAAGGACAAACGAGCCAAATACAGAGGAGTGACAAACACCTGAAATCATATTTGATGTCACAGGGAGCTGGAGATGCTCTGAATTCCCACAATCTAGCCCAAGCAACTATGTCCTTCAGAAGCAGAAGGTTTCCTCTAAACACTTAGTTTCAGGAGAATCTGAAGAGATAATTTTTTTTCATGTTCCTTTTCTTTATTTTTAAGTAGAAGTAAACTTTGGATCTTAGAATCATAGAATATCCTGAGTTGAAAGAGACCCACGAGGATCACTGAGTCCAATTATCCTCTAGTGAAAGCATGGTTATCTCACATGACAACTGACTCTTTCTTCAAATCTCCAGTTTCTCAAAGTCTCCATTTCATATATTCTGAAAATTCAGAGACTATTTTTGCTTTGAGTGCTTTGAAGCACTCCGTATTATCCAAAGTACCTCACAGCTGCAAACATTCCAGTTACCAACATCTACCCACTGAAAAACCAGTAATTTTCTTTCAAGGTTAAGACATAATATTCCACCCCTGGCAGAAAACTAAAGACTTTGCAAAACATGCAAATGCTGTAGCAAAAAAAAGAGTGGAAGGGCTCTCCGCCCTCCTGCAGTCAGCACTTGAAGACCCAGGCACATGGCTCAGGCCACAAGCACTTCTCCAGCCACCAGCTACTAGAGGTACACTAGAGAAACTGCCAGTTGATCAAAGATATTTGGGACAAGGTCTCCTATCACTTAATTTACCTTCTTAAAAGATAGGTACTTAGTTTAACCTAAGCAATCAATGGCTTTTGGATAAAGAGGATGAATCTAGAGTTGCAAGACTTTCTGTGCTGATGGACCTGATACAGTTTGCTCAGGGCTGTTGCCTAACAGGAACTGGCCAGTTACGTAGAATGAATCCACCCCTGAGACTTTTTCTCCCAGAGTACCAATGTGTGTGGTGATTCTTTCTACTTGAATTCATCAGAGCAAATTAAGCTCATAATCCTACAGTAAGCTAAAGTAAATTAATTCCTCTGCCTACAAATCCCATCTGTCATCCCCAGGGATTCTGAGGATTGGTTTCTGAAGGTTTTTGCCATATTTGGCCTCCTGTTCCTGTGCCACAGCCTTTTGATAGGGGGATCCTCTTCATTTGTAGGCTTCCTGTCTTTCCTATCATACCCTTAGCACCACCCCCTTGACACTAGTTTAGTTAGTATTGGCTCTACTTTTATAAATACAAAATGTTGAGTTGGGTTGAGATGAGCGCCATAAAGATGAGCAGAGGGCTGGAGCACATCTGCTGTGAAGGCAGGCTGAGAGAGCTGGGGTTGTTCAGCCTGGAGAAGACAAGGCTCCAGGTAGACCTTAGTGCAGCCTTTCAGTACCTGAAGGGGGCCTACAAGAAAGACTTTTTAGCAGGGCCTGTTGTGATAGGACACAATAGATTAGATATAAGGAAGAAGGTTTCTATAAGGAGGGTGGTGAAACACTGGAACAGGTTGCCTGGAAAGGTGATGGATGCTCTATCCCTGCAAACATTCAAGGTCAGGTTGAAAGGGACTCTGAGCAACCTGATGTAGTTGAAGATGTGTCTTCTCATTGCAGGGACTCAGACTAGATGACATTTAGAGGTTCCTTTGACCTGAAACTTTTCTATGATTTTATGAAAATGCAACAGTATAAAAAGCTCTATCTGTCATTTACTAGAATGAGTAGAACAGAAATCTGTTGCCTTGACCTGAAGTTTTTCTCTTCTTGCAAAGAAACGTTTTCATTAAAGAAGTGCTAGAGCTCAACTAATCCCAGCAATAAAACTGTTGCTATTGAATTCCATGGTAGCTTTTCAAACAAGAAAACTTCTGTGTTCACTGCAAACTATTAAGAGACCATCAAGTTTAAAAAGTTGTTGGCTCTGCTTAACATTTTCTAAGCACAGTATAGACTGTTTTATCCATTTATACTGTCTGACTTGTCTCCTTCATGTGTCTTATATAATAATTTCCAAAGTCAGAAACAAAGAAAATTTTAAAAAGGCATCAGCTAAGATAAAATGACACAAGTTTAAAAACTCTTACCAGCTGCAGAACCTGGTGAGAAAGAACAAAATGGTTTAAAAATCATCATATTTTATAACATTAGACTGCCACACACTACACAGAGATTTCGCTGCTGATTATATTGTTACGCATTCCAATGTTCCCATGCCATTGGCCTTCAGGACTTTATTACTTATGTAATTCTAAGATCTGACATAGCTAGAGTGAAATGCATCTGATCTCAATGAATGGCATCAGATGAAAAAAACTGGATTTTAGGACAAAAAAATACCTTTTTAATTTTACTGCAAGTCCATTGATTGGTGACAGATGTTACCATTCCCATTTAATTATTCTTGATTCATTTGCCAAATAAAAATAAAGATAGATGTAAAAGTATTTGAAGTCATCCAGATAAAGGGTTCAATGAAACAAGTGTCTTTATTACTTTTTTTTTTTTTTCAGATTTTCCATATTAAGGGAAACCTGATTCAGAGCAGCATGTACAGTCCTACCTGTATACATTAAAGATCTCAAATAATATAACATATGGTTACTAATCAAGGAAAGCATGGGACTGTGAGAAGAGAAGGGGGGGTATTTCAGTAGGAAGTATTCTATAGTGAGTGGTGGCTCAAAACTCCATCATGGTGCTGTGTCAACAGAAGCATCTCAAACTTTGATGTTTCATGACCACCATGTATTCAGACCTATAGATATGAATACTTAATAGGCATTATTTAAAAGAAAAACCTGTCTAAATCCCAAGGAACTGGCAATTTAAACTAAATATGTAAAACTTGACCAATTTTTTTCTCACCCTGCAATATGAGCACATAGCTTACATCTTTTGGATAAAGTGCTGATAAACAATAGTGTGTCTCCAATTTCCTCAGCTGACCTGGGCCACTAAAGAGAAACCTCTGTCCTACATAGGTATCCAGGCTCTTCCTGCCCTGCAGAGAGGCCTCACACAGCCACTGGGTCATAAGGGGTCTCTGTCACAGCCACTGGCTCTTGGAAAGATGTGCTCTGCCACATGAGCAGTTTTTGTTCCTAAATACAAAAAAAAACCCCACCCCACACATCAGTGAAAGTTTGATTTCAGTGGCAAGCACACCTGTAATGCCTTGGAGGGAAAATATTTTTAAAAGGTTTATTATCATATTTGTCCTGTTTGTTTTAAAATACTAGCATTGGGGTTTTTTTAAAAAAAATTAATACTTCATTTTCTTGGTTTTCCTGTGTGCTATATTTACAGGAAATCTGTTTAACCATACTTCTCATTATAAAGGAGTGCCATAATGATCAAAAACGAAGGTTTCTTCTGTATACTCTCTAAAAGTGTAGCAACATAGGTACCTGAATGTTAGAGATTCAGTGTTTTGAAAGCATGATATACAGATAAGGAAAATCATAATTCAAAGAGACTATGTGTGGATTATTTTTTTCACATGATTCAGAAGATGTTTAATTAATTTAAAAGAATAAAATGCTTTAAATAAGCAAATTAATTCCTCCTGATCCCTGGAAACCAAACAATGTTTTGCTGTGGTCCACAGGGGCCTGGCATATCTCAGGCATTCGAGGCACTCTTTCAAATCTTGGGAGGAGATAAGCAAATATAGGTGCTCAGCACAGGTGTGCAGATGGTCAGCCTGAAAATGGTCTGCTCTCACCATGAACTTTGCTGACAGCTTTCTATGTTCCTGATTTCCAGTTTATTCTCTCCTTTATTTGTGCTGGCCACTGAAATCAAACTTTCACTGATGTGTGTGGTTTGTATTTAAGAACAAAACTGTTCATGTGGCAGAGCACATCTTTCCAAGAGCCAGTGGCTGTGGCAGAGACCCCTTATGGCCCAGTGACTGTATGGGGCCTCTCTGCAGGGCAGGAAGAGCCTGGGTGACCCCCCCAGCTCAAAGGCTGCTGATAGGGAACCTGATTGCTGCAGAGAACAAGGAGCTGCTGTACAGCCCAACAAACTTCTGCCACTGCAACAACAACCCAGTAGGAGATAGGAGCCTTCAAAAGAAATTGCACAAGTACATGAATGCTGTGCTAACTACTACTCCATTTCAAAACATTTTGATGGCTTTTCACATTTTATTCATGACTCCTGTTAGCTCTGAGCTCTTCTGTCTATATCTCTATGGAGCAACCTATGCAAGTGGTCGGTGGCCTGGCAGCGCTTCAAGGGATGCCAGCTTTGGGCCCATAAAGACTGCAGTGAAACTATGCAATTCCATGGTTGGTGCTTAACAAGTGTAGTATTTTACTCTGTATGGTCTCGCTGCCCACCTGAAAACCATCTAGCAAGGTGAAATTTCTCAAAATGAGGCCTCAGATCCTTGTTTTATGCTTCTGTTTTAAATAACTTCTTCAAGCTGATCCGTGGATTTTGTGTTCCTGGGTTTCCTTTGATGTGGTACACTGTAATTTGTACTACACTGCCTGTCTTTTTAAGTATGATGCTTAATCATGTTTCATTCTCAGAGTCTTGATGTAGTTATGGATCAGCAAATTGGGTACAGACTTTTTTGTTTTTTGTGGGTTTGCTTCTAAAGATGTCTGCATGTAGTGCAGTAAGTGAACTTTGTGTTGCTACATAAAATATTTCTATGTACAAATAAAACTGTGCTGGATGAAGACATTTCTCTATGGAACAATCTCTATAGAAATGCATTTTTTTTTTTGTTCTGATGAAACACCAGCAGCTGAGGAGCACAACACATAACTTGGCATTCTTAATGTTGGTTTTGCCCTGACAACTTATTTCTGTTCCTGAAATATACAGTTTTACAACTCCAAAACCCCTATTACTGTAATTAAGGAAGTCAGCCTTCTCGATAGGTTCCCATGTTGTTGTGCTGAAGGGAATAAAACTAAATTAACCATTGCAGGCAAAAAATGGAAGGGAAAAAACAAAAGGACTTAAAGTAGCTGCACATCTCTAGGCTCCTGGGACAGCTGGGTTGAAATAGCATGAAAAAAAAATATGTTTCTGCTATCTGACTGTAACACACATTAACTGCAACTCAGAACTGCTCTAGGAAAGTGTCTCTTGCGTACGAGCTAAGCTTATTCCTAAGCTCTCCTCAGGGAATTACTGTAGCTCTTCAGGGACAAGTACACATTTTTGCTTGTGACAGGGCACAGGCTCTCTCCTGTGCAGAGGTACAGTGTGGAAGGAGAGGGAGGAACCCTGGTTCTGCCTCTCACCAGCCACTCCTGGCCTGCATTGCAGGATTACAAGAAAGTGATTATGCGCCCTTGTGTAAGTGCATTAGCATCTGAACATATTTTTAGCCTGATAAATAGCTCTGTTTCTCAGTTCTTGATTCACTTTTCCTGGTGCACATGTACTACATGAAAAATAGTGTGTTCCTGCACAGTCTTGCGGAGTGAACCTACTATATCCCTCCAGAACAAAACCTGTGCCCAGTTCTGGGGACAGTTCAGTCCAGCAGCTGCTCCAAAAGCAGCATGGGTGACATGGCCCTAGCTTCAGCCCTCTGCCTTTTACAGTCCTTCAGCACTATGTCAGCAAGCTTTCCATCTTCAGACACCTTCTCATTTCCTCCTGTCATGTCCCAGAACATGAAACACTTCCCTTCAAGTTTCTGATGTGAAAAAAATCACTGAGCTGCAACACAACCTTTATATATAATTGCAGGCATGATGAGTTAAATAATTATATTTTAGGATTAGAGGGACGTCATATTGGCCACAGAGGAGACCCAAGGGAATGTTCTGTATTGTAGGGATGTAGCACGAGACTAACTTTCACGAAGTAATTTCTTAATGATGAAATCATTTCTGTGTTACTTGCATTGTGCCTGCTGAGCTGAACTTCTAAACACCAAACTCCTTGAGGCCACCTGGACTGTACATGCTGTCCCAGGTATCCAGCTCCTCTGATCAGCCTTACCCAGCAGCCTTGCTCAAAGCATACCTAGCCATCACCCCAAAGTAATAAATTCAGTGCAAGGCGTATCAGCCACTCCCAGACCATCATAGCATGGCTGTGGTCTTTGCATCATAGCTAATGAGTAGAGCAATCATGCAGAAAGAGGGAGATTGAGATCAAAATTCCTTTTGGCCTGGGTGTTCAAAGCTAGTCTTCCAAAAAGAGTGACATAAATTATAGAATAGGGTACCTTCCACCTTCTGCCCCCCTTCCTCTTATTAAGTAGCAACTGAATGAAAAAGAGAAGAAAAATCCTGAATGCAGACCCTAGGCTTGCCTCTCTGCCTGAATGCTTATTGCATTACAGTATCATGCTCCTTCATAGTTTTTCTTCTTCTAGCTTCATGAATATTGAGAGTGCTTAGGTATCAATCTGAAGACTTCTCATTTGACAAACCAGCATGAACTGCCATGGGCTAAGTAGGAGAGTGAAGTCAGGACTAATGTTTTAGACCCAGGTACCTGCCAGCTGGTAATTTTGATTTTCAGGCTCTTAAAAACTTTTTGAAAACTCACCTTGTACATTCTTAGGGAAGTAAGAAGGAAACAGTCTCTGTGTTTATTTCCCTGAATGTAAGAATTGCATTTATGCTTGGCTCTGGTGTGAAATACAGCAGGCAAGAAGGAGAGACAGGAGCATATCTGTGACCCTGGCTGCTATTTAAGTATTACCTGGTGCCAAAGCACGGCCTGGCCCCAAATTAATCCATGGGTTAGTTGTCTTTTTCTTAAAAGAATGATTGCATTCAAGCATGTATTTTCCTATAGGTGTAAAAGAACACCAAATTCGGCTGTATTTGGTTGCACATTTTTCCTGGTGTCATTCTAAGAAAATCAAAGGTATTCTATGAGATGGATAGTGATTCAGTTAATAAAGATGAGCATGAACTGCTCAGTAATGGATATAACAGTTGAATTCACAGGCATCCTCAGCTGCTAATGGAATCTGAAAGTTGTCAGGAAGATGTTGCAGTTCCATTTGGCATGACACACACCCTTCTCGTGCTGACAGATCTGCGAAGTTACATTTTTTAAAACATATTTTCTTAATGCATTTTTTGGCTAACTGAGTTGTCCCCATTACCTCTGAAACACTTTAGTCTAATTCACATTAACCAGCTTATGAGTTACCAACAACAGTCTTTATCCAGGATCAATTGACCAGACTTAAAAAAACTTCTGGTATTTAAAGAAAGTTCAAGCCCTTTCCTGACTGCTGTAGGGCTCTGAATTTCTCATTTGTCTTGCTCATTCCATCATCTATGCACACAATAAGCAAATAGCTTTAATATTTCCCCAAATGACAGATTCCCTTTTCTCCTGTTAGAGATTCTGGTACCAACAGAGAGTAAGGAGCAGCAGCTCCTAAGCTGGAAATCAAGGGAACGTAGACAGTCCTAAGTATTTTGCAAAATTCTTTTTCATAGTGTGAACTTTGCAAACAAACAGACCACAAAAGTTAAATATATTTGAAGCTGAAGTGCTGACTGCCTTGTGGCAGATCACCAGCAGTTCACCCCATTTTTAGCAGTCATTATTACAGACTCAACAAAAAGATGATTTCTGGAGTCTCACAAACTTCATGGCAGATCTGGGGAGAGTATTTCTAATCAAAAATATCCACAAAGCCACAGATTAATGTAAAACTATAAGGATATAAAGAAGATCCATACAGGTTGCATGGGGATGGGGTCCTGAAATGAGATGTGTGAGAGACAGTTTGCACACACCATCCATTTATGGTGTGGAAAAGGTTTCTGTTACAGCATTCTGGAGTAATTTTGGCAGAGCTATCAAAATATTTCATCACAATATCCAAGATTGACAGAACCAAATATCTTTGTGCTTCGTTTTCCTGTAATCTAGTTTAATATCTTCTATTTCTCTAAGAATTTCTGATAGAAAATTCCTAATGAAGTTGAAGCTACATTTTAAATTTAATGTTTTAGTTCATTTGGTTTAGTTGCTTTATTTAACAGTCAAGGTATTTTATTAAGAAAATACCATAAGATGATTAACTACATGGAGAATTATCACTATTTTCCATGAAATCAAAATTAAACCAAAATTTGATATTTCTAAGTCCTCTGTAAAAAAGCATCCCTGTCCTCTGTAGATCTCTCCATTCTGTGTCAGTTCACATCGTCCATATCATGCAGGGTAGCAACGTGAATAATCTAGCAATGGAAAGACACTGTGAAATCAAGCCATCTGTGATTACATTCAACCAGTATCTCCCAACAGAATGCAGCATTATTATTTTGTGATAATCTGGTCACCACAAAATAAATTTAAGTTATCCATGTGTCATGGTAGTGGATTTTGCTATTGAATTGACTAAAATGAAGAGCTGAATTTTTCTCAGGGAACTCCTTTCATATTTTTCTGAAAGATCCTAGCATAAGGCTCTCTAAATGTGTCTTTTTCTGGCTTAATATATAATATATTTTTACTAATGTAGAACTATAGACTGCAGTAGAGATGTCCCTCATGTACACCGTCTTCAGATTAAAGCAAATCATGTGTCTTCTTCCCAGTAATCTAGTATATGTGTCTATAACCAAACTGCTGCATCATATTGACACAGATGACTGCTAAATTCTCTCATATTGATGCCACATGCCAGCAAAGTGAAAGGTGCTATTCTGGATGGACAGAAAGCTGCTCTGGTCAGACTGACTATGCAACTTAAATAGATCAGCTCAAGAGGGAAGACACAGCCCTCCTGCCTCTGTTTAGCTACGTTGAAATAAAGATACAGACATGAGATCTCAAGGCCAGGTTGCATGGGGCCCTGGACAACTTGATCTTGTGAGTGGCATTCCTGCCCATGGCAGGGGAGTCAGAACTTGATGTTCTTTAAGCTCCTTACCACCCAAACCATTCTATGGGTTCTATGATTGTATGATGATTGAGAAAAAAAGAAAAAAATGTTTATCATATTTGCATTTTTCCTCTATGAAGTATGATTTGCTTTCTGAGGCTCAAGGTTCAATATAATTTTTATATGTCCATAATAATTATGTGACTGTTCTGGGGTAAAAAAACACACCCCTAAATGAAAACGTTTTCTTTGTTGTAAAGTTATAAAGTGCCATGGAGATCTTAACAGCAGTGGAAATTCCTCATTTCTTATCATACTGTCTCAGCAATGTAAGGGAGCAGCAGCTCCTCTCACTTGGCTTTATGCTGCCAGTTTTAACTGCAGTCACAGCTACATGGACTCAAACCAAGGAACACTGTCCCTAACCTCTTACCTCTTAGGCTGCATTTTGTTGTAGTATTCAGCCACAAGCCCTAATATTTCGCAGTTGCTTCTCATGGAATTTTAACTGTTGCTTCCAACCTCTAAGTTAGTCCTGGTTCACTGCACAAAAGAACAGTTGCACTGGTGGTGGCACCAATACAAGTCCCAGCACAGTCATACTTGTCCCATGTGGGCTTTGTCCTAGCAGGAATTATGATAAGACCCTTTTGCTTCTAGCCTAGTAGCACAGTATGACTGTTCCAGTAGCAGGTCCTGAGCAGACCATCCCTCTCCTACCCTGATTCAGCAGTACCTACTGATTGACACAGCCCCCAGACTGCACAGGAGGACATTCTCAGTACATGGGCCACAGAGCTGTCTCCTCCAACAAAGGGTGATAACCAAGAACAATTTTTTTAAAAGCAATTGAACACAGAAAACATCTGTGCCTCTCTTCCGTCCAGGTTTATTTTTCCAATACTTCACATACCACAAATAGTTCAGTATGACTCCTCCATTAGAACAGAAGAAAAGAAAAATAAAAGCATGTAATATTTAATTTAAAAGAATATTTTTATTGACATGACAAATTTGATCAAAGAGTCTGTGTACCTCCCAACCCACTCTCTATCCACTTTCTGCACCTCATCTTTCTATTTCCTTTTCTTTTTAAAAAGCTCTTGTCTATCTTTTAGGGCTGCTGAGCCTGTCAGTCTCTTACTGCTTCTGGGATGTTTGGCTGCTCTCAGAGCATCATATGACTTCAGTTAGCTTGGGGGGCTCCAGCTGTACTCTTAAATGTCATGGACAGAGGTAACAAAAGGGGAGAGGGTTAAGCAAATCAAGTATGTTATTAGACATTTCTTTTAAATCCTCTTGCAGAAGATGTAAATCACATGCTTGGCAGGCAGATTTGGGGATGTCACATGGGGGTTTGTTTGGTTTTTCGTTGATTATATCCCCAAACATTTGCTATTTCTTATGTTTTTTTCCTTTGTATGTCTTACTCATTCCTCATTTATTTCTATTTAAGTCCAAGGGGTCAGAACTGAAGAAAAAAATTTGACAGTTCCTGCAGCTGATACAAGAGTTTTCTCATCCAAGCTATTTGGGAACCTATTTGGGATTGCTCACCATTAAAATATATCCTGGCCCTTTTCTCTGCTGGCCCATGAAGTACAGCTCCTTGCCCCCAATTGACAGAAAACACCACTCAGGGCAAACTGCCACTCTACAAGCACCTCAGCACGCAATTAGCTTGAAATACATGCAGATATCCAACAGAGCTTCAAGTCAGAGTGCCTAAATTAATCTGAAATCAAGGTCATTAATTAACCTATGTGCAAGGACATCAAGGCATCACCTCCTGATGACATTCCTCACTTGTTTACCTGCAACAGTCAGCCGGGGATCCACCATTTAGTAAGCTAAACAGTACTTACAAACTACTTGGTTTACATCTTCCTCAGGGCTATTTGCTCTGCAGAATCGGTTCCCTCTGACTAGGGAGAGTATGGGAATTCCTCCAATCTTCAGAAAGCAGCTGTCAGAAGTTTCTGAGATGTGGAGAAGTGAAAAGGACTGATTAGTAAGTAAATTTTACCAAGATTAAACAAACAAAGGAAAAATGGAAGGTCTTATACCCTTCTCCTCTTCCCAGGGCTTCTCGAAAACTGACAGTGGCAACTGGAAAGAAATGACAAATGTGTGAACCTGTTTCTTGGACAAGTCCTCCATCCCCATCAAAATCCAAGGAATGAGAAATGGAAGAGACATATTTTGCACATCTTTCCCTCAAACTGGAAGAAATGATGCAGGTGCTTTTTAGGGGGAAGCTCAGAGTATTGTGGAGACATCAGCTGTCTCACCCTCAGCTTGCCTTGACCTGAGTGCCCTTCATTGTCCTGAAGCAGTGCAATCATCACAGCAGGGAGAACAGATGACCTGTAGGTCACCTTTTCATCTAGGACTAGATGACTTTCAGAGGTCCATTCAAGCCTCAGCTATTCTGTGAGTATTGGGCAAGGGTCTGAAGCCTCTCCTCTTGCCTGGAACCTTGTACTAGGCTGATGGTCACTGTGACTGTGGGCTTCTGTTATCCTGGTGCCCCACAGATGACACAGACCTCCTGTGCTGTCTCATCAAAAACATTGGTTTTCATCCACTAGACACCCTTGGAAAAAAATAAACTTGGTGAGCAAAAGTTGAAACATTTTCAACAGAAGCTCTATTTCCTTTTTTTAGTAAAATATGAAAAGCTAAGATGAAGCTGAAGGAAAGTTTTCATGAGGATTTTCTTTGACAAGTTTGCCATTAAAAGAAGTGGCATTTGCCATCTAGCTCCAATTAAGCTTCAATCAAGTTGCTGAAATGGTAAAGAAAGGTGTGGGGGAAAAATCGCTTAACTATCTTTTTACATGTTTATGGATAGATGAAAAAACATTTGGGCTTTTATTAATAAGTTAATATATAGCAGTGCTGATGGAAAATTTCACAGCATCTATGTGTTGACTGCTGAAGATTTTGACTAATAATCTTGTTATTCATTAAATACAAGCTAAATCAGTGGTCCAGGCTGTAGTCTGTTGGGGAGTACACCCCATCACAATCAACTGTAACCTGTAGCTATGCAAGGTTTATTGCACCTTCTAAGGTTGGGTTCCTGCGTTCTACTTCTTTAGGCTTTCTGGATATGATTTTGCTACACAGTAACTGTGTAAGCTGGACGTTCATATTAGATTTAACAATGTGCTTGTATTTAATTTAATGTCTCTGGGCCAATAAGTATGGTTTGGAAAATGAGAGTGGAAGGATGGAGGATTATGTCTGCGCATACACAATCCTAGGATCATCATCGTTTGAATACAAACAACAAGGTTCTGATCTCACTGCAGCTGTTTATCATTGACTTTGAAAAAGTAGTACAGGAAACTTCACATACAGCAATTCCCAGATCACTGCAGCCATTCTCTTGGTACAGCAATGGCTCAAGAAGCCCTGCTGAAAACTTGCTAATTTTTGCAAGTGGATTCTCCAGTTTTCAGTAAACTCACAGGGAGCTATTCCACACCACAAAAGGGAACATGTTAGCTGTCACTATTGTATTATCTTTATTCATAACTGTTGTTATATACGTAATGACATTAGAAAGACAGCACATGTGTTCACCACCTGAGCAGATGAAAATGCCATTGTGAATGGGTAAGATGTTAAAATATGTTCTTCCACAGTTCCAAGGTGTAGTCATGCATCTGATAAATATTTACTTTTACAAAATTCACTTAGGAGTTGTTTCAGTTTCTGGGATCAGGAAAGTGCCTCTACAGACAGAGGATTGCAAAATGGATGAGTTTGTCTAGGAAAATAAGATTTGAAATCTTGGGGAAAGAAAGTACACTACTTTTAGCAATTGTTTTTGAAATTGAGCTGATTTCATAAGCTTAAGCGAGTGTTATTAAAGTGCATAAAGAGAAACTTGAAAAACAAGAAAGAATTTAATACAACTGAAATATTCAAGGTTATGTTGCATAAGTGTTTGCTGTCTCTTTCTCCCCCTGCATTTCTCTGCCTCTTTCCATACCAGTTTCCTGTCATAAGATGAACCAAAGAGGAGAGAGCAACTAAACACAGAAACAAAAGTACACAAATTTCTTAGTTTCCTTCTCACGTGACTTCAAAAAGGAATTTTTTCTCCCCTATTTCTCCAGCATCAGAGAGCACAAAAAAACCCCTTGCATCTGCCAGTGCTTGATGGCTTAGGGAAGGGAAACTGGGTAAAAGACTTGCTGGGGTATGTTCCCAGGCTCAACAACATGGCTATACTAGTTAGGGACAATTGTTATTGCTTCTTCAATGCCAGTAGAGTTACGGCACCAACAGAGCATCTGGCCAAACATATTCAAGTCTCTTAATACAGCTGGTTTAGTGCAAATCCACTAGCATCAGTGCAAACAGGTGATTTGTACTAGCGCACTTTGTTCCCTTACACATAAACAGCTCAATGCCACATGCACAAATAAGCACAGGGACATGAGCATCAACCCAGATGCTCCCGGGGCTGTCCTGGGAGACCTCAGCCCCACTGGCCAGGGAACACTCCAGAATGGATCTCTGGAGCATGTTTTGTACTGAAGAGGGTCACTGCCTGTGGAGCTATGAAATTTGTTATGCAATGCAGGCAAAGGCATTCTTGGGCTCTGGAAGATTTATGAGATAGTTAGTGGAGAAAACATAGGCGAGGGGGGTGATGGGGAGGGAAAAGAATCAAGGTAGTTTTGGCAATGGCCAAGCTTGAGGGGGGGGGTGAACCTAATTGTATTAAAAAAGCTCATTTGTGTAATTAGTTTGCTGGTCAGTACACCTGCCTGGGCATGCCCTGTGCCTGATTAGCGCAGTTTGTCCTATCTTACTCAATTCCTTTCTACATTTAGCCTGGGTGAGGAATTGTGTTCTATGTGTGCATGTGTGTGTATGGGGATCTGAGTGCAGCCACAGGGAAGGGACCAAGGGTCAGAGAGCCTGCTGTTCATGGAACACCACCTGGTGCAAGTGCAGGTGTGCACATGACCACCCTGTAAGTGCCATTGAAGATCAAGTGGTATGAGGTGTTGAGTAAGTAAGGTAGCCTTGGATGTGAGAGAGCTGTGTGTCTGGGAGTGAGGAACCTGGTGGAGGTGGCTGGTGGTGGGTCCTGCTGGAGGAGGTCCCAGGTATCTGCCGAAGCAACTATGGGATCTGGTGGTTTATTTAGGTGAGTGGGTGTGGGTGTGAGTGTGTGTTGGTGTGTACAAGGAGATCTTTACCAGAAAATGGAGTGGAATGGTGCCTCCAGGAACTAATGTGTCCAATTGTCAACTTCTAGGAAGCCTGGGATTCAGGGGCAGATTGTGTATCTGAGCCTTGCTTCTGGAGTGATCCACGCTGTGTGCACATATGTATAAATACTCCCTCTGACTTCCCTCCTGCTCAGTTAGAGAGGGAACAAGGTGAGGCCAGTGGCACTGCTTGCGTTTTTGTGAGTCCTCTGTGTGTCTGTCTGTGATCTGTGTGGCCAACACTGCACATACATATGCATAGGGTATATGTGTGAGTGCATGTGATGTGCCTGCTCATCCTCACGACAGGTTGGACCAGGGTCATGGAGCTTCAGTGGTCTCACCTGTATCAGGCTTCAGATTTGAACATCTCCCTAGCAGTATTTAGTTTTAAAAGCAGACTAAAATGTATTACTGCATCATTATTTAAATTGGTGCTACTCATTTACTTGGGATGGTTTCAATGAGTGACCATTCCTCACTGGAATTCTCCATTGTAGGCAAGATCAGACATGGTCTGTGCTCATGAAAGAGGCTCTTAGATTTTCCATGTCCATGAAAACCAAACTGAGAAAATCCTCTGTCAGAGGAATTGCCTCAGACATAGTTAATATGTTCAGAATGATTTAAAGTCTTCAACTGAAAGGGGATAAATAAATGCAAAGTCCATCTGTTTCCAATGCACTGTGGCTGTATGATAGGTAGAAGAAGCAAGGCTCTCCTTGCAAGATACAGATACTTGCAGAAGCAGGGATCAATTTATTTTATGCACACCAGACAATACACTATCTGGACTGAAAACATGAGTCATGGTTGCATTATGCTTTTCCTATGCCTGAAGTTAGTTTCATGCATAATTGCAAAGAAGTTCACTCAGAGTAATTTTATAGGTTACCTTTGTGGTCTCTCCAACTGCCTCACTGCCTTAGGAGTTATAAGCATCACTGCAATGGCCCTGAGCTACCAAACCCAGGCATAACCTTCTTTCTGTGCTTCTAAGAGCCATGGCTCATCTCAATCACAGATACTGTCATACTTCATGCTCCCAGCACCAGTGATTGCAAAACTGAATGCAGAAATAATACCTTTTAAACATTTATCCATGTTCTCTGGTGTGCTAAGAAAAAAGTAGGTAGATACAACCAACCTTAATGATATTGGTGTCCAAAGTATAGAGTAGAACATTTGGAACATCAGCTGTCCTGAACTATTTCTTACAAGGAGGAACACTTTCCAGTCAGTCTTAGAATCCTAGAATCAATGAGGTTGGGAAAGACCTCTAAGGTCATAGAGTGAAACAGTTAGCTCAGTGCTTTGAAGGCAAGCACTAATCCATGTCATCAGGAGCCCTATCCACATGTTTTTTGAACACTTTCACTGAATGCACCATTTCCCTGGGCAACCTGTTACAATGTCTGACCACCCTTTCAGCGAAGAAATTTTTTCCCAGTATCCAGTCTAAACCTTCCCTGGCACAATTTGAGGCCATTTCCTCTGTTGTTACAAGCACCTGTCCCCAGCTCTGGCTGTCAAACTTTCTTTAGATTGGAGCAAAGAAAAAAAATCACACTTCTGAGGTGTGTGGAGGTTTCACATACCTTTCACATAGAAACCATGAGGACCAGGCAATTCAACAGAACAAAGAGAGAGACATAAAAAAGATCACATTCCTAAGATCATATGAGATTCAAGCTAGTCAACACATCAATGGTAACTGCAGAGGAGGAATGCACGAGAATGTATAATCTTCAAATCCTGCTATGTCTTCTGCATTGAACTAGATTTCTAAAACTGCCTGGCACTGTTGTGCCCATCAGAAGAAACACACATTTACATGACTGCACACAAATTTTTGAGAATGCCTGCACTGAGTGTAGACATCTCCCGTAGTGGTGTGTTACAGACTTAGCTCTCATTTCATCCATTTTGTTGAGTTATGAAGGTAAAGAAATATCCTCACTTCTCCCTGTTCATGTTATCAATGTTCATAATATTTTGCTGAATGAATGTTAAAACTCCCTGGACTAAAGCAGTATCACTGATAAATTTAACAGAACTTCTGTAAATACATTCCAAATAACTCTGCAAAGAGCATATCTTTTTGAAAACTAGATTATTTATTATTGTTTTTAAATTATTTTAATTTGCTGCTCCAAGTAACAGCACTTCAGATAGGAAGACAAGAGCTCTGTCGTCCTTGGGGGCCAATCTAATTTGCTATTTAAAACACAGTTTAAGTTTCTGTTGAAGAAAATTGCCAGCAGGCCAAGGTCACTTGGCTTGTCCAGAATCATATTTAACACATATTTTACCTTACCTTGACAATAACCACACTTGTTGCTTTTCAGTGATCATCATCTTCCTGTCTTACTTGTTTTTAGAAGATCTGTTAAGTAGATTATTTTCTAGGAAAAAGTTACATTTTCAGAAGTACGTATGTCCACGTTCTGTTTCTGAATGTCTCCTGGCTTTGTTTACGATAGTATGTTTGTTTGAATGAATAACTCTGTTGGAAAGTCAGTGTTATGAACCCAGTTAGGGGTTTATGAACTTCACATTAATACTGTCATGCAAATCTCCTCGTCCCTGATCCCTGCCTATATTTGAGTCCCCTTTCTTATGACTAGTTTTGCTCTTGCAGCCGTATCTTCTCTGCTATTTCCTACATACCAGAGATGTCAAATGTACTACACTATCCTAATTCTGTGATCCAACAGCAAGTTCCTCCATCAGGGAACCCTGGGTCATTCCTTCACCTCAGGGAGACTAAATTCTTCCTGAAATGCCGTGGGATGCAGCAGAAATACTCCCACCACTCTTTGAAATTATAAAATTATACTGATCTCTGGGTAAGAGCTTTGCCTGCAGCTCTTCTGTGATCCCAAGAACAGCTGTAGGATGTATACATAATGGAAAGATCAGTGGTAATTCCTCCAAGACAGCAATAGAAAGAGGTGCACAGATTAGCAGTTAACAAATCATTCATCAAAGTGCATCAGATGGCCTGCATTATTAGGCAAGAGCCACAGATCATCCTGATAAAAATTGTTCCTGGCATATGGGGGAATCAGAACATCCCTGTGATAATGTGCTGCCCAGATCCATCTAGAATATCTAAGGCTCTGCCTCAGAAGTGCTTCATTCCTGTTGGGCAAACCTGGATTCATTCTTCATGGAAGACATCTCCTTCACTATAGCAGATGTTTCGCCAGGTGAAGGAAGATGTAATAAAGTTCTTTGAAAGTCCACTGAATCTCCAAGGAATTAAAGAAAGCAGAGGCCATTGTTTTGGTTTTTTAAGTGAATGTAAAAGAGTGCTTAAATTGAGGCAAAGATATTTCCTCACACAGCAAACACAGAAGAAAAATTGATTTATGGCTCAGATGTACAGCTGAGACATCTATCAAAATTCCCCTGATGTCTACAGTGGACTAAAATCCTGATATGACTTGAGCAACTCATACT
Organism: Acropternis orthonyx; assembly: GCA_035583155.1. Classification (NCBI taxonomy): domain Eukaryota; kingdom Metazoa; phylum Chordata; class Aves; order Passeriformes; family Rhinocryptidae; genus Acropternis; species Acropternis orthonyx. The sequence continues at coordinate 45,775,080 of JAWWEU010000001.1, read as the reverse complement.
CAGCTGGAGGGTTAGGCTGTGGAGCTCATTCAGATCCTCATGCTGGATTCCCTCCAAACCCAGTCAACCTCTCTTTTTAGGGTTGGGCTGCAGCTGCAAACAGAATGTACAGAGCCCTTTCTGAAAATAGTTGTCTTTGGTGTGACTAAGATATTTAGATCTTTTTTCAGTAGCATCCTTATTTGATTGACTGATGTGCCTGGAGGTTATTTCTGAATCTGGGTTATTTCTATTTCTGTTGTAAGACTGTAGATGCTCTGTAATTGTTAAGCCACTCTTTTATTTGATAGTATTTTTTAATTTAAACTTGGGACCAAACTGTTTTGTGGTGTGAAGTCTGTATTTGTGTCAGAAGTATTGATGGTCACCACCAGACTAAGGGTGTCTTCCTCATGTATTAAATTGCATTGCTTAGAAGCATAACAAGTCAACACTATGCTCTCCTGCACTGTCACTTAGAGATCTTTTTTTAGCTTCTTCTTCCTTTCCTGTTAGAAAAACACAAGGTTGTTTAGTAACTCTTTCCATCTTAGGCTGACAAAAGGAAGAAGGGATGATCTGCATTTGCCTGTTCTTACACACTGATGACTTGATCTCTTCTAAAGCTGGTCAAACATTTTGCATGCTGATTAGAAATGGCTGATTTGCAGGATTCAAGAGTGAAATATAAAATTGACTACAAAAAGTTGTAAAAGTCAGTGTGTATCAGTAAATACATGAAATTTCAACAATAATTCATGGAAGTTCCTGAGCCAACCTTGATAATTAAAGGTTAACAATTTGGGAAGATCAGTGATATTTGCTATCAGAGAGTTCATGAAACCATGGAGGACTGTGTGTGGACCTGTGTGCATATGTGCATCTATTCATGAAACTTTAAAAGTGTTATAAAGGCAGTTTAAATGGGCCTGGTTTAATGGCAAAAGAAAAGCTGGAAGGACCAGACTAAAAAATTACCCTCAACCACATGAGCTGACTAATCAAAAGTAATGTGCTGCATGAGCCTGAAAGTTGGAAAAAAGAAAATAAACCTGTGGTTTATATGCAACTCTTTTTGGCACTCAAAACACATCTCAAAGAAGCTACCTTTCACTCAAACACAGGTGCTGTGTTAATAGTTACTGTGCTTTCACACAGATCATTTGCAACCAATGGTGATTCAACTTTTAAGAAGTAATTTTTGTTCTCCATGTCAGAGCTTTACAGTATGTAATAGTTTTTATATTTTCTCTATATTCTTGCAAGGATTAGCAAACATCCTTCTAAAGTAAAGATAAACATTTCAGTTTGTGTACACTGGGTTTATGTTGAAGTTGTGCTTTTAGCTGTTGCTACAGAAACAGATGTTAAGGATGTGGTAAATTTATGCTTTGAAATATGGGTCTTCCTTCACACACATGCAGTGAGGAGTTTAGAGCTGGATATCTGAAGTCTCCAAAGCTCTCATCTGTGCTAGGCTCACTCCAGCCACATGGACTGAGTAAGACACTTGCTGTAACCCTTCTTCATGCTGACAGTGGCCATTGTGGCACCACAGGCTTGTCCTGAGACCCCAAAGCCAAGGACAAGGACAGGACTTGGTGCAGAGAGAATTCCAGAAGCTACAGTAATTAGAACTATCAATGTCTTTTTTCACGCTAAATAAACCATTACCTTTCTTGATTCTTTTTTTTCATATAATTTTTAAGAGGTTAATTCTGGAAGATGTATTAAAGTTAGTTTTGAACTGCAGTAGTTCCTTCTTTTAATTAATGGTAGTTGTTATGGGTTTAAGGTTGCAGAATTTTCCCTTTCCCTCACCTGCCTGGACTGGGAGTGAAGCCCAGAGCGGAGTGAGGGGGGAGCTTCCGGGGGAGGGAGGAAGGAGGGGAACGTTTTTTTTTCTTCCGTTTTTTTTTTGGATCGGTTCCACTCACGCACGTGGTTTTCGTCGGCGCTGTGCTCGGAGCCGAGAGCTGCGGTTTGTGGAGGTGCCTTGCTTCGTCGGGGCGGTTCTCTGCAGATTTTCCAGTGAATCCGGGGACCATCGAGACAAGTCGGTTAGTCCTCTCCTTCTTGCTGTGTGAGACGCCACGTCCTGGGAGCGGAACCCCGTCCCCCGTCACTGCCGCTGCAGTCGGACATTTTCCCTCCCCTTCCCTGTGCCTGGA
>JAWWEU010000001.1:45716288-45766123 GCA_035583155.1 Acropternis orthonyx | reverse complement strand
AGGAAGGAAGGAAGGAAGGAAGGAAGGAAGGAAGGAAGGAAGGAAGGAAGGAAGGAAGGAAGGAAGGAAGGAAGGCTGACTTTTTCTTGAGAACATGCATGAAAGAAATGAATTTGAAGGAATATTGTGTAGAAAAATAAAAACAAATTGTAGCAATGAAATGTAGTTACTTTCCCTTCCTAATGTGAGGTGTACATAGACTAGGATTTAGAAACAAAATTATGGTTCAGTCAAACAGCTACAGAGGTAGCTCCCTCCCTCTGGGTTACTTGTGGTCCCATGTATACCCTTGCTCTACAAGAGAGGACAGAATCATAAGCCATAGTTTCATCATGACTTAGGAAACTAAATTGTGAAAACAGAAGTTTGAAACAGTATGAATTTCACTATAAATAGGTCCAAACCCTCCTAAAGCAAATTTTGAGCTATGGATATGTAAGCTGTTGTGAGTGTGAATTGTCTGCTAGCTTTTCTGATTGTTCAGAGCAATCAGTCCTGTTAAGAGTTGAATTTAGAGGAGACAGCCCTGGGGAAATTAGATAAATAACCTTGAGATGGAACAACTTGAAATGAATGATATCATAATCAGGGATCTACATCCTACAAGATGTATCGTATCTTCCTCTTCATTAATTTAAGAGAAGTCAGAATTACAATGCAATCCCTTTTGCCAAAATTATTAGCCCGGGAGGGTACTGTCTGAAAATACCCTGTGAACTTGCAAAAGTTCTTGTTTGGGCAATTTTATTCCATTCTTATACATCTTTTCCCTAATGTTTCTGTAGAGATTGGCTACAAGGGAAGAGCACAGTTGCATTTGTGTTACAGTGCTTTCCTCATTACTTTCTTTGCCTTTGTACATTTCAGTGTAGAATAGCAATACCCAGAGCATCTGACTAGATCCCCTCATCTCATTCCTTCTGACTTCTCTCTGGCTGCTGTGGTTTAGCACTGCACAGTTAATTAAATGCAGTTTATTACATCCATTTGTAATTTTAACATTTGGGGGCTTCTTTTATCCTTTGTTTTTTCAGTCTTCCCTCTACTTTTCCATTTAGTGTTCATGTCTAATTTCACCCATCATGTTAACTCTGAAGACTTCATCCACCTGTGCATTACCAAGAGGGTCTCAGTTACCAATGCTTACATGACATATTTGTGACTTTTCTATTTTTACCAAGAAAATCTGTGACTTCATCCCTCTGCATGACTGTTCTACTCAGCCTGGCTTCAGTGCTCTTCACGTTCTTGGTGTCAGCCTTGACTTGCTCGTTTTCTTCATAAATTGATATGTCCAAATTTATCCAGCTCTGCCACAATCCTCATCCATGACTACCCTTTTCTTCCAGAAACGTTCTTCTGGATCACTGCCTTTCCTCTTGCTGTTACTGTCAGGACTTCCTTCACTGACTACCCAGCCCTCAGGAACTGCCTTCTCTGACTGAGTAATGATGTATTTCAAGCTGTCTCTCACTTTAATTCATAATTATCCTGGGTGGGTTCTATCACCTCTAATTAATATAGAGAAATAAATTACCAGATATGTGTGCCATTTTGGTCAAACCAGCAAGTGTTTCTTTTACTTAGTGCTAGAGCAATCCAAGGCTCTAACACAGGTTTATGCCATTACTTCCTTCTCTCGACAGCTCTTGAGGAGCAGTTTTGCAGTTTCAAGCAGAAAACATGTGAAGTGTGGTCTATATATACACCTAAGTATACCTAATGCACAGGCCTCTGGGAAACACAGTTCAAAAGTAAATCAGACCACCTCTACAGTATTTTGCTAGAACTATTGCACAATTAAATGATTAGAGCTATGACAGATTTTTATAAATTATAGTATCAGAGACTATAAACAAGAGATGGAAACTGAAGATAAAAAGCTCAGTTTGGAGAACTTGTGCAATCAGCTTGGTAGAAAAAAAGAATTAAAATGGAGATTTTGCTTCAGTTCAAAAAGTATAAGGAAGAACAAGATATGTCTTTCCTCAATTTATCAGAAATGTTGAAAGACTTTTCATCAGCAAAGAATGAGGAAAAATAGTGCTTAGTACCTTGAGAGACCACACAGGTAGCTCTGTATAGTAACCTACCTCTTCATCAGAAACAACCAGCAATGACAAAGGAACATGATGGGTAAATTCTGAAAATGTTGAATAAATGCACTGAAAATGTTGAATAATACCCCTATCTCATTGAAAGCAAATGGGAATTTTGTCTGGGGAGCTATTGGCAAAATACATAGTCACACGTAATCACCTACTGAGGAAACTCTAACTTTTCCCAGCTATGTACTGTTCTAGCTCTTATTTACCCTCTGGTCAGAATGTGTTATGCTCATGAAGTGTTAAAAAAGTTCATGTTTCATGTAGGTAATGAAAGGAAGGATTGGTCATGTAGAGGAACAGCCCTTGAAGAACTTTTACAGAAGTTTGGATGGGACTGAGCAACCTGATCTAGTTGAAGATGCCCCTACTCACTCTCGGGGTGGGGAGTGGCGGGGGGGAGTGTTGGATTAGGTGAATTTTGAAGGTCCCTTCCAACCCAGACCATTCTATAATTCTATGAAAATTTTCCTGGAACTGCAAGAAATGCTGTCTAAGTTATGTTTAATTTTATGAACAAGTAAAAATTCAGACAGGAAGTATTTCACTCTAGCTGGTATTTCCATTCTTACACTACTTGTAAGATGGGTATGGTTCACTGTAACAAACAATAATGCCCAAAGTTACAAAATCTCCATGTTTAGTGCCCTCTTCCCTATATCCCTGCATACCTCTGATACCACCAGTGTGACCAGTCTTTCACCTACCTGGGAAAAAAATGTATACAAGATCAGATCTGTGAAATGGAGCTCAGTCCAAAGGAGATCTAACAATTAGTATGTATAAGGCACTTTTAAACGCATTCGTATTGTATATTTGATGTTTATGTCCCATGAGGGTTACAGTGTAATGCAGTCATGTGAAAGATGCCCATAGCTGGTACATTTGAACTGGTATTACTCCAGATGAGTATTGATTTCAGGCATTAGCAAACAATAGCTGATTATTTGGACAATATCCATTCAACTGATGAGTTTTGGTTGCCATTAAAAAGACACTGTGTCCTTTAACAGTGCTATGTGAGGACCACTCTTTGCTGAATGTGCTTGTTATATTGGTCCACCAGGTCAGGTAAAACCAAATGATTACTTTGACAACTTTGTTGTTAGTCAAAAAAGACAATGCTGATGGAGGATTGCTTTCATGCCACTCACAGGAAGGGAGGAAATTCCCAAGCAAAGTAAAAAAGAAAAAAAAAAGGTATCAGATTGCCACAAACAAAAGCACTTTGGAAGGCAAAGGGGTGTGAATATTTCAGTAGAAAGGTAGGACTACTTCTGTCCACGTGACTACAATCTTGAAAGGATTCATGCGTAAGTTGGTGAGAGCTGAAATTAAAGGAAAGGTCAGATATCACTTCTCCTATTGACCTGGGACAGCTGATTTGTACATCCCCATACCTGGGAAGGAAGAGCAGACAAGGAGTTTGATTCAAGAAGAGTAGCAAGAGGTGAAGGGAGTAAAGGACATACCTGTGCACTGAGACAAAAACATTAAAGTCCATAGAGACTCATGTATTGGGACTGACTGTTTCAGATGGGTAGGTATTTAGCAAGAAAGAGCTCCACCAGACATGTGATGGTATGGCTTTAAACTTCAGTCAATGTAAGTATGTGCCTAACTACTTTCCCAAACAGGATTTTAAAAAATTATTTTTAAAATAAATGGTGAATTTGCTAAATGCACCCGCTCATCTAAAAAATACACTCTACATTTCAATATTTTATCTTGACAAGCAAAATATCCAAGGGGTTTAAAGAAAAGACTGGTCAACATATGTGTATGTTCACTTTGTGTATTACTATGCATCAGTCAGATCAATGTTGCAGTGCTGTGCTAATGTCTAGAATTCCCATTAAAGTGGTGTCAGGAAGCCTGGAGTTGGAATGGTATTGATGGTAAATGGATATAGGCCATTTGGACCAGAAGACTCAGATTTGCCATGCTAGTAAAGCTAATGGAAATCAATAAAGAAGCAATCATGAAAAAAAAAAAATAAGGAAAAAAAAAACAGTAGAACAAGGAAGAGGGGTGTAAACTGAAGTATGGTTTCTAAAAGTAAGCTTCATTTTTCTTATCACTGCTTTTAAAAACTTGGATTTTTTTTTTTTCAAGGAAAGTATTTACAAATGGCTGTTAGATCTCAGTCTAGCATTGACTACAGTGGATTTCAGCCTGGCTGGAAAAGAGTATACAGAATAAAACTCCCATTCTGTCTCAGCACTCATTCTCTTAATCCTTCTGATCACTAGAAAGGCCTTCCAATATGTACATCTTTTTTATAAAGTCTGCTCACACAGGATGCAGCAACACAGGATAGAATGACACAGCACCTACCTACCTGATATAATATTTTAAAAACACAAGTATGGGCAGCAGGGTGGTGTGAGGTGGAGTGTAGAATATAAACCAGGAAATAAAGAAATATAAATGTCAAAATACAGCCGTATGTGTTAAGTGAGATACACTCAGAGACTGACTTAAAATGAATCTCATCGTTCCCTATTTGTAATGTGCTCTTCACTCCTCTTCCAGATTCCACAGGCTCTTTTCCAGTACTGCAAAGCATTGCTGTTTATCATTAACTTTAGTAAAGACCTTTTTATAGAATTTTTAGTGTAGTACAATTTTTTTCTATGAGAAAATCTGACAGATGTTTTACTAAAGTCACCATCAAATATAGCTTCACTACCTCATAATTTTGTTTTTATTGAAAAGGAAAGCATTTAGCTTGACTCATAAGATTTTTTTAATTTCTTTTTGCATTTCTTTTGCTCATCATATTTATTGTTGCTCTCCTCGAGAGACTGTGTTGAGAGCTCTCTGTTCTTCTTCAGTTCACTGGAAGCCTTGCCTCATTAGAGGCTATGTGTGGAGTCATCTAAACTACATTAGTCATCTTAAATGTAAGGCTTTTGACTAGACTAGTTGCCTGTACTCATCCAATAGCCAAAGTATGACAGGTTTCATGTCCTTAGAAGTATATACTGGAACCAGTATCACAAAACGGCCTTTGTATCTCTATAGAACACCTATAGTAGCTTGAATTAGAGATGGCAGTTTTACATAGCTAAACTTAAGTGAAATGTATCCCACTGTGAAAAGCCCAAGATAAGATAGTATAGCATCACTTGTTTTGAAATATGGTGTAGTGGATCGATGGCTGTACATGTACAATAGATGGGTGTAGTACTCTCATATTGCTGTAGCATAGTTGTAAGACTGAACACAGTACGGACTTTACTTATTAAGTTAATAGTAAAATCCACCACTGCAACAGCATTAGCATTATCTACAGCAAACTGGAATCCAGGTAATATAGAAATAGTCACTCCATATTTGGACAAAGTCCTCAACTGCATTGCCAGGTAACTTGAGCGGAGCCATGCCATAACAGCTGCTTTGAGAGCATAACTACTCTGTGCAGCCTCCCATGTGGAGCTCTTAGAGCACACTAGTTGCATAGTGACCTTGTTCACTGGCAAAAGCACAGAAGGACACTTAGGAGATGTCTACATTAGCAAGTCATGAGGAATAGTAGGAGAGGATCCATGAAGTAAAACAGTTGTCAAGGATATAGCAGCCCCATCATTGTGCCTTTACTTCAAATCACTTCTGGTTTGCTTCCATGAAGTAAAGACCTACCTGCTGCTGAATAAGATTTGGAGGATAGGGTCTGGTTTAATTTCACCCAAAACAAGTCAGGACTGTTCAGGGACATGACAAAAAGTGTTGCGAAAAGGAATAAGCAGAAGAGTTAATAGGAACAGTCAGAAGGATGAACTCAACACCTCACTTCTGGTCTGAACAGAAATGCTAATATAGGTGCATCTCTGTGCACAGTAAAACATGCATAGAAATTAGTGCAATGTGCAAACTTTCCATTTCTCTGGGTAGCTCCTCCTGAGACTGCAAAGCATGGGACTGTAGGTGAGGGACAAAGCCAGGGGCTGCTCAAACAAAGCAGTCAAAAGAGTGAAAGTTGCACCCATGGCTAAAGCCAAATTCATTATATTCATATGCATCTTCCTCTGACTTCTTTTCTCCGGCCTTTTTGTATGATTTACATTAACTTGTAATAAATATGACAAAACCACAATACCCAAAGGTTTTAGTTAGAACAAAGACTTCTAGGTATGGTCTTTACAGCTCTAACAGTATTGTCATGGCTGAGTCTAAGAATAAAAGCACTATCTGATTTTCTTGAGACGGAGGAAAAGACAGGTATTTGTAAACCAGTAAATATCAATTTAACTGGGTGAAGGGGTGCTTGCTTCCATCATTGCAACTCATCCTTATAGGCTTTGAGACAGAGATGAAAGGTGGATGTGACAGAACAGAAAGATCTTAGAGAAAGCAAGCAATGCCATCACATAAACGTGAACTCTGTTCTGGAATACAAGGATCTACCATAATTGTCTTTGAGAAGCTGCATATGCTCCAATGCACCACAAAGGGCTGAAATTATTCATGGAAGGGCCAAAATAGCTCAAAACTGGAGGAATGTAATAGTTTACACATAGAAGTTATTTTCCATCCAACACATAGACACATCTGGGTAGCCCTTTGTAACAATCTTAATAAAAGATACTTTATGACTGATCACACACCAAAAACTGTATGTTCAGTTGTCTGTATATACCAGATGATGCAAAGACAAGTGGGCAAACACTTCACTATGTGAAAAGTGTGATATCACTGGTATTACTGAAGAAAGCATCTTCCAGTTGCAAACCAGAACTTTCAGAAATAGCCTGTGTTAAACATCTCACAACCTAATACGGATCATAGAGCAGTCAAAGATTCTAAAATAAATAAACATACACCTTACCTGCAGAAGACTTTCCTTTAGTCTTATCACTTACAACGAAGCCAATGTTTCACGAGCAGAGAAAGATGACTAATTCACACATGTGTTCTGCATGCTGTCTTAACCTGCCACTGCAAACGCTTCCTTGAGAATGAGGTTAATGTTGTTATTTAGTACTAATGTTATTAAACCTGTTAGCAGAGGCTTGCATAATCTGTTCTTATTTCAGTCACTCAACAAAGGCTTGTAAAAAAGATGCAAGAGGAAGTAATTTACCCATTCACAGATTAAAACTGAAAATGCCAACTTAACGTATTTTGACATCTGCCAGGCAAGAAAGTCTGGTAGAGCATCAGAGAGCCCCTGATTGTACACAGGTTCTTAAGCAAAGGAAAAGACACAGTCCCAACCCACAGCCTTTCTGGAGACCACCCGCACCATCACTAACAAATTTTGCTGTCAGGTATTAAGAAAAAAGGCATTGTTAGCAGCAATAAGTCCCTCCCCTTAGGTTGGCTCATCTCTCCCATATGGAGAAAGAAAAGTTGCTGGTTGTTTCCCAGACAACACTGAGACGTAGTAAAGGTGAGATTCAGGTGACCAAAGACAGACAGGAGCTAGCATTTCTCTGGGGGTGGATCTATGATACCCACACTTGGCTGCAGACCTACCGCAGCCCTCTGGATGACTATAGAAAAGTCACTTAGTGTGGTATTTATCTTATCCAAATTTAGACTCCTGCAGTATAAACATCTACATAGGAGCAAGTCACCCTATGCTCCTTTTGTAGTCAACAGAGAAAAACAGATACTTCTAGGCTGCAATTAATCTCATCCTAAAGAAGACATCTTCCAGATAATTTATGTCTTAAAAGTACCTGTTTTTCCCCCACTATAAAGGGAGTCTGAGGTGATTTTTGCCATATGGACACCTCAGACATGAACAAATAATATATCTAGCAGAGCCATAAAGCCACTGATATTCCACACAGCCTGCAGTTAGTATAAATGTTTGGTCAATAATAACTCGAGCTGAACTCAGACGGTTGACCTAGAGGTGAATGGCTCTGTATTCCATTACTAAGTCTCTGAATCATCCAGTGTCTCTTTTCTTTTTAAGTAAAGTCTCTCGCTGGGTTTTAGATGTCACTTAATGGAATGTGGATATTAAATGTATGTAAATCCATAGCATTTTTGGATAGACCTGCATTCCACTATGTCCCATTATAAACATGATCCCATCCTCTTCCTTGGAGCTGTCAATCTGTCAGGCAGAGGAGCCTGTGGATTCCCAAGGCAAATCCTTGTACTGTCAAGGCACTGCTGTTGCCAAAAAGAAAGTTCCCCATGAAAATAGTTCTTGTGTGGAGCCTATCAGACAGACCCTCTTAAGACACATTTTTTTATATCCTGGGATGATAGGAATTCCTTTAGTAAAAGTAGTGCAGCTTGTTTTTTCCCCAAGTTGTTAATTTCCATTTTATTTCTATTCCTGTCCTCAGAAGTCTCATTTTATTTCATGGAAGTAATCTTCTATCATTTTCACTTTTGCTTCCCATTATTTTTCTGCACATTTTTGTACACTTTTCACTGGACTTTCCACTTCAGTTATTTTTTATTTTTTTTTTAAAAAAACAATTCTTGTTGCATTTTTGCCTTTAACTTGGCAGTAAACTGTCAGGGTAGAATATAGTTATTATTATTTATTTCTTGTTAAAGAACTTAATGCAGCTGTATGTTCACTTAAACTCCCAATGCTGGGGATTGTTATTTCACAGAGGTAATTTAGTGGAATGTGGATAATGAACTCTGGTAAATTCCCAGTACCTGTAAGTTGAACTGCTTTGCTCTTTGAACACCATCCTACCACAAAACATGACATGAGCTCAATAACCATTTTTACCAGTATCTGACAAACGGACCCAGAACTCCATCTTGTCAGATGGCTGTTTCAGTGGTTGACTTCAGATGAAACAGTTTTCCACATTCAAGACTCTTCTCAAGCCCATTGTTTTTTAAAGAGGTGCACAGCATACTGGAGTTCTACAGAGGAGGTTGTGTAGCCTAGACTGTGTCTAGAACACAATGTTCTTCTTCTTCTGAAGACCAGATGTTACCTGAAACATTACCCAAATAAATACTTTAATCTGCTGTTCCTACCGTAAATTCCTGTCTAAATCTTAGGCAGACTAAATGTGATCTGTGACAGCCATTCTTTAAATGCACCTAAACCCCATCTTCAGGGTTCTCAGCAATTGCCTAAGTTACAACCAGCGTCTCAAGCAGATAACTCCTCATAACCTGAAGAGTACAATGGAGACAGGAAAAATGGTGCTTTGAAGGAGCCCATCTCCAGACACCTCTCTGAAGTGCAGAATTTTCCTAGAGAATTACTTCAGATTAGACAATTATTTTCTACATACCTGAAGTTATGTGAGAAGAACTGTCACTTTATGGCTAAAATGCACCTCTAGACCTATTCTTAACAAATAGATTAATTCTTTGTTTCTCTCCACTCGCTTCCTTGGGAGATACAGACATATTCAGGACTATAGCCAATTTGAAATTCATTCTCCATCTTTCCAGTGTGGTACCAACATTCACGTAATGCAAAGCTTGGAGACTAGGATAAGGAATTTGTTTCCTTATATTTATATTTTAAGCACATTTTCATTGCTGAGTGGATCAATTAAATATTTAATTCAGAGAAGTTTAAGATCCAGGCTTTGAACAGAAATCTTCAAACACAGTCCCCACCCAGCAAACTTGTTATTCTACTCTCTGACATGGATGCATAAAGTAATTGTACACAGGTGACCTCTTTCAGTCAAAATTGAGAGATAATGCATAACTATTAAATCCTTACACACTCCACACAAGTAGAGGTTCCAGGTAGAGGAAAGAGAACTTCTTATTGCCTTCACATGAGGAAAGGCTGTAGTAAAAACACATACCTTGTTGAACATCAAGCTCTTCAGAGAAGTTACTACATATACACCCAGATCCTCTTGCTGGACCACACTTGTGCAATCTGGGGTACTGATGCTTACCCATCCAGTTGTGGGACTTGCTGGACTGAATCTCTCACCCAGCTTTTATACTCTGTCGCACCTTCTGGGGAAAGCTGTGGAGCAACTGGCTGGTCCATGCTGCATGTCACCAAGACATAGGAGTAGGAGTAACACAATGCTGTATAGCTCAGCCCACAAGCACAGTAGCCTTTGCATATCCAGTAGGAAGGCTGCTGTCTCGCTGACATTAAAACATAGGAAATCAGATTGTCTTGGCTCTCTGCTCATAGAACTACTTCTTTTCTTCAATTTACAGGCATATAGAGTTTCTATGTTAAATCCAAATACAAAAATCAATTATTTGGGCTAATATATTTACCACAGTAGCCACAAAAAAGCAAGATCTTTTCAAGACATAAATTACATTTTTGAGACTGAGTAATTGTTCAACACTGATCTGGGATAGGAATGCAAGCATCAACCAACCTTTTTTTCATGTCCCACATGTTCAAAGCATGATATGCCTGTCTATGTGCTGCAACAGATCATTTATTTTATTAGCATATACTATAAATCCTAAAGAATAATAGGTAATGTGGGCCAGAACCTCAGCATTTTCAGCAGAAACATGCTAGTTTACCTCAATGCAGGAGGTTCAAAACATTTCCATTAGTTTGCAAACCAGTGTTTCCTTCTGGAAATATTCCCTATCTCATATACTTACATATGATCTGGGTGTAACCAATTTCCTATTTGTCTCTGAGCATTTCTGGAATGTGATAACATGACAGTTGACTGTATTATCACTTTTTGTTTCCCTCCATTTTGCCATTCTCTTGCTGTTGTTCAGAAGAGGAACCAGAAACTGTAGAGGTGAAGCTGTGCAATGAAAAAGCTTGAACCTTTTCCACCTTCCATTTTTACCTTCATTCCTCCCTCCAGTTTTCCTTTCTGCCTTCCTTCCTTGTAGATACTCATGCAGGAAGAGAAATGCAATTTTTGTAATAGAAAATGTGTTACTCTACTAAGCTTTGAAGATCTAGTAAGGTGAACACTACTTAAATAAGTTGATTTATTGTAACAGCCAATGTGCCAGTTAAGATGGAGAGTTGAAAATCTGAATATAAAAATAAATATTGTTCTCAGTTTCTCACAAGTGAGTGAAAGGCAATGAGTTTCCAGAAGCCAGAGGGTCTACAGCTTTTCAGCTGAAGATCATAAAGGAAGAAAATTGTATATATATCTGTATATCTCATACATAACTGAAACAGGATTTGACAGAAATGACCAGTCAAGAAAATCAGGTGCAAAGAAAGGAAGCTCCAGAAAAACGTGAGAAAGGAAAACAGGGAAAACTAAATGTTCTGTGCTTTTCGATGGGTGATGTGTATGTCTCGCTTAGCTGGCTTCTAAGACATGCACAGAAGTCAAGATCCTGTTGTTCTGTTAGATCTGTTGCTGTATCTTCATGTATATCTTGTGGAGTCTCCCTCCTTGGAGATTCAATAGCCCTGCTTAAGCAGGGTGGGGGGATTGGACCAGATAACCTCTACAGGTGCCTCAACCATTCTGTGATATATATTTGAAAGCAATATGTTTCTAGGCACACAGTATAAATAATAGAAAACATTTCAGACAGCTGGACGTCAGGATAAATATTGCTTTCAGCATCTGTAACTATTACTGCATACTAAACAGGACTTACATATATATATATATATATAGAGCTGAAAATACATATGTACACACGTGATGGGGGATACCTATATATATATCTCTACATGTATACAAATGCAAGTGTCTAGGAGTTGCCAAGGAAATTTTTGCATTTGGCAAATTGAGCAAAGGTTAACTTCACTATTCTTTGTGGCCTGACTTTTTTCAACTCCCATCTCCTCAGTCAAAAGCACTACTGTGGACTTCAATAAAGATGCTTCTCTGGATCAATGTTACCCAACATATATGTCAGCTATTACTAGGGTATGTTTTCAGGAAACATAAAAGGGGTCTTTATTGCATGGAAGTCTCCCACTTTTGTTCTCCCAAAGTCTAGTTTCTAGATTTCAAGACACAGAACAGCAAAAAATACAAAGTGGCCGTTGGACCTTTTTTATTTTTCTTTTAACAAAAGAGCTCTTCAAACATCATATCTTATTCTCATAACAGATCCAGTACTGATCTTGAATTGCCACATCATGGGACAGACACCTCTTCCACTGCTGAATGCAGCTTTTCCCTGTCAGACATGTCCAGAAAGAGATTGTGACTGGGGAAAAGTGTAACATTAATTCACTCTGAAGACAACAGATCTCTTCAGATTTTTAGTTTTGCTCTTCTTTTCTCAGAGCAGTTTGCAATAGATGAAATATTTTTATACACACTCAGAATGACTAATGTCTATCTTCATGCTGACAATGGACAATGAAAATTGAATGGACAGAAGCTTGCAATTCCCTTAAGCAATTTTTAGATTTCATTTCTAATTTAAATTTATTAAAATTCTGAATAAGACATGAGAAATGAAATTATGCTATACTGCTAAGAAATTTAGGCACAGTGGTCTTTTACCATGGCCAAGAGAAGTGACACTGCTTTAAGTGTCAACTGATGGTTTTATTGTACATTTGTATTTCTGGAAGGCAGTTTCTGACTTGTACTGCATATTATCTAGGGCATTATGTTAAATCCTAGGACATGGAGCTACTGATTTTTGACAGGGTCTCCAAATTTATTTATATTTTTCAAAGGTGGAGTTCCTGTAAGTGTGCATTTCCAGAGAAGACCTTAATAATTCAGTTACAAATATGGTAAGACTTCCAACAGAGACCAAATTAGGTGCTCTTGAACGTTTAGGGAAAGAAAAATTCAACCCATCTAAATTTTGCAGATTCAGAAGGTCTGAAATGAATGTCTCTGAGATTTTATTAGAAACTCCAAATCAATAATGTTTTACATTTCTTTGTCATTAAATTTAGACACTATGTCATATTTTCATCTTGTTTTACTAAGCACCCATTGACATCATTGCCAGACAGAAAAGCAGGAAGGCAATGAATTTATGAATGGAAAGTGGTGTGATGTGGAGAAAGGTCGATTTACACTCAGCAGCTTCGGCATGGCTTTTTCCTCAATGAATGTTCAGGCAAAGTAAAACAAACAAAAAACCAACAAAAAAACCCAAAGAATTCTGAATTTCCCTAGTCCTGATAACTACTGTCACGTATTTTTTCCCTTACATTCTGTGCAGTTTGGTGCCTGAAAACGGGAATCTGAATATGAACTACTTTAAACCAAGCAGAGTTCACTAAATTTGCCAAACAGCCACAAAGAGGAATATATAACCAACAGCCACAAAAAGTAATAGATAGCCTTATTAGAAGACTGATGCCAAATCTTCCTCAACCTTACAGATCATACCTTCTTCTCTTGCTTGTTGAACCCTTACAGATTCTTTTCAATTTGCCTGTCATTCCCATAATGTCGTTGTTCCAGTGTATTTTGCTTTCGCTGCTAGGATAAATTCCAAGTATCCACAAAAGCCTCACTGAACAAGAGTAGCTGCCTCTTGCATCTTCCTCACAGTAGCCTGATAGTGCTTCCCAGAATAAGATTTGCTGTTTCTGCATCCCCTTCACAATTCTGACTCACTCCATATGACATCCATTCTCTTTTTCTGCTGTATAGCTTCCCCATGGCCTCTTCTGAGCAATAAGTGTAACATTCAGGTCTTAACTGTGCTGATAATCTCACTGTATTGGGACTGTCTATCTAATTTATTAAGGTCACTTTAAATTCTGATCATGTCTGTCAAACTGCTGGCAATGTCTTCAGCAAATATGTCAGGTTCTTTTTTACACAGAAGACCAAGATGTTAGGGAAAAATGCTCTCCACTTCCCCACTCTTGCAAGGCTATACTTGCAGCCACACCCAACCAGCAAACAGCTGATGCCTTTGAAAGTCTATGGAGTTTTTGAAAGTCTATGAAGTTTTTGAAAGCAACATTTCAAAAAGCTGTTTCAATCAATTTAGGTTGACAATTCTAGGCTTATTTTCTCAACTTTGCAGGAGACCTATGTGGGCTAAGTCTGTCTGAAATAGAGAGACTGCTTTTCTCTTATTATTCTTATTCTCTAAATCAAATGGTCTCAGAGAAGGCATTAAGATTTATTTGACACAGTGTATTCTCGGCATGCTCATGTGGGCTATTTTGACTCTTTAGGACCCTCCTGCAACTTATTTATTGTTCATTTAATAAATAAATTCTGAATATTTCCAGGAGCTGCTATGAGGGATTAGTTATAGCTTCTTGATTTTTTCAGAACCATGCTTACATCCTGTCATGTTACTGAAAAGACTCACCAATGGTTCTGAGATTACACAGGACTATTTAGCAGGCCCTGACAGTCTGAATATATCTACCTTCTCTTTAACATGTTCTCTTCCTTTGTTTTACCTGAGTTCCTCTCTCCTCAATAAAATTAGGGAGAACAAAACATTAAATATTTTAGATTTCTTTACACCATGTCTCTCTAGCTCTCTTTTCCAGTCACATAAGATCTGTACTGTTCTTTGTACTCTGGACTACTTCTAGAAACTTTTCTTGCTCTTTTTTTTTTTCCCATATGCAAGTTGAAATTCATTTTTGCATGTTGGATTTCCTATTTTTATATCCACATACTTGTGCTTTTCTTTCTTTTTGTTCTAAATCACGTGCCTCCTTTTTCACCCACAGAAGTATAGGCATGGAAAGATTACTTTTCTTCTGACCATGGAAGTCACTCAGGTAATAATGAATTTTACTGATTAGAGTATGAATGCTATTGATTCCGATATGGTCCTCAAATCATTCCAGCATTTTTTTCTGGATTCCATAAGTGAGTAATTTTGTGTAATAAGCACTTCTTTACTATTTTATTATTGCTACTCACCCTGCGAGCACACAGTGTGACTTCTACATAACGCCATGATGTATAAAAGCACCCTATATCCAGAGTCCTACATAAATGTAGAGTGCCCAGGAACAAGATGTGGTCACATTTGGAGGGTTTAGGCAGATGATTGGAGAATGCTGCTCTTGACCACTGCTTACCCAAAGGCTGCATGCCTGCTCCTCCTTCCTGAAGGTCCTGAGGCTCTGCCATTAGTGCTAAGGTGTTTCAAAGTTTCTATTTCTGGAATTCCTTAAACAGCATTGGCATAATTTAAATGATTTTGATTCTGATTTTTTTTGTTATTTAATATAAAAGAAAAAATGTAGCATTTACTGCCAGTCATTTCATTTATGTAAAGTGTCAGAAATCAATCCATTCCCAGCTGCCCTGCCCTTCCTCACATGTGATATATAATGTCACTCTGAATAAGAAATTCTTTTGACTGGCCATAAGAGGGAGGAACTATTTGGTCCAGTCATGAAAAATAAGATAGCAATGCAATAAGGACCTGCCAACAAGAAAACTTCATATGTTGGAACTTTCCACAGCCCTTTACCCTTCACTATTTGAACTAAAACATCTAAAAAGCATTACTCCAAAGAGGATTGTAAGAAGATTTACTAGTGGCAATGGAAGTTTTTCTCATCTGATTACCCTGTAAATACTCAGGAGAAATCTTTAGCAAACACTTCTCCTGTGGTGCAGGTTCAACAACAATGCTGAGAAGTGGCAGAATGTGGCCTTCGGCTGAAGCGCCATCAGATCTGTGAGGCAGTTTTGAACTGAGGCATTTCTGAACCTGCCAGCAAAGTGAATGATTTGCCACAAGATCAAGGACAAGCAGCTCGCTGTTTGACAGCACTTGTTAGGTGATGCTTCTGAATGATTTCTCCAGGGATTGAAGAACACTTCAATTCTTGAAGAAAAGAGATTTTCCATTTTAGCCTCTATTATTTACTGCAAGAGTTAAGAGGAGACACAGCTGTGCTGAGGAGGACCTCTGCAATGTGTGCCCTGTTCCCAAGGCATACATCAAAACATCAGCTGTTTAACTAGGACTTTTAAACACTTCCAATTAGTAGGAATTTTTAGCTGCTATAATTTCCTTTTGTTCACACTCCATCTCATTTTTGTTTCCTCTTATATTTCACAGGCCTAATGAAATCATCAAAGGAAAGGGAGATGCCTCAGTTCCTTTGTTTAAGGAACGAGCACATATCCACCTTGCTGAAGGAGCCTGCAGGTCCCCACAGTTGTGTGTCCACACTGGCACAGAGCTGCTCCCCACATTTGGAGGTGCCCTGCTGTATCCCACCCTTCCCTCAGAAGGCAGGCATCCCCATACACATACACCCAGGGCATCTCCTCCCGGGATTTACTCTGCCAACCACCTCCACATTGGCCCTGGGCCCTCCCTCATTCCCACTGTCAAGTCCTGCCAAGTACTGCCTGGAAAAGGGACCTTGTCCCTCACACAGAACAGGCATGGTGCTTGGGGCTGACACATGGCATCCCCACAGGACCATGCCCTGCCAGTGAGCAGCTGTGGTGAGGCCTTTTGCCAGCTGTGGGAAGGCACCTCACTTTTTTTCAGAGGAGAAATAGAGTACTTCTGGCAGCAGCTTCCCCCATGGCAACTGGTCCCATTACTCTCTCATGCAGAGGGCAGATGGTGGTCATGCAGGAGCCCAGCCAGCACCACAAGGCACGCACAGCCCCAGCCCCATATGCCCTGCTCCACTGCTGTCACCACTTGTCAGACTAGGAATCAGTTTTCAAGTACCACTAGCATAGGTGAAGCAAATGCATCAAAGGGCAAGCTGTGTTTTTCAGTATTAGTGGCTACCAGATCCAGAAGCTCCCAAAGCACAGGAGGTGGGTGAGTTTGACTCACTGCCTGGTAAAACACTGGCAGAACTCAGAAGCAACACTGCCAGCATCACGGCTTTCTGCACAGCTGAATGGTCCAACAGAGATGTACTAGGAGAAAGAGTAAAAGGATTTGAGGTTTTCTTTAAGTGCAAATCACCTTAACAATAAGTTCTCCTACAAATCTCCAGAATTCAAACACTCCAAACTGTAACCTTATACTAAAATACAAGATGAAGGTGCTTTGCCAGCTCCTAACACAGCTTGACACCTGCACCCTCACTGCTGTCACTGCTAAGGCTCAGAGTTACATAGTGCTGAGGCCTGGCATGGCAAAGGGATGCTTTGATAGTGGTGATTCATGCATGAGGGGATACTCAAAAGAGGGTAAAGCAGGCGAGTAAGTCTTTATCTACTTACAGTCTAAAGCCAAAAATAAAGACAATGAAGCAGAGACCACCTTGAAGGCTACTGCATCCCCACAACAACACCACTGTTTTGCTGGAGCCTTGGAGGAAAAGGTTGGCAGCCTGAGCAAACAGCTTGCCTCTTTACTCCCTCATGTTTGCAAGAAAACAAGCACCACACTATGGCCTCATCTCGTGGGACTGATCACAGGCAGACAGAGGCACTCATAGGGAAACACATTTGGCTTGCTCATGGCATGCCTGCTGGAATGGAGCAAAGCCATCACCACTGCCTGGAAATGAGGGAGCAGAGCCCATGACTGCAAGGTCTGAACAGAAGCTGAAGCAGGTCAGAGGTGAGCAGCAAACAGAGGAGATCAAGGTATGACAACACTGGCAGATTTGGACCATCTAGGCTACAGAGTGCAAGTGCATGTACAGAGGTTGAAGTTACAGGGAAAATATTAATCTGGAATTGTTTAGAAAAGACATCTTTTGAGACTACTGGAAAGTAAGTAAAAAGTGCAAAGAGCATTTTTTAAATTTTAAATTATTGAATGATGTTATGCTTGAAGACAACTGTTCTGGAAACGAAAAAGAATTTGTAGGAGCCATGCCACCAGTTCTGCCAACCTGACCCATGGCTTGGTAGACACAGTGGAGACAAGATGTTTTCCTGAGGCACTTCCATTGATTCAGATGTATTTTTCCCAGTGTTGTGAGCAAGGCCTGCTGTAACACTATTCAGGCATAATCATCCCTCTTACCCTGAATGCCCTTTGTCAAAATGAGGCCACACTGGTTCTCAGCATTCAGTACCACATAAAATAATAAGAGAAAGGGGAGCTGTGACTTTTACACACATTCATTTCACCATTTTTAGCATTCAGAATTTTCAAGTATGGCTACCAGCATCACCATTTTTTCTTTAGTCAGTCATCCAGTTTTTTGTGTCCTAGGGATTCCTAAAACTTGTTCATAATGGTTTTATTTTCACCTGAAGTTGTGCTAGCTACATTTAATTCAGTTGTAGCATAGATAGCATAATAGAGTTTTGATAATGCAGATCCTCTTGAAAAAGCATTAACTTTAAAGTTCCAGGAAAGTATTGACATGCTATGATCACAAACAACTCAGTTGGTTAGAGCTTGGTGCTAATAATGTCAGGGTTGTGGGTTTGATTCCTGTACAGGCCTTTCACTGAAGAGATGGACTCAATGATCCCTATGAGTCCCTTTCAACAAGAATATTTTGTGATTTTCTTTCAAGTCTGTAGTGCAAAACAAGGTACATAAGTTATGTGTAATCTTAGGTTTAGAAGTCACTCCTCAAGCCTTCAAGAGACTTGAATCACTGAGTTTCCTAACTATAAAAAATGGTGCTAACAGTAAAGATTTAAGCTGCAGGGCAGATGGACAGAGTAGTTGACCTACCTTACTCACCACTAAACTCTTCCAGACTCTGTTAAGGCACTGTGTACATATTGATTGTGCCTGTTAGACACTCTGATACCACTCCCAGGGGTCTCTTGCTTGGCACATCAAACCAGTTAATGTGATTACGTATTTCTTTGACTGAATGAAGGTGTTTTCCAGTCAAAGAAGAAAGCTGTAGATTTTTAAAGCCGAGATCATGGGTCCTATATTCCATCTACTGTATAAGTTAGTTGGTAACCTCAGCACATGTTTACAAAAATATATCTATCATTACCTACTGCACTTAAAATATCTCTGAAAGTGTTCTGAAACTTCATGGCTGGTAAGTAAGATGTATGTTTTCTGCTTATGAACATGAGGTACCTTTTTTGTATATATGTATTCATTCAACAGTAAGATAGAAAGAAAAATCTATTTTTAGTTCAAAGAACTTCCTATGTTCTCTTACATGGCTGCAGGCTCTCTTCTGAGCTGTTTGTTTCCATTTTGGCAAAGCCAAAACAGAAGTTATTTTAAACTGAGTGGCTTTGGTGGAGATGAATGGTTTAGGTCTGGCAAAATATAGCAACTACAAAACCAGATCTCAGTCTCCTGAACAAAACTTTGCTTTATTGGTGTGTGAAAACTCATTCATTCCAGCAATCTGGAAGATGAAAGATTTTATTTTCTAGTATCCCTGGGATGCAAAAGTGCTGTACCAAATAAATATTTTCAAGCTTAACAACATTATGAAGACTCTTAAAAGCCATTTAAATACTAATTCTTTTTAACCTCTCTGTGTTCATTGAGCAATTTTTTTGTGCTCAGGTATAACTCACAAAGAAGGGACAAAAAGATTATTCCTGCTCATAAGGCTTGAAGTGTGCAATCAGGCAACAGAAATACTATACTGCTAAGCTGACCAACCATGTGGCACAAGCAGTTAATCAACACACAAAATCCTCAGAGAAGCCATTTTTCCAGTAGCCCACAGGCCAAAATAAAGGTAATACTGTAGTATCTAGAGATTTGGAAAAGTCAGCTACTTGACAGACAATTTAGAAACAGGAAAAAGGAACATGATGTTTAAATTTATCAACTAAATTGTTACCTTCAAACAATGTCACACAAATATTTGTTCAGCCTGTCATGCCTTTGAAAGAAAGACTATTGGTAATGTGCTCCTTCCTGGGTCTTCGTTTTCAGAGTAAAGCACAGTGAGGACACCTGAGACCACAAAATAGCCACTGTTCTGTTTGTTTGTAAGTGGCATGATCTGTTACTGCTCAGAGTCCTCCTGGATTCCTGCCTCACCAAAGCAGCTTGAAATCTAACAATGCTCTTTAGATTTGAAGAACTTGATCCTCGGGCACATGGTGCAGCGCGTAACCCACCCGCACAACCCCTGTCTGTGTACGTCGCCCTTCATGTGGCCAATAATGCTCATCTTGCTTAAGAATGGTTGTGTGAGGTTTGCAAAGTGGTTTGATATCACAGGATGGAAGAGGCTGTGCAAGTATAATAGACTGTCTTTCAGATTGTTACTTGTGAGTGTCATAATAATGCAGAATTCACCACTACTGGAATATATTTTTATCTGCAAATCCTGGAATACAAGAGAGATTCAGTTTAAATACAAAAAAGGTGAGTGACAGATGCTTTCCTGGTGTAGCATTAGAGTAAATTCTGTCTAATGAAGATCTATTTGACCTTTAGTAATTTATAAAGTGGCATTTAGGTATTAAAATAGAGATGGAGTTTTAAACTCCAGTGTATAAAGATGGATTTCACTAATTAAAGATTGAAAACTATGGATATAATTTTAATTTAAAAGCTATTTTTATGCTGAATTTGGATACATTTACAGATTTGTTTTGCTTTTAATAAACCATCCTTTTTGATCAGAAATTCCTGGAGAATTTAAGATGATTGCCTGTTTACTTGGATGTCAGATATAACAGAGTCTTCTAAACACTTAGGCATGTGCTTAACTTCACATCAGGAAGACCACCCCAGTGCATGAAGTTAACCACGTGCAGAGAAACTTGCAGGACTGGCATCTAGGAGTCTCTAAAAAGTCCTGTCTTGTCCTTTGGAAAGGTGTTCAGTTCAAGTGGGAAAAAGGAGTTGAAGGTGGAGAGCACTGATGTGAAAGGACAGCTTAATGCTACTCTTTCATAATTTGAAGGAAACACAAATAACAAAGCAATTTCTATTTTTTCTCTTTATATCTGCAGATAGATATCAACTGTTATTCTGAGGGCTGCTTTGGGACTGTCTCATGACCTTAGCCCATTGGCACAGATTCTAGTGCTGATCAAAAGCGGCTAAGAATTTGAGTCATCTTTCCAAACTAGATCAGGAAGGATTCCCACTGAAATTAACAGCATTTGAAGAACAGATAACAAAGCCAGTAAAAAGATTAGATCCACACATCCCAGATTGCAAAGACTTGCAGACACTTCTAGGCATGAGATAAGTACAGAGCATAGCTGTGGTGTGCCACATGGCATACTCAGTAACACTCAGAAATTGAAATCTGCCCTGTAGAGAATGAACTGACAATGGTTTTCAGAGCTTTTCGATAATGGGTGGCATCTTAAAAAGCTGTGCATAACAAGCTTGTTTCTCATCTGAGAGCTCTTCACAACTCTAAAGTGAAAAGACTACTACTCATTTCATGTACTTTCCCTATAGAAGATTTTCTTAACACAATAATTGATTTCCCCTTTACCACCCCTTTTAAGTTTTCGGTTCTTCTTTTCATGTTCAGAGCCCCACAGGTCTGTTGGCATGTTCCCATTGTCCCCATTTTCTCTGTCAAAGATGCAAGCTTTTTGGCAGCTTAATTTCCTCCCCAAACACTCCATGTCCTCCGGGCTGTTCCCTGCACACACAAAGCAACTTTCTAATCTCAATGCCTCAGTAAGTCAGACCTTCCTGCTCAGCACAGAAGGCTGTCTCACATCACCTCCACTATATGCAGGATAAACCTAACAAATTGCACAGCTACTCCTCGTCTATATTTACAGGACAGTTTTTCCAAAACCTGAATTTCCATTTTACAGGTGTTATTATCAAACATGAGGATGACGCTTACAGAGTAAAGCCAAATACATTCATACATGCACATATGTGCAGAGCAGACATACAAAGTTATTTTTTAGGCAAATTATTTCAACCTTAGATACCACCAGCTCTCTTCACCTCCTATGAATTTTCGTATTTTTCAAAAGATATACACTGTCATTAGTCAAAGTACTTGCACACTCCAATGGAAGGAGTGTCTTTTTGTAATGTTCAGAGTGCGAAGAGCACATATGTGTGCCAGCATGCCCCCTCCCCATTCAGTCATTGGTTTTACCCTCTCATATACACAGTCTTGAACAGAAAGTAACAATACATTCATACAGACCTGCTCACCAAGGCCACACCTGAGTGACCTGATCTTTTCACAGTGATGGTCTCCTGTTCCCTCCTCTCCTGTTCTAGAACTACTAATGCTAAATTCCAGCAGGTACCACCTGGACACCACTTAGGGCACACATGGGAGGGTTCTGTCATATCATTCCCAATAAGAGAAAAAGGAGAACTATTATACCTGTCATTGGCATGGGCCACATCTTATAGAGACCCATTTATCTCTCACTTTTTTTACAAAAGATACAGGACAAGCAGATATTGAAGATATATTACAAGAAAAACAGGAGAGATTTGGAAAACCTTTGTGGTTCAAGAAGACAGGAGAAGCTGAGAGAAGCAGAAAAAAATATTAGAAATTGCAGAGAAAGAGTGACTATGATTCAAAAGAAAAATTTTGGAAAACTTTTACCAAAACACTAAGTGACAAAATATTGAATGTGACAGAGAAACTGAGACAGTGTATATAGACCTTTAGATTCTTTTTTCCTAGCTCTAAATATTTGATACCCAAATTTGATTGGATTTCCAAAATTAGGAAAAGCCTGCATATTTGTTTGTTTCAGCCATGGTATGCCTCAGAAAGAGACAATCACACATCCAAGTGATCATCTGATCTGGGAAAGAGCATTTGTATTTAAGCTATTCTGATGAACCAGTTACTCTGAAGAAAAACTGGTCATGATTGAAGTAGATTCAACTGAGTCTATTTTGCAAATGAAATTCCCAAATGGGTTTGCAGTTACACTGGATTTAGTTACCTAAATAATCTTATTGTGTTTTTTGGCACCAGGCTACATATAAGCACCTTGTTTTCTTAGAAGTTGTGTGAGAAAACCTGCCTCATAACTTAGATGTGGCTTAAAATACAAACCCAAATACTAAATAAGAATTTTACTATAACACTATGATATGAAATCTGGTTTCTTATATTTGCATTTGTCAGACACCACTATTAAGAGCCAAATTAAGAATTTAGCTTCTAAAACCATGTTTGGTTTATGTTGAGTTTAAATTATTTATTTCAGATACTTTCAGTCAGTAGGTAGCAATTTGTAAGCCTTATGAGTCACTGTTGTTATTTTGATTGTGTGGAGTTTTTGTTGGTTTATTCATTCTGTTTCTGTTGCCACCTCTGGTGTGTTTTGCTTGTTCAGTGTTCAGAAAGAGCACATCCTTGAAAATCACATGCTTTTGATTTTTCAATATCACTTAAAGAGTACAGCAGTTAGTATCATTTCAAAGCCACCGGAAAATGAAGTTCAAACTAAATACAAAGACCATTCCTACTGGAGAAAGCGTTATTAGCCCAGTCCAGAGGAATGCCCCCACAGGCAGCCCCACCTTCAGGCTGCACAGGTCTAGATCTGAACTGGAAACCACATCACCTGAATTTGGAAGACAAGAAATGCTAAAAAAGCCAGAACCATTAAAGCTAAGGATAGTCACCACTAAAGGAAAGAACACAGAAAACTGCATCACTGGAGCATTAACACAACCCTCAGCTATACAACCAGATCCTCATTTCATGTCAACTGAAAATGCTGCAGTGCAGGTAAACTGACTTATCCTCACTGAAGATCACCTGCATTGGTGCTTTGGGCTACCACGGTGAGTTACAGCCACATGCTTATAGATATAAGAGGATTTGTCCTACAGAGAGTTATTGACAGATATTTCAAAACAAAAGAGAGAAAGGCATGCCGATGTATTGAATGTAACCTATAAAATCTGGCTCAGACTAGTTACTGAAATTCCTGGAGGTTTTTTGTGCTTCATATCTGTTCTACTTAACAGTTGTTATTTACTCTTGCAGAGGAAAAGAGTCCAGTCTTGCCTTAACACTGCCTTCCTTAGCACAGAAGTCAGGAAGGAGACCATGGGCTCCTACAGAGCCTCTTGCCAGTTACTGTATATAGTAATCCTTTTAAAGAACTGTTTTCTTACATCTGAAAGTGAATCACACTGATTGTGTCCTGACTGTTCAGACTAGCTTGGCACACAAAGATTTGAGTAGGAGTCTTGTGGGTATATATGCTTAGGAAAATTCACTTGGGTAACTGGAAGATGATTTGTGCAACAGAGATGTACAGATGACTGTTGGACTTCCAAGCCTGTGAAATGTGAACCACTTAAATACTAAATGCTGCTTCCAAAAAGGAAGAAAAAAATTTTCATATTGCCTTTTTGCATTCTGTGAAAAGGCAAAGCCTCTTCTTAGCAGCTGCATCCATGTCAATGCACCTGGCAAACCTCAAGGAACATCTCTGTCTACATGAGCCCAGGGCTTAACAGAAAGCTAGGAGATACTGCTGCCACCGGTCTGGGACAGCACATCTCTCTCTCCACACTCATCATGTCTCAATTTGAGCATCAGTGGCCTTTATATGGCACATGTGATGATGATCCTCTCTGCTTTTCAGATGTAACTGTGAATCTAAGAGGGAACCTCTGAGGATAAAGATCAATGACCAACAGGAGCAAGCTTTTCTTATTCACAGCAAAGCCTTCTCCATCCCTCCAAATCAGGTGCATGCCAGATCATTCATAGATTCTCAGTGTCTGTCCCGCATCATGCTAAGCTGTTTAGCCACACAGATTGCTGCAGTTGGTCATCAGGTGGTGCATTAGAGCTACTACTCGCTGGAGCCTTTCTGCCATTTGTACTGTCCCAGCACAGTCCTCCAGCCTTTTCTTCAGGGAACATGGCTAGAGTGACTCTGGCTCTGGGAGATACTGTGACATTCTAGATACAGTCCAAATAGATCCAACCTTAGCAGCCAGTCTCTTTTGCAAATGCAAGTGAGCCTGCATTTTCATTTCATACACACAAATATGGCATGAAAACAATTTACACGCTTATAGGAAAATAGATGTCAAACTGCAACTCTCTCCAAACTGCAAAGAAATTGATAGAGCAATGCAGTGCCAGAAATACCTACAACCATGCCTGTGTGAGTGGTGGCAGCATACAGGGTTGGTGAGGTTGGTTTTGCATTGGAGAAGGTGAACAGGGTACATATGGATATGTGAGTCTGGATTACAGACATCTGAAAATGCAGGAAATGGCATTCAGTGCAGATATTTATGATTTGTATCAATTGCTTCTATTAATCATTGCCAGCTTTTAATAAGAAGTTGGATATTGCTTAAAATTTGGGGGGTTTGTTGGGGTTTTTTTGGGGGGTTGGGTTTTTTGTTTCGTTTTGTTTGTTTGGGGCATTTTGGTTTTTTTTTTTTTTTGGAGAAGGGGCATCTAAATATGTTATTAAATGAAACACAGAGAATGAATGTGCTTACATTTTCTTAAAAGAGTGAACATGGGACTAGAGTGTGAGTGAAGATGGCAAGGCAAGATTTGATAAGGAAAGATGATCTCTTCAATGAGCTGAGTCCAAACACCATAGCACTGCGAAGCTACATGAGCTCTTCAGCATGATATGGTAAAGCTCATTGTTTAAACTCGACAGAGAGGAGTATAGAAACTGAATCTTAACTACAGTAAAAAGACAATTTTTATTACCAGTCTCTCTGAGTAACCTCCAGTGATAGAAATACAGATAAAAAGACTAAGGAAGTAAGTACAATTTTTATCTAGGAAAATCTTTATATCCAATGTAAAAGCTAGTAAGAATTTGTCTAGAATCACTATTGAAATCTTTGTGCCAAGTGCACTGTATCTCATTTTTCTGCATTAATAATATTATTGGACAACATAAGCCAATTCCCTGTATACCAGTCTTTCCTGACTTAGGTTCATTTGATTTCATTCAAGACATTCATCAAGGGGGTTTAACTGACATGTCTGTTATTGCTAACAGTGTTTTCAAGATGATCAGGTTTTGTCAGGGCAAGGTTTGAATGCTCCTGTAAGGCCTGCACAACACAGTCCTGAGGAAGCAAAGGACAACACCCTTTAAGTCCTTATTAATAACAATATCATGAATGTCAGTTAGTTAAGCATCAAGAGGGCTAAAAAAATAGTATTAGCTTCCTGGCTAGATAGCAACATACCCTTGTTCTTGAAACTCCTTCTCTAGGGCAGCTCTTCCAACCATCCATATATCTTCATTGTGTATCTTTGTTATTTACCTTATTTGCTAAAGATTTCTCTGATATGACTCAGTATTTGCAGGCTGACTTTCCAAAGAGAATATTTTCAGCAGGTAATGTGCAGGATATTTCCACTGTGGTTCAGCCATTTGTCAAAGAACAGAGTTCTTGACCATGTAGTATAAACACTTGATTAGGTATATAACACAGTCCACTACACAGTACATCAGTAGAACACAAAACTTGTCTTTTCAACCAGCGTTTACCTCAGTGAACTGTCCAAGGAGATAAAATAAGGATCTTGCGCTCACCCACTGAGTCAGGATGCCCAGATGGGACAGTCCACCTGTCCTGAATACAACCCCACTTCTCCACTGCTAGACTGATAGTTTATCTTGGAGGGGAAATGCAATCTGAATGTTGCAAGACATTGTAAAACCTCCACCAGAATAGTGGTTTAGAGTTTTGTTTTCTGGTAAACAGTTATGCTTGGAACTGGCAACTGCCACAAGTAAGAGCAAGAGGGAGTGCATCCACTTTTCCCTCTGTCCCTGCCCCTCATCCCATGGGTGAGATGGCCTCCACAAAGCTGCATTATACTGCTTGGATGACACCACCTATATGATACGTCTGTCTACTAAGCATATAAAAAAAGGTTATTTCATGTATTTAAATACCAATAATAAATTCAAATGAGCGTGGGGCAAAGCTGTTTAAAGTTTGTGGCTGTTAGGAAGTGGTTTTATGCTAATTCAGCCAGCCTGGGATATTCGTCTGAGTCCAGCTGGTAGTACACTCAGGTGCAAGAGAAGCCTATAGCCCTGTGCCTGGGTGCTGAGTCCTGAAGCTCTCCAAGTGCATCACAGTATTGTGAAATCTGGAGCCAAGCAAACTCCCTTCCTCCCTCATTCTTCTGAGATTAGCAGATCTCTTGGGAATGAAGGGAATTTGGAATATCCTAGTAGCACCTTCTATGGTATAAACGTGAGAATGCTTTCTGCATTTGAAAGCTGAGGTATTTGTGAGGATACATTATTGTGCCTTGCTATGTCAGAAAAAAATGCTTTGATCAAAACCGTTCCTTTTTTATTTTATTTTTTATTTTAAATACCACAGTGTATAAAAAAAGGCAAAAATATATGCTGGGTCTGGTCTTTCTGTTAAACTTCAGATCTAGAAGCTATCGTGGGGTAGGGAAAAGAATATGAGCAGAGACAGCTCACTGGGGTACAGAGGAAAATGCAAAGATAGTTGGTTTCAGTCTCCTTTTCCAGAACTGCTCATCCTTCTCAGCACTGTACAGGATACTGCACATCACTGGGGCTTTTAGGCGCATTTTTTTTTTAAATCTTTGAAGACATCAGTGCCACATGAGGACTGCCAATATATGTCACTTCAGAAAATACATACATTCTCTGCTTCCTGGATATAGGTGTATTGAAGAATTTGCCCTTGGTTGGGACTCAGCAGAGGGACCAATTTCAAGCAGAGTCAGAGACATTTTGCTTGATTTGAGACTAAATGCTTCATAACCCTCCTCTTGAATTTACCCATTTCGTTAATGGTGGACACCAAATGCTTCCCCAGCCATGGGTACAGCAAGAGTAATTTTGTTCTTACTTCTGATCTGCTCAGAGATTTATGGTATATAAGTACAGAGAGAACAGCTGGGCTAGGCATATGCTACAGCATGTGATTCAAAACTGTCTAATATGTAAAGCTTTGAAACCACAAAAACAGCTTCCGAGTGAGCGAATCGGAATTCCATATCCTTCAAGGAAAAACCAAACACTGTGAAAAATAGAGATGGTTCTAGTTCCAGGCTGTGAATTTACTGTTCCTCACTACTCATTTAGATATATATGGAATACAAATATTTTTGAGATCTAAGTCTTTTCCTTCCCACTTCCTTAAGGTGACAAATTAAACAATTCCAGTTACTTACTGAAAGAGATTTACTTTCCTGCCTGTCCTCATGATACTAGGGCTTCTTCCACACCAAAGAAGGATAAAAAATGTAAAATTAAAATATTACCCTTTTCTGTAAGTCTTCATCATAATGGTCTTGGGTACACTGTGAGGAATTTATTATTCACCCCACGAAATTTATTCTAACATTTACTTCAGTAAACTCTGACACACTCTGTGAACATTGTGGCATTTGTTTTTCATGCACCAGATGATATCTTTGATATTTGCACATTCAAATTGTCTTCTGTGTGTGTGTGTGTGTGTGATTTTCAGGTATCTGACACCTTACTGCAGGCAAAAGCTAAAAGTATGCCTCTTTATTATTCAAAAAGTTATGATGGAAGTTTGAGTCTTCAGCATGGAGGTGTGGATGAGAACATCTGCATAAGCCTTGCTCATGAAGCAATGGGTCAGACAAAACCACAATATTGGCAGGACTCAAAAGGTACAGTATTTGCCAATATAACATAATATTTATTTTACAGTACTCCTTAGTACTGACCATACAAGACTTATGACTCTCACTGGAACCAAAGAACCATGAAGCATTTAACAGTTTAAACAGTTGAACAAACTTCTTGAGAGCCCTTAACATACCCACACTGGGCTGAAAGCAAAGAGCAGGAAAGCAACAGTAGTAAAACTTCATGAAGAAGAAAAGATCAGAAGTCACTGTTACTAAAGAGACCATTACTTCGTATTTATTGTAGTTACAACAATATAACAATGTTCTTTCACTCTGTTGGGAAAAAAAATAGCCATTATTACAGGGATAAAATTGATTCTACCTGGAATGACTTTACCTGTTGTGACAGACATCAGACTGCAGTTATTTCTTGGCTTTTCTAAAAGAAAACATACATTTCCTACTTTGCCAATTAATTTCAATGGGAAAAAAAAAAGTGAAGAGGTCAGGCATTAAGCCCATTTTGAATATAAAGGAATGTGTTATAATCTCATCTATTTTCAGTCTAACTCATGAGTCACTATCTAAAACAGCATGACACCAACACATAGCAGGTATACCAGGTGTTTCCAGAAGGGCAAGACTGAATGCAACATGAAAAGGTGGCTAAGATGACCTTTATTTCAGTTTCAGGAGTATCCGCTTAGCTATAATTAGAGGTGCCAAGTGCTAACAAAAACCAGCTTACCACAAAATTTCTCCATGGAAACACAGAAGAGTTGCAAAGTGGATGTCAAAAAACAGAGAGATTTTCCCAAGTTTGGGAGCAATAATTACCTTAATAGGAACTCCTTCTTACAAATGGAAAAAAAAAAAAAAATAAATAAAAAGAGCATAAGATACGAAAGGCAGCTTTGACTGCCAACCAGGCAACTACTGCTGAAAACTGCTCTCACCACGGAAGTTTGTATTTCTGAGTTCTCATTTCTGTTAAGAGTATAGATACTGCTGGAGAGAGTGGGACATTGATAGGAAATTATTATTTTCTAAATCTGGAGAATGTAGGGGAGAAAGGTATCTCTTTTTCTTTTTTTAATTTTCCCATTTTCTACCTTCTGATGTTCTAACAGGAAACATGTGAGAATGGGAAATCTCGCTCCTGGTGAGGCTTGGCCATCCAAGGAGAGGAATCTGTCTCAGTGCCTGAGTCACCAACATATGGATGAGACAAAACACTGTTTTTCCTCTCCCTTTTCCTTAGTTACATTTTTTTTTTAACCTCTTTCTCCTTCTCCAAATTATTTTTTTCCTCCATTGCTGGCCTTGTCTTACTCTGTCTTTGCCTTCTTCCCATAAAAACTGTGGGAAGTTGCATGATAAGCATTTGCCAAACAGATGGCTGATCATTTAAGCTAGGACATCATAATTTTACACAGAAAATCTGAAAGAACAGTTTGTGTCCACATACCTTTCCCTGGCACGTTCCATATGCAGGTGTTTGCCGGTGATAGCTATGACTTTGTTTCAGAGATGATGTTCCCGTTAAAATCTTGCTGAAATAGAAAGAATTCTAGAAAATACCCTAGCATGTCACCTGGAAGTGAAGAGGTGGTGCCAAGCTGATGACACATGCAACTTGGGTTTCATTTGATTTGAGTGACAGTACAGCAGGATTTTCCACTCTTGCTTGTGTCCATGTTTACACCCTCTCAGAAGTTAATGCTTGCTTTGCAGAAACTAATAAGACAATTTATTAACACTTCAGTCTTTGATGAAAGCTCAAGTTAAGAGTTTCTGATACAGTCATTCTTTACCAGTTTAACTAAGCAGTTTCTTCTAAGACTGGTAATTTCATAGTCTTTACAAGCCCTTCACACCAGTATACCCAGCATGCTAAAATCCACTTCACTCCTCCTGGCACACTGGTCACAGTGGTTTATGAAAGGCTTGAGGCTGAAGGGTTTTCTTTGAGAGGGAATCAAACCAGGTCAAGCCTAATAATGCTAAATCCTGGCCCACAGACCATCAGGAGAGGTGTATTTTTAATAACAAAACTAGTAATAACCAGATGCAATTACTGGAGTACTGAGAAGAAAGCAAAGGGTATAAATCTCCCTGATGAAACAGTAGGCTTACAAGAGGTGCTACATGCTTTGGTCAAATTAAAATTTTTATTACACTTTAATTAAGACCAGCAATTTATGACTGGCATGCAAAACCATTGACATTTCTACTTTGTTCCAATCCACACTAGTAGTACAACCTGCACTTTTAAGTCTAATTTGACATTTGTTCACAGAGTACAAGTCATTCAATAAATCTCATTATTATGCTTTCCTGGAAGGAGATAAAACTAGCTGTCTTTAGACTTATTTCAGAACTGTAAATGTCAGACTCTGTGAGCCAGGACAATGTAATGGATGTGTTAAAAAGATTTTTGTCAGATCCTACCATCATCGCAGCACAGTTCAATCTCTGAGAGCAAAGAAATGATCTATTTCGTGAAGTAAATGAATTCTGTGTAACTCATAGAACTGGAAACATGTCAGAAAATAAATAATATATTTAGCGACTATCGAGAAGTTTTTTCAAGTGGTTTATTTCTTTCTGAAAAAATAACTCAAAAAAAAGACAGTTTTAAGAAACCATTAACTGGAATGAACTAATTAGAAACAGATCACATAATGATAAATGAGGTAATTTGATCTGTTGACTGGACTGCTAGCTTGTAAGTATGTAGAGTGACCCTGAAGATAATTGTATCAGTACCTGTGCTAATAAGGGTCTATGGAGATCAAAGCTGCACCATATTCCCAGACCCTCAAGCCCCTGGATTGTACTAAGATTAGGTTAGTAAATACACATCAACTAATTTAAAGCAGTGCTATTACAATGTTGCAGTTATGAAAAAAAGAGGTCTTGAAAGCTTTGAAATTTGGCAGCCAACCTTAACTCTGACCTGGTCCTGCTGCTCTCATTCCACAGGATATGATGGACAGTGAGACAGGAGGGAAGGGGTAGTTCAACACTTAAAAGTTTTCGTGTTCTTGTCTGGAAGTGACCTTCCAAACCTGATAGAAAGATACTCCAGAGTACTTCAGAAATCAAGCCATAATGACATCTGTGAATGACCTTGCAAAAAACCTAAAATTTAGAACATCCAGTGTTCACTCCTGCCAACTCTCTCTCTGTCTGTTTGACAGTGTGACTCCATTTCACTTTGCTGAGAGCAAAGGTTTTTCAGTGAGACTTCTGTTCTCAGGTATCCAGCACACCTCTCAAACTGCACTTGCTTTCAGTGCCTTTTTATCTGGTGGGAGTTTTGTAATACTTATGCCATGACACATTTATGCTTCATACACTTGAAAAATACCTCTGAAAACTGCAGCAACTGACAAAGACATAATTGCTCTAAACCACATGCAGGTAAAGTTATTTCTTCTTAGCTTACTGGCATTGATTTGGATATCCTGTTATTTGAGTTGATAAGTTATTGTCCAGTGCTGCTTTTATCTTTCTTTTTATTATGAAGATATGTTCTATTTAAACTTCAGTTGCTGATGAGGAGCTGAAAAATCTTGTTCAGTTTTCCTTTTTTTGCAAGGAATTTTACAAGATTTTCACTTTTGAAAACAAATAACATTGACAAGGCATTGTATTTCACAGAATCACAGAATCACTTAGGTTGGAAAAGACCTCTGAGTTCATTGAGTCCAACTTTTGACTGATCACCACCTTGTCAACTAGACATGGCACTAAGTGCCAGTTGTTTCTTGAACATCTCTAGCCACCTCTAGGATGACTCCACCACCTTCCTGGGCAGTCCATTCCAACGTTTAACAAACATTTCCAGGAAGAAAATCATCCTGATTTCCAGCCTGAACCTCCGCTGGTGCAGCTATATTCTCTTGCCCTGTCACTAGTTTTCAGGGAGAAGAGACCAACCCCTACCTTGCTATAACCTCCTGTCAGGTAGCTGTAGAGAGCGATAAGGTTTCCCCCTAGCCTCCTCTTCTCCAGGATAAACAACCCCAGTGACCTCAGTTGCTTCTCACAGGACTTACCCTCCAGACCATTCACCAGCTTAAATGCACTTCTCTGGACATGTTCCAGCTTTTCAATGTCTTTCTTGTAGTGAGGGGCCCAGAAGTGAACAGAGTACTCAAGGTTAATACATTATCACCAACAAATACTTACTGTCATCTCTGATATACAAAATTGCCTTATTTCTTGATCTGTCTTCCAAACATCATGCAGCAATGCAGATTTTTGATGCAAAAATGTCTCTAAAAGTGAAGATCCCTGCTCATCTGGACCATTTCTAAGTGGCAAGGAGAGATCATTTGTCAGACAACCTAATTTCTCAACTCAAACAACCATCTGCTCAAATTCATCCCTGATGATCTACATATGCATACAGATGGACAGACTCCCTCAGTGACAGATTCATGGCTCATGCAGTGGTCAACATGGAGAGGTATCTTGGAAAACTCACGTTTGAGGTCTGGCTGTCATTGCCCAAGCTATTCATAGAAACTTCTTTGACCAACTTTTCTCTGGGAATTCCTATGACTTTCTTAAGAATCAAACAGGAAGCCATATCAGTTGTTCTGGCATCCTACTCCCAGCAATGCTTTTGCTTAGCTGCTCCCCAATTTCAGTCTATGTTGTATGATGAACAAAATCCCATGTGACACTCAGAAAGACAGTAGTCAGAAATGTGGTTTTGATCTCATCAAAGCAATAGAGGCAATCCAAAATTGATTTCAAGGAGATTCCTGGGAAACATAACCACCAGAAATGGCTCTTGACCAGGTGATCTGTTCTAGAAGACCATATATGGTTCCATAGGCCATAACTTGATCCCCTTTATTCTGAAGGTTGTAACATCACATAATACTAGAAGAGTTGCCAAAGATGTTAAAAAGTCTCATTGCAAGAAAATCAGAGAGCAATGGAACTCTCCAGGGAAGATAAGAATCACAATGGAAATTCAGCCTGTAATATCCATAAATA
This sequence comes from Acropternis orthonyx, assembly GCA_035583155.1. Classification (NCBI taxonomy): domain Eukaryota; kingdom Metazoa; phylum Chordata; class Aves; order Passeriformes; family Rhinocryptidae; genus Acropternis; species Acropternis orthonyx. Next base: position 45,732,709 of record JAWWEU010000001.1, on the reverse strand, counting down.
TCTTCAGCTTTCATTTGATGAAGGGACTTGTACTACCTAGTCTGAATATTCCTTGAAATGTCACATCTGCAATAGTGTGAGACCACCTATACTAACTTTCTTCTAGGCATTTCTGGACTCCTTCAAATGGGATGGTTGCATGGAAGCTATTACATTTTGCAGAGATTAAAAGTGCTGAGCATTAATGCAGACCTTCTTCCAGAAAATACTTGAAAACTGGTAATTTGAATAATTCCCTCTTGCTTTTTTAAAAAAATAGTTTTCTTGAAAGTAAAGAAGTACATGTCAGTTATATAAAGCCACACAGAGGACATCAAAACAGATGCCAGTTCTCAAAGGGATCCAGATAACTACAGCAGGCATCACTGGAAACAATAACCTTACACGGAGTTGTGTTATTACTTAATTAATAATAACAAAATAATAGGAAAACAAGATTCAGAAATCCCACAAAGCACTCATTCTAAAAGATTAAAAGACTTTTTTCCAGTATTCCCAGACCCTAGCATGAACCAGTCCACATCTTCAAGATAACCCAAGAGCTCATAATGGAAGAATTCTAACAGAAGATGAAGAAAGTGTCCTTTCTTTTGTCATAGAATCATTTTGTGCACCAACTGGTGCTGAAGTATGAGTGTCCATGTGGCAATGACTGCATCACATCTCTCAGTAACAGTTTCAGATCTTAAGTTTCTTCTTGTTAAAAACTGCACTCTATTTACAACTGGAATTTTTTTCTACCTTTAGCACCCAGCCACTGCCTCTTGGAAAGAGAAGGGAAAATAAAAAAAGGTGTCAGCAATTTAGAATACTCTATTCTAAATAAGATTTGCTCATTGTGATGGACTGAGTCACTGCCTCAGGGACCACATAAGTACATTGCAAAGATTGATTATTGAAAGGGAAAATTATGTTAACCTTTGGGTCTCCCTGCATTTTGAGAAATTATTGTCCATGTAAGTAGAAAATGGACATGGAGACCAAGTCACAACATAGTCCTGAAACTTGCCCTACAGGCATAATAATAATTTGTCCATGATGGGGATGAAGGCTAACCTTTTTACTCACTGTCTCTGTGGGAGGCAAAGCCTTGCTTTGGGCTCTGGTGACCACATTCTTCACAGATAAAATAATAGTTTTTAACACATCTGTTATAATGTTGGTATATAAATATGCACAACAGTAAGTTGCTATACTGATGAACTGAAAGAAGGTATTACATTTGTTTCCTCTGCTCCCAATTCTACCAGCACAAGAGCAGATATCGACAGCCGGGACTTTCTTAGACTATAAGTAATCTTATTTTCTGCATCTTGGTGGTACCTGTAGCCCACCCCCGCCCCCCCCTCCCCCCCCACCCCTCATGACTGATACCTGGAAGTATAATCTTCTCTTCAAGGGACTCAGACTGGGTTTACAAGATATGCCTAATCCTGGGCAGCGATTATATCCAGCACCCCAAAGAGCAGAATCAAGATGACAATGTCTTCTGCAGCTGGAAATCCTGCTAGCCATCAGGATGGCTGTAATGCACACAGCCTCAAAACTGCTCTTCATATTGCCATGCAGCAATTAACTATTTGCACATCTCCAGTTTTCATTTTGTTGGAAGATATCTTGCATAGACTGGAAAGTACAAATAAAGTCTACTTTATGGTTAAAGGAAGGATTTGTTGGGGGGAAAAAAAAAAGTTCTTTGAAAAAGCAGATATTCTACGTGTCTATGCATATTGAATATGACATTTCCAAAGAAAACAACCAGAGCATTAGAAGAAGCATACCATTGACAACACCTGCACCAGAGAGTTTTAAATCAGATCATATGCCACTATAGTGAACATAGTTTGTTTTCCATTATTGCTTAAATATGATGATAACCAATTTAGGGATTGACATAAACCCCATATTGTATTATTCTGAGGCTTTGTTAAGAGCAAAGAATGTGTGACCAAATCAAAGGCTTTACTAAAGCTAATAAACACTGCTTCAGTCATATATGTGGCCTTTATCCGCAGCTTGATTAATATCACATTTAACCCTAGAATAAGGCTGAGGTTATGGAGAGCTTTAAACAGAAACCAGATTTGAAATAGGGTAGGGTGAGGGGAGTAATACATTTATATTAATAAAGCCATTGATCTTTCCACACACCAAACATTTGGAAATGTTATCTAATGGCATTAAAGCAGCTGAAAACTTGTGATTACATAAATCCAAGAAAACACCACCTTTCTGGTACACGAAAAGTCTTCCAAATTTTTCAAAGATTCAGCGAGCACTGAGACATGTTGAAGGAATCATGAAAGAAAATGATTGCAGATTTGAACTGTAAAAGGGGGATTTCATCCACCCATTTCTTCAAAGGGTAATTAATTCTTTTCAGTACTTCATTAAAATGTATAGTTTTAAAAGAGTAAAAGTTGATTATTGATTTAAAAGAAAAAATAAACAATACAACAAATGAGATTAACTCAACTTCTCAAAGGTCAGAAGGTTTCTAAATCTGTTAACAGACCAGGTGATGATTATTTAATGCCTTAACTATTTGTTATGTCTGTTACAATTTAACCCAAATCTTTAATTCATTAAAATGAGTTGTTGTAGCTCTGTTAAAAAGTCCTTTCATTCATTTCCAAATGTTCTCAGATTCCTCAGCCCCTTTTAACATGAAAATCTAAATAAAATGCAGTTTTTCCTTTTCTCAGCTCATCTTTATTTCCATTTCAAAGCTGAGTATAGTACCCAGATCAACAACATATCTGTCATGTCTATTATTTTTGCCATTTCTTATCTCCCTACTGAGATATTTCAACCTGTCATGGGTCATTTGAGGATAACAGTTCCTTGCTTTAACCTGACTAGTTCCTGAAAAACTGAACTGACTAGGGATGATCATCATCCAGAAGTTAAGTAGTTGCCTCCATAGCGAGTAGTTATTATTACGTCAATTAGCTCAACAGCTCTAGGCTGTAGGGTGGATGTGTAAGAGGAGAGCAAAGATTTTTCCCACTAAAACAGCAGTTCCCACAATTGCCATAGTAAGAGTAAAATTTCTGTCCTTCACATAGAGATGAAGTTAGCAGAAGGCTTTAAAATAAGTCAATCAGAGGAAATTGTAATAAATAGCCAGGGGTGGATATTTGCCAAACAGCTTGAATACAATACTGAAGGACCAGTAAGAAAAACAAACTATTGTGAGACAGCATGGGCCAAAGGGGGGTCCTGAGCATGCACAGATAGTATAGGAAGAGCCTGGCAGGAGGGGGCAACTATTCCTTTCAGAAGGTCAAAACACTTATATTTATACCTACATGCCCTTTTCATTTGCAGGTGCCTGAAGACACCCAAGAAGGGGTAAGCTTACTTGTGTGTGATGCATATACTGCATCCAGTCACCCACACACTTTGGGTCACCCACATATTTTGGTGGGGGGGGAAAAAGAAAAAACACTAAAGACAGGCATTTGTAAAGCCCACTGACTAGGTTTGTGAAAAGTTGTTTAAAATCATATGTCAAAGGCAATGAAATGAGTAAAAACAGCCAAAGCATTCATGTGGGACTGAAAGGTATGTTATAACATCCATTCAGATTTGGTAGCCTGACTGGATGTATAATTTGGGGGATTTATTTTTGTTTCTAGTGTTCTTCTGCTACTAACCATTCACCCATTCAGTACATAAGAAAAGAGTAACTGAAGAAAGGCAAAATCTGTGTTTTCAGTCAAATCCAAATCTCACTGGACAGATTTCATTGCTAATGGGAGCCAGCATACATAGTGCTACAATAAAATATTAAAAATTTATTAAAAGCGTCTCCTCAGAGTTGAAAGCAGAAAATATTTAATCAGTCCTGAAAATCAAAGGATGATCTAGTGGAAATATACACAATATTCCTTCCAGCAAAGAAAAGATGGGTGGGTACATCTTCTTAACTTACACTGATTTATTTCATATGTTTTTCTATGTGCACAGCTCCACTCACAAGTCTCTCATTTGACCTGTTGACATATTGGTACACAGATCATCCCAAATGATTTTCTTTATTCTCCTCTTTGAGAGATTCTGATTAAAAAGCAAACCCAGGAAATTCTGTTCAAATGAAGATGCATGTATTTTGCACATACTTGTGTCCAAGATTTGAATGAAAAGATGAAATAGCACAGTTCTGGGGAAGTGGGAAGGGAAATAAAAACAAACAATAAAAGTAGATATGAAAATGTTGGAATATTTAATTTGAACATTTCAATGTAAATGACTCTTCCACATTTCCAAGACTCATGCACTAAGTGATAGTACTTTAGGAATTTCCCATGGCATTGCAGAACTCACATCATCCTGTGCTTCATATTTTACTCACAGCAGGTTGCAATACATCCAAAATGATGAGGGAAGCACCAGAGAAGCACCAGGTGGGAGTTTGTCCAAGCCTTTGCCAGACATCTGAAAAGTACTTCTCTGATCATCTAACACTTTATCCAGTACCCAGCTGCGTTCACATATTTTCTTTGGAGGTTTTCTTCTCCTAGGAGTCTTTTTTAGTTGTTGTTGTTGTTTCCTGATCAGTGTTCCCTATCTTTCCCATTCTTATTTCCCCCAAAGTATCCAGGTGATCACCCAAAGAGGTGAGCTCATAGCAAATCCATGAACTGTATTTTGAAAGGGCAAAATAAATGGCAATGGTGGAGTGACCTGAGTTTACAGGACATTATGGAGACTTACACCAAGTCCTTCCTTACTGTGCATTTGTAGAGTTGCACAAGGCAGCTCTGATCACATCAGTTCCCACTGCCATTTGTGCTCCAGCCATCCCATACAGAGACTGGCAGCTTAATGGCTTTTTCTTTGAGCCTTCAGTTCACCCATGGTCCACCAAACACTATAATCCTCAAATCCCTTGGCGAGAACATTGTTCATCAAGATGCCCCATCAAACTGAGGTGAACAGCATTTGGTGTCTCTGCAGACATATCCATGCATTGCAGTATTAGCCTGGCTGTTGCTGAACAGCTATAGTACAGGAGCCTATTCCATCTATGATTTTTATTCCCCAAGGTGTTTAAGTCACTTTCATTTCCACTAATGTTAAAATATTAAAATATTGATAATACATATCATAAACCAAAAATAGTTATTTAAAAATATATAATGTGTATGCATGGATTTTCAATTAATCTTGAAAATTAGCACTGCAAATCCCCTTGACTCTCCAAGAAAGTTTGGTTCCTGAGAATATAATTCCAAATCATTAACTTCAAATACATTTCTGCTATAAACTTCAACAGGATTAAGTCTTAAACAGAAATCAAAAATCCTATTTCACATATTGCTTATAGAGATATGTATATATTGTAGTCTTAGAAACATCTTTAAGGTACAGCTATAAAAATGTTGGGGGTGTGTGAATGTTCATGTGTTTCTAAATAAAAACAAAATCAAATTAATTATATGTTCAGAGGAAACAATTAAGATACAATGATGAAAAGCAATAAAATAATCTGCACATGGGAATAATTGCGGTCACAGGGAAAGTTGGAGGGTATTCTTTGAAAAATAATATGCTAATGGGTAATTAAAGACCCATTGAAGACATGATACATCAAGTAACACAGTAAAGGTTTTATGTTTTATCACCATACCTCAACTTTGTTATTCCCTGCCTTATGAATGACTAAATAGGCAAGCTTAATGCCTTATAGACTGCTCTAATGCTATTTTCAAAGAGTATCTCTAATTGACTTGACACTGCCATGCAGCAATTTACTCCTGTTGTGTGCTGGCCTGTTTACCAAGATGTTTTTTGTATGACTATACTGGCCTAACTCACCAAGTTCCAGCCTGGAAAAAACCCTAATACTTAAAAATATTTAAGAGGTTTAGCCAGAACTGATATCTTTGATGATGGTTCCACCTCTGGCTCTGTCTGAGAGCAATCAAGGACCTACAGCCATCCAAGAACAGAAGAACAAAGAATGCTAGCAACGTTTCATGAGAATTCTTCCAGAGACAGCAAACTGTTACTTGGGAGAAACAATGGAGGAACCAACTCTTTGGCACATCTTCGGATCAGCCTGCTAGCCTAACAAGCATGGTGAAACTGATGGCCTCTTGGTAAGTTAAACAAGTGGAAAATCCACTGATTCCTTTTAATTCCTTTTGGCTATTATCTTTATGTCTACTACTAAACAATTAAACAGTGGAGCTTTCTTTAAACAGATTCTGGGTAACAAAATTGCAATGCAGGATGGCAATCTGCTTCACCATCCCACCTGCTGCAGCAGCAGGTTGGACCCAGGGGTGTAGGAAGGCTCTATTGAAGATAAGACTGAATACAATTACACTGTAAAATCAAAGAGTCACATAAGCGCTGAGTGGGTTATAAAATAGCTGCTGTATATTTTATTTTCTCCTGCTTCTGACCCAGACTCTCTCATCTTACTGAAATAAAGCTGTGCAGTGGGATGCACTTGTGAAAGAGCAAGTTCTAGTCAGAAAATACGTCTGCACTTCATTGCTGAAACCTGAGCATGTTTGCCTCTCTGACTACCTCGGCGGGAATATAAATCACAGAGTAGAAGTCGTATATGTTGAGGTTCATATATATAACTATTTTGTGGCCACAAAAATGTGGGCATGTATTTGTCAGGTGCAAATTCCCAAACTCTAAAAAGTGAGGCCCTTTTTATCTATCACCTTCCATGCCATGCATGGGCTGGATGGGAGCTGGCTCCTGCCCAGCCCACTTGCAGCTCAACTGTGTGTCACATCTTTTGTCTTCCCTCAGCACCAGGCATAGGATTGCAACACCTTAACAGAAAGCTGGGGCTGACCTTTCTGAAAACAGACCTCCCAGACACAGTCCTGTTTTCAGAAAATGCCTTCCTATTTTCCCCCTCTTGCTCACAGAATTCTGTAGGTAAGTAATAAGAGCCTTGGCGGGACACATAGATAATTAAATATTTCATCATTCTTCTGATTTCAAAGCTCAAAACAAGAAGAGGTTACAGAGGGTTTTATGTAAAACACTTCAGATGGAGTCTAGCTGTATAAGAAAATACTGGGATGAATCCAGATACAGATGTGCTATCTACCCAGAAACTATTTGGCAAGTCAGTGAACTGTGATATTGTAAGAAAGTCTGGGCTTCGGGACAAGTTTTCAAAAAAGTGCCTGTTGGCTGGGCTATCATAGTAAAGTTGTTTATTGGCAGAGAAGTTATATGGTAAGCTGAAACGAAGACCCTGCTTCTTTTCCCACTGTGATTTTTTTCTCACCACAATTAATTTATTATAGGTAGTTCAGTCCAGACCTTCTGCATAGTGGTTGAGGGACAAAGTCTAGACATAATTTATTGGCCAGTTCCTGGTGAAAACAGAATTGCAGAATGCACATTTTCCCTCTCTTTCTCTCTTTTCTTATGCCAGACACATCAAGTACGTGTGTGCTAAGTATCTGGTATGTGAGACAAAACTGACTGAGGAAGGTTTTCCTTTGCTAGAGCTGTCCTCTATCATGTCATGATATTTTTTCATCATGTTAAACAATAAATATCAAACTAAACAATAACAGCAGTAAAACTTTGATTGCTTGTCATGTTTTTCCTGCCTTTCACATGAGCCCATAAAAACAAGCAGCAGTGTTCATTAGGTCCCTCCATTTCATAATTCCTGTTAGCTCTCTAGATGCTTTTTATAATCACTGTAAACGTCAACAAAGAGCAGAGTAGTTAAAAGACTTGATCACAAGACATCAATGGCAAATTCAAGAACAGAAACCCAAAAACCTACCTGTGTTGCAAGGGGAGTACTGTGATGTTGCAGAGAAACATCCTAGTAAACCCTGTGGTATGGAAAGAGTCCAGGAACAGCAGAAGCTTGGCACTTCGAGGGTCCACTTCCCATTTTCAGAATGCTTTAAAAATATTAATTTGACAATTTGCTAAATAATCTTTAAAAGAAGGCCTAGGACAGGTTTGTGTTAAGTGGGAAGACAGCTGGGATTGAGTCTGCTCTGGGTGTGCCAGTCAAATCAGCAGCACAGATGAAATTAGAACTAAGCCCTTCTGCACCCCAGGGCCACAACGCAGCAGATTAGATAACCCTGCTTGCTGTGGGGACAGAAAGGCCCTCTGTTTTCATGCAGCCATGCGGCTGGCACTGTGGTGTCTTGTCCCCCCACTGCTGCCAGCATAGAGATCCATGGCAGGTCCTTGCTCACTCTAGGCTCTGGGGTTACAGCAGAGACCAAGGGGATGGGTCTCACAGCCTGACTTCAGTCTGGAAGTGAACTCTAATTTATTTCCTGGAATGCATTTGCCTAGTTAGCCCAAAGGCAACACAGCTCTGAGACAGGGTACTGATCTCTGTTGCTTTTACCCACAGCCCAGGCAGTCACTGGAGCTGTCACTGCAAGTGTACAGAGAGCACTGGTGTTACTCTGATGTTCCACTGACAGTGATGGTGCCTGGAGGAGGAAGGGTCCCATTTGATCTCCAGGTTTTGTCAGGCTTGCATGGCTGCCAGTCAGGGAAAGCCCGATCTCTTCCTTTATTAAATGGCTGTGTGTGGTGTATAAGCTACTGCAAGGTGTTAAAGATTGCTGTGATAAGCCTGGTTCATTGTATGGGAAAATAAGTTCACTTTAAATAAGGAGTACCTATGCTGCTCTCAGTTCATGACAGGAACACTTCAAAGGCTCCCACAAAACACTGCTGCTCACAGGCCAGCTTCCCCCCAGGACTGACACTGGCGCTGTGTCCCTCTGTCCCACCTGCCTGCTGCACCTGTTCCAAGCTCCTCTCACCTGTTCAGCAGCCTCGCTGAAGGGTCCAAGATCATCTTCAGTACCTCCTGCCCAGACACTGGCAGGAAGCCATCCTTCTCTGCCTTTTTCGTCCTTATTCTCATCTCTAGAGGAATCATTGCATTGGAAAAAGAAATACTATGAGTCTGCTTTCAGCTATTCGTACTTCTCACCCAGGCAGAAACTCAGCATTAATTTGGTGTAAGAATCACTTGAGCAATGGCTTGTGGGACAGAAATTCAGATGTTTTCATGTGGTTCTATGACAAAGCTGATGCTGAGATGTCATTAGTATGGTTGTGAGTAAAACTCAGGTGAATTTTAAAAATAAAATTATATCACAGGGAGTAAACTAATAGAGACCACTATACATACATGCACTGAAGTCTGAATGGTGACACTGAAAGCAGCAAAAGTAGCTATTCCAAGTAAAATAAAAGCCATGCAAAGAATTTCTCCTAGCAACCTTTTATAAGGATCTATAATAATTCTAGCATATAGTGGCTGCAGTAAAAGATGGCCTGAAGGAAATAAGAATGAAAAATTGTTAATTTACATCACCGATGTTACTCCCCAAATACCAAAGACCTCATTTATGGTATTAACCTTTTTGCAACTGCTTGAGCACCTCAAGCCTGGCTCTTTCATGGAGGATTCAGAAGAAGGAAAGTGGACTGCAAAAACCATGAGAAAGAAAAGCTCTCACCCTACTACTTTCCAGAAGGAGTTAAGCAGTGAATTTATCAGAAGAAAGTTCATCAAGTTTACTAAATTATTCAGAATAATTGAGAACAAAGACATGTTGTGGATAATGGAGAAAAGTATCTGACTAAACAAGCAATAAATGGCAGGTGAAATTCAGTGCAGACAATATAAAGCGTCCTTTTCTTACAATCTAAAAGGTAATAATTATTGCAATGAAAAAGAAGGGACTTAGGGTTATCATAGATGGCTCATGAAAACATCAGATCAGTTCTCATTATCAGTCAAAAATTCACAGAATTTTAGGAGAGAGAAACCAAAATAGAGTGTCATTATGCTGCTGTAGAAGTTCCGTATCTGCCCAAATTCAGGAATACTGAGTGCAGTCCTTGTTCCCTTGATCCACTACAGCTGTAAGTAAAATAGAGAGATGCAGAGAAGGGCAACAATTATGATCAAAGCTGTGGACAGTACAAGGAGTGGCTGAGAGGACCAGACCACTCAATCCAAGATGACTTAGGGGGAATATGATTGGAGCTTATAAAATCATAAGTGACCCTAAGAGGAGAGGGACTGAGCTTCATTGTCTTCTTCAGTACAATAACCAGAGTCTCCAAACGAGTTTCTAGGAACCATACTGAAAACGAAAAATTAAAAAACTACATGTGCTTCCACAGAGTGAAACTTTCGTTCTCAGGAGTTTACAAAGGTTGAAAAGGAGAACAGGCAAGCATATGAAAAAGTAAAACACTAAGGGTTAATAATACAAAGCCACATCTAGTTTAGAAATCTTCCCGAGCTAGAAATAGTTAGAAGTTGAGAAAATACTCATACATAGTTGTCCAGACATTTTTGAAGACAAGATACTGAGCTAGACAGATCATTAGGCTGGCAAAGTATTCATGTGGTTATGATAAATTAGGATACACAGGCACATCTCACAAGACTTTTCAAGGTTTTGGGAGGAAACAATGAAGAGGCATATTTTCACAGTAATGAAAATGTTTAACTCTGTTAAAACAACATTTGATCCTAAACACTCAAGCCCAAAATCAGTATTCTGACTCTTGAAAAATTCAGTCTGAACTCAGAACGAGTGATAAGAACCCTCTGTAAAACAGTAATCCACAATGCAAATAAAAGCAAATATTATACATCCCAAATGAGTGCTGAGATTTTTTGCTAGCTACTATTTCTATGCCATACATATTCCTATAGACTGTTTGTACTGAAAGGTGAAATATTTTAGTACAAATAGAGAAATATATCTGCTTTGTTGGAAGGCGTCATTCTTGTCATGCCCTCAGGAACAACATCCACCCAGACAATCACAGCAGCAAACACAAAAAGTTGAATCTTGTACTTCATGGACATACAAATATGTGATTTTTTAATCTGAAAATAGCATAGAGGTGGATGCTTAAAGGTGACCTCCACATAACCAGAAGGCAAGGTACAATATTCTATCTGTAAATTAATATCTGACCTATATTTTACTGCTTTATTCTTTGCTTGTACTATAAACAATGATTTGCATAGTCAGACATGGACAGTAATGTCCTTACCACTGTTATCATTTGTGTAGTCACATCCTCTTTGCTCTGCAAGTGACACGGTAGCATCACAATGATTCTCCATCTGTCTGTATCCTTGGCTTTCTAGCTGATTTCATGCTAATCAGCCTGGCCTCAATGCACAGTCCTATGTAATTCAGAGGGCTACTCTGCTCATGTGCTACCTGAAGTTTGAAGCTGAACTTCAGATTATGAAAATCCTGTCCAGTTTCCTCAGAGTTTAACTAACCCTTCAACAAATCTATTTCAACAAATCTTCTTCAACAAATCTATTCTGTGTATCTCTGTTTTCTATTTCAGCCACTAAATCTCTGGAAGCTGAAAAGAATTTAGATTTTTGGACAGGATTTCAGATCTATTTATTTCTTCACTCTATCCATCACAGTCACATGTACTTCACATTTCTGTGAAGTACATACCGAAGAAATGAAGTGTCATCATTAGTAATAATTTTTTACTATTGTTATATCTGTTGTCAGGATAATTACTTTCAATTTTCCATTTCTAGCTTTCATATCTTCATCACTGTGGCCAAATACCACAAACTGACTTAAAATTAAGAAGCAGCCATAGGTATTTTTCTTAGTCCCACACTTTCTATTGGCTGCTGAAGTGTCATTTGCGATTTCAGACTTCTGCAGTCAGTGAAAAACACCTGTCCCGTCCCCAGGTTCAGAAGACATTGAGATTCAGGAAATTTTATCCTTATCACTTGATTTCAAGTGATCTAACACATCACCAAATACTTTCATGCTGCTCATTAGAAATAATGGAGACATATTTCACGGGAGATTTTCTTGAGAAGTTCCACTGTGATCCTTTGTGTTCAGGAAAGCCTGGTCTTGCCCAGCCTTAGGGTAACCTAAGAAATGTATTCTTGTGTTACGAGTCAGTCCTATTGAAAGCTCTCCAGAATACCCAAATGGACCTTCTGTGATCCAAAAGGGAAATCATCTGATTATGATGAACAATTGTAAATAAGGCACCATGAGAAATTTTATCAAAGAGTTTTGGAAAAAAAACAGAGGCTTTGGCAATTCGCCACACACATACTAAAGAGACTTCATTACATGATTTTACAATTAAGAAGAAAACATCAAAACATATTGTCACATTCAAGTTAAAAACAATGGTTTGTATTGAAAAGCATCTGTTTCAAGTTAACTACAGATGTGAACTGTTAATACAAACCATGAATCTTATTGTTAGTGTTTTTGTTTTAGCTCACTTTGTATCACAGAAAACTTAACTGATTCAAGCATCTTTTAATTAAGTTGATCTTAATCCAATTAGGCAGAAAAATTCAGATATGTTAAAGAAATGGTTTGGAGCCCTCTCAAGTGCAAAATTTTCCCTAGCATTTTCTGAAATACAGGCATTTTTATCTGTACATCGTATGAGCTATGACTGATGTAGACATTTTGGTTTGATTCAGCTCTCACAAATACCTAGGTCTTTCTTACTTTTGGAGTTATTTCACATGCAAACCAGCATGAGAACTGTAGCTGAGCAATTTACAAGAAAAAAGAAAAAGACGGAGAAGGCTCTATTCCTTAGCTAATTCCAAAGTGCACAGTCACTGGGAAAAAGGAGAAAAAATTCACGCAAGAGAACATCAGTCACAAATGAGAATCTGGACAAGTTTATAAGTGCACAGAGAATGTAGCAAAAGGGCAAAATGCAGTTGACCAGACAGCTTTAGGAGCCTGTGACAAATCTGCAGAGTAGCTTGAGAGAACTTAAAGAGCAAATGTGTTTTATTGGATCAATAGGACTTCATGAAACAGTGTGTGTGCGTGTAAAAGTGTTAACCTGGGGCACTGGATTTTCTCATTTGTGATGCTTCTGAAACAGTACTGTTTTTACGTACACCAGAGTCCCAGGAAAATGGTCTCAGAAGAATTAAAGAACATTAAAAGGTATTCAACTGCAAGGAAGCATCACATATCTGCAAGAAAGGTTTTCTCCTGATGAGTACAAATCTCTAGTCAATAGGTTAAAAAAATCCTAACAGACCAGGCATGTATCTGCAAAAGCTTATAATAAATTCTTAAAATGAGTTGAACAGGATATTCTAAGGAAATAATAGTATTTTTGACTAAAGTTAATAATGAGTGTTTAATTAAAAGAAGGTGTTTCCAATTTGATTTTTTTCCCTAAATCACGTAGAATTCAAGTGGGTTTTTTCCTTTCCTTCTAACAGATCAGTAAATGTTCATATTTTTGAAACAAGTCAACATTTTTAAAATAGTATTTATAAGGTGATTTGTTTAGTGTGTTGGTATTTCTAAGTTATTCCACTTCTGCTGAAGGCAGCATAGAAAATTGTAGCCAACAGATAACCTAATTACTTCTGTCACAACCACTGTGTATTAACCCAGATATTAATTGAAACATTTTTAACACTCGATAAACAACAATTTCCTACTAATTTATTCCAGGTTGAGTTGGTAGCTTGTAAAATGCTCAAATGTAGGCAGCTTCTGAAAAGGTTTCATAAACTGTAACACCTTCCACGTTGGGAAGGTGGATTGCTTGGTTTTCATCATTGATAGAATAGAAATAGTTTCCCTGTACACTTCCTATGGCAGGACTAGGATACAAGCAAAAAAGTTGCCAATCTGAAGCTTTCCAAAGCTTAGTGTGAGGATTTCTCGAAGTGTTATACAGTGAAATAATTTCTGCTGATCTCTGCATTTTTAAACTTCATATCATCACATTACTTTTCTGCAGCCAGCATACAAATCCCAGACATAATGAGATGTGTTTCTCAAGGACCATGTTAAAAAGTTACTTTTTTTGAGCAAACAAGTTTTTTTTTTACTCATATGAAAATGCTTAAACAAAAATTTAATGACTGGATCCAGAAAGTTTCCTTTAGGCCACAGAAAATTACTTTAATCTGTGAATGTGATTTGCATCCATCAGAAGACAAAACTCTTCAGTCAACAGTGTAGTTAGCTTTAAATGTGGCTTTATATTTGTTCTGCTTTAAAGGTGCTTGTCTCTGTCCTGAATGCAAAAATTAATACCTCTCTCTCTGCTTATAGAGGTGGTGACTGAATAGAGGTGTTTATTGGTAGAACATTCATAAATTTAATAACATGTTCAACAAGCCACACTATATCCCTGATGAAAGGTTAGTCCTAAAATAACACTGTGAAAGCACAAATTGAATTCTGTTTTACCAATATGATCTGAAATGCTTCTCAGAGATGGCTGTGGAAGGGAAGTGCAGATTCGAAAAGTTTAAAAAATCAAGAGTTTAATAATCCTGTTTAACAGTACTGTACAGTGTGAAAAGTTCCCATGATGCAAAGGCAAATTGAGGACAGATGTCTTTCAGGAATGTAGAGATAAGTACAAACTCAGCCAGTTTGATGCTCCAGGATAGGCAGTAAGGAATGAAGAAACTCAAGGTATCCTGTTAGCCTGGTTATCTAAAACTATGCCACAGACATTAAGAACTTCAGAATCTGGCCCAAATAACTTGTCATTAATTTACCTTGTTAAAAATATGCATTGAGCAAGCAGAAGGCAGAATGAGCTCTTTAGCTTACCAGACTTGTTCTGAACACTTGTTTTATTTATTTTTCTGTCAGTATGCTAACAAATGCATGTTTAGGTAGCACTGCAGCTTTAAAGCTTCCTACTGTCACTTAATAATAGAGGTTTGTTAATTTCATAAACATAACCAGAAGCCAAAAAAAAAAGTCCCCAACAGGGGAAATTATGATTGTTCCGACCCTTTTCCTCAACATGTGGAGTTTCCAGCCCCTCAGCCCCTCAGCTGTGCCAAATGCTGAACCATCTGATTGTGTTGCTGAGGAGGAAAAAGTGGCTTTGAAGAAGGAGAAATAATCTCTTGGATTGGAGATGAGCAAGCGTTTGACCACAGATGTTCTTGCAGAGGGGTCTCTACCTCAGAGGGAACTTCAAGGACTGGGTGGCAACAGCATGCAGGGTTTTAGCTGAGATGATAATGTGTCAGAAAAAAAAATATGAGGATAAAAGAATAGGAGGAAAACCTATTTCCTTGAACTCTCTGTTCTTTTCATGCTAATAATCTCTCTAAATCCAGCTGGTTTTGGTGATGGATTACATTAAGCAAGCAGTACTTAGCTCTGCTTAGTCCATGAAATGGACATGACAATGTAAGAAAAACCTGCCACCAATGGAGAGGTTTTCATGCAGGTAGAACTCAATGGTAGTGAACTGGTCTCTATTTGGTCCTACTCAGGAAAGTATGTCTATCTGTGACCCAGGATAAGCTAATATCACAGTACATTCCCAAACCAAGATAGAAATACTCAGTGCTAACCACCATGGGTTTTGTTATAATGATAGTGACAAAGGAGCTTCAGATCAGTGATGTGAACACTTTAAAGTTCACACACACTAAATAAAGTGCACCAACTGGGACCTTTGACACCAAAATCTTACCTAGGGTCACTTTCCACTCACAGTTCATGAAAAGTGGTCTTAGAAGATAGGATAAACAAAAAAAACTGTGAAGTCTTCACACATGTAAAACCTCTTAGTCTCAATATGTGCTCCTCCAGAGGAGTTTTACTTCAACAAAGACAGCAGCATCAAGCCTAACACCTTGGTCAGAATGTACAAAGGAAAAGGAAAGTTTTTTCCACTTGCAGTTTCTATCAGCTACACTGGCAGTAAATTCTTCACCATGGAGGGGATCCTATAATCCTATATAGTAAATCTTTTTACAGAGTTTAATCTCCATCATGAAAACCATTCATATGCATTGACCTTCTGCCAGTCTTAAAAGAAATATAAGTTATGTACTGTACAATCCAGCTACCTCAAGCTATAACTAGCAGTAATTCTCTAGTGCTTACCTTTTTCTTCTGAGAACACATGATTGTTATGTGATGCATGCTTTTGGCATTGTCAAATTAGTTTTCTCATTCCTCTTGAAGCCCATACAGTGGATTAGAGCAAAATAACATTTGGAGAGGTTTCTTTTTCAGTGGTTTAACTCTTTCTTAGCAATTGCATGCTTACTTCATTTGCAGTATAGCTCTAATGATAAAAACACAAGATTTTCTTAATGCAGAAATGAGATATTCCCATATTAAAATGGTTAGGGAGCTAAAACACGGATCATGTAATTTCTCTTCTCAACTAAAAAGCTCTCAGTTTGGCATAAGGCTGCTCCAATGCAACTATCAGATGAGTTAGAAAACAAAAACTGGAAATATAGCCAACTCCTTTCCCATTTTCTTGTTCATTATAAGATTGCAGAAGGAGTTTGTTATTGTTTTGGTTTGACTCTTGGCAAAATGCCAACCACTTCCCAATGTGACAGAGTTTCAGTTAAAAGAAGT
>JAWWEU010000001.1:45695853-45716188 GCA_035583155.1 Acropternis orthonyx | reverse complement strand
GCTGACGTCAGATGGGATGAAATACCTCACTGGTCACTTAAGTCAGCTGATACTTGTCCCTAACCACATGACCCATGGAAGTGGGGCCTAGCTAAAACTAAAACCTTAATCTGAGTTTTTTGGGATTTATCAAACCCATCACAAGTTGTAACCCTTATGTTCTGCAGCATGCCTCCACTTGGGAACACCACGATGGAAAACCACTCAAAGACATTAATTTATTTTTTTCTCTTTATTTGTACTTCCCAATATGATCATTTGATGTATGTTACAGTCTTCAAAGTACTATCTTCCCAGTAAGGAACTGAGAGACATTTTATAGCACCAGCATTACAACATGGGACTTGCAGGAGGAAGTCCTTGGTAGTCATTTTACCTCAGTAAATCTGGCATGGTACTTTTACATAAATCTTGATTCTTTCTTGATAACACAGTGTTGATGCAAGAAAACCAAACACCTTGTGTGAATGTTTTTAGTTATGCCTGCTTTTAGTTATTTCCTTTGAACTTAAATACATTATAACTATAACTAAAAATCATTTCAGTTTCCAAAGAGGCAGTCACATGGCTGAGCATTAATCAAGCACTTCTTCAGTGAGTCCTAAAATGCTAGGTCACCATTCAACTGTCATCTGTCAAATTTTTCATGGCCACTTTCCATCCTAGTTATTGAAAATTGAATTATGGATCACAGGTGCCTCAGAAGGCCATTTCCCATGGCCTCACAAGCCATCAAGTAGGAAATCTAGAATGCAAAGATTAGAGAACAAGAGGCTGAAGAGAAGCACTGTGGAAAAGGACCTGGAGGTCCTGGTCAATGGCACGTTGAATGTGAGTCAGCAGTACCCTGGCAACCAGGAGGACAACCATGTCCTGGGGGGCATCAGGAACAGCATCGCCAGCCAGGCAAGGGAGGGGATTGTCCCACTCTGCTCTGCACTGGGGCAGCCTCACCTTGGATATTGTGGGCAGTTTGGGGCACAATATAAAAAAAACCATTAAGCTATGAGAAAGCATCCAAAGGAGGGCAACAAGGATGGTAAAGAGACTGGAAGGGAAGCCTTATGAGGAGTGGCTGAGGTCACTTGGTTTGTTCGCCCTGGAGAAGAGAAGACTGAGGGTCTTCAACATCCTTATAAGGGGAAACAGAGGGGCAAGTACCAATCTCTTCTCTCTGGTGACCCATGACAGGACTTGAGTAAATGGCATGAAGCTGGGTCAGGGAAGATTTAAGCTGGATATCAGGAAAAGGTTTTTCCTCCAGAGGGTGGTTGGGCACTGGAACAGGCTGCCCAAGGAAGTGGTCACAGCACCAAGCCTCTCTGAGCTCAAGAAGCGTTTGAACAGTGCTCTTAGGAACTGTAAGACCCCAAGTCTCAGAGCTCTTTTCGCCCTTTGACTGCAACTCATAGTTATCCCCAAACAAAAGAAACCCCCTTGCTTTTCAAGGGTATCCTGCTTACTATGCCAGAAAATGTAAGACCACAAGACTCAGAACTACAAGCTCATCAAGGGAGTTTTACTTTAAAAATATACCAGGCTCCAACAAAATCCACCCTCCAGATTATTAGAAGAGCCTTCAGTTCTTTTAACACCTTAAGAGAGAGTGCATAAGAGAAAGGCTACACACATTTTCTCAGAGGGTGCTTTTACTGGTAAACTTTTGAAAAAATAAGACTACTTGGCAAAAGTTTAAAGAGTAACATGCAACCAAAATAAAGCATTCCACAAAGCATTGACTTAGCATGCAATGTAGCAAAAATTAACCCACCCAGTAGCCAGCTATGCAAAATATTAAGAAAGGAAATTAGAAGAGGAAAAGAAAGAAACACAAAAGGAGATTATTCAATGCCTCTGTAAATACTAAGTATAAAAAAATAAAAAATTATTATTTTTAAACTATCACAATACCAATAGACACCTGTAAGTGCTCATTGCTTCCTTGTCACACTCTTAAGTCCTGGAGTCATCATGCTAAAACATACTTGAAAGATGTCAGTTTTAGCATCTCAGTACTTGAAATGTGTTTCTAAGTACACTCTGCATTAAATACATCATTATTACTGAACCACCAGCTCAGCAGTATCTATGATCCAATAAACAACTTCTGAAGAACATCTGTTAGCCTGGAGTGGGACTATTTATACTGGTCTTTACACTGCAGTTTTTTCAAATATTAATACTATAAGACAATTTACTATGCAGTGCAAACATTTGGTAGTCTATTACCCCAGGACTGTTGCTTACAGCATCACAGGTGACTCCTGATATGAGAATGCAGAATACTAAGGGCTACAGAAAGAAGAAAAGATAGACACTATGTGGTCAAGTCTACTGTGAAAGCAACTATGATGAAAGTGTTTAGCAGAGGTCCTAGCAACTGATATGTCCTCCATAGTATAGCTGACTCGTGAATTTGAGCGTTTCCACATGTGGGACAACAGGAACTTGTGTCACTCTGTGCCTGCTCAGAATTACTGGACTGGGGAAATTTACACTGTGAGAAGAGTGCAGAACATATGCAGAATTCTCTCAACAAATGTAACCATCACTGATTAAACTTAACGTTACTAGGAAACCATATTAAGATGATATTAAATAGTCATTGACTCATTTCCCAAGGAGCAGTGAAAATTGAAAGGATTACCACATGCCATTAATTTAAATGATATCAGAGGGGCCTCATAAGAATGAAAAATTACTACCGTGGGTAATCTGTACATACATTAAGTCAAATTAATTTTTAATCTTGATATTTTTTTCAAACAAGAGAACAAAATAATTTAGAAATTCTCTTTTATTACTAAAATATTATTTTCCTGAATTGAACTCTAAGAGCAAGAGAGACATCATTTGTTGACATTCCAGGTAGGTAATTACCTGATTGAGACAATAAACTTCAATATGTCAGTAATTAAGGGACAGACATTGGCTTTGATTTACATATATGGGGACGAGATTCTTGGCTGGCATAAAAATGAACCTGTCTCTGTCCAAGTCAGTGCTATCAAGCTGCATTGATTTACAGCCATTGGAGACTGAGACAGTGTAGACAATAGCTATTTTTAGAAGGCATTCTCTAGAAGAAACTCATATGAGAGGCCAAATTCTACACCCCTCACTCAGATGCAGAGTCCCAGTGGGACTGAGAGTAAGAAGAGAAAAACAGATCATCTTCTGGAGGTTATGTCTGAGAGTTAAGCATAAATTCTGATGCAGCTTAATAATAATCACATTTGAGCTACATACGTACACATTTAAAACACTGTAGGAGATCGAGTAAATTTTAAAATCAATGAGGCTTGAAACACAAGCATGCCTGAGCCAAAAAGATAAGAAACCAATTCAAGGCATAGATGCTAATATTGTTCATCCTCTCATACTCGACAGCTGCTTGTCTCAGGATCTGTCATATGGAAAATATGTGAATACGATGAAACATCTGTTAATGTATCTTTGCTCCCACCCAGCTCTTTAAAAACAAAAACTGTAGGCTTGTTACTATTTTCAACAGTTCCCGGACACTTGTTCTGTACATCGTAGTACAGGGATGATGATGTCTTGGGGCCTGCCTGACTGCTTGGGGCCAGAACGGCCACGCATTGTGGTCATCTCAGGCATGTGGGGAAGTACAAAGACAAGGTCTTAAAGTAGCATGTAATGACAAAAAGTGCCATTCCAGAGGATTTCCATTTAGGAATACTTAGCACAAGGGGACCTAATTACACCAGTAGCTAGTTTAGACTGCAGTGTGCTCTAGCTAGGGAGAAAATTACTAGCCCAGCTGCTTCTGTTACTTCTTTTCATCTTACTAGACAGCTATTTCCCTGATCTCTTGTATGCCGACGACACATGACTTTCATACCTGCTGGAGGCACTGACAAAGTATTGGTGGCATTTGTTGTTATTACTTTGTTTCTTTACTGGAGAAACTGGGAGAGTGTCAGCAAAATAGGTGCAATTAAGAAAAAACAAGATTTCTTTTTCATATGAAAAGGGGAATAAGAGTCCAAATGATTGTTTCTGTTGGCTCTCACAGTAGTCATGCAGCTTCTCAAACTTAATAAAATGTGCACCCTTCTCTTTAATGCCTATAAAATATATATTCCTGTTCAGACACAGCTATCTCACAGCAGACTGAGAATGCAATGAAAAAGATATATGAGTTCAACTGAGCATTATTTTTCTACTGACAGACAAGGTACTTTGTATCATTTCAAAATCTAACACTCAGTATATTCTCATTTCTCTGATTTTTTTTCCATGTCTGTAAATGCAGCAGTAGGCAAGTTTAACCACATCAGGAAATTTTAATTTTCAACCTGATGATGAGATGACAGTCTGTCTCAGTTTCTGTCATGATCTTCTGTCTCAAGCTGACATGTTTATTCTTGGCCATTTACAAAGGGGTTGAGCATGCCATGAAGGAGCTGTGTTAAAAATGTTGGTTTTGATTGAATATGACACTGCAAATAAACATGCCTATACACTCTATAAGTTTGTTATCCTCTTTCATCATCTCAGTGCTTCATCTGATAACTCTGGGCACCTGCTACCAGCAAGCCCACAGAATAGAATGGTCATCAGACAAGCATATATGAAAATGGCCAAAAAATACCAGCTAATAAGAACAGAATTCAGATGTAAAAACTCTGGGGAAAAAAAAGGAACAGTTGATGCTCACTGCAAAATTCTCTGATACCCAAAAGTCATACCCTTGTTTAAAGAAGAGACCGCATAGCAACAGGAAGAGAGAGAATCACACAAAATGTCCATGATTATTCTTATTTTGGCTAATGAAAGATTCCTTTTAAAGAGCAGCCTTCATTGTACTACTCCCACTGTAAAATGGGTGTAGAGGCAAATCTCATACGATGACGAAGGTGGAAAAACCATAGTAAATCTCCATTTCAGTGCCTTTTGTTTTTACTGCTTTGGATGTGCATTTTTCAGAGCTGTAAAAGAATGGAAAAACCTACCAAACAAGAAGCGCAAATGCTCTTCTTTAACCCTTTGGCAGTGGGCAAGGAGTGTCTGGAAATCTTGAATTTTAGCATTGGGATATTGAAACAAAACAAACAAAAAAAACAGCTCACAGCTCTCAAAATCTGGCAAGAGAAGTGGAGAACATAAAAGCTGTGAAAATGAGGCGAGCTAGGCAAAAATACAGAAAAAGATTGGCACTAGAAAATATTAGTTCTCTGATGGATTTTTTGAACACCTACAAAGAAAACTGTGAGGGGGTTTTAAAAAGATTCATTGTTTGTGCTTTGAAAAGTGGTGTTTAAAGCAGAAATTGAAGAATTCATCTGATTACAAGTAGCAGTAAACTATTCTTCATAAGCTGTTTTCTTATTTTCATGTTCCTCCATTCTAGTCAAAGAAAGGGTTCTAAATAAAGTGATGTAGTAACCAAGTTATTCTGAGTATTATAACATCGCTTTCCCAAGCCTGAAAATCCAGGATTCAAATAGCTTAACTATTATGTTTTCAGAATAAGACAACATAGAAGTAATCTGTATTTTGACACTAAGTTATGAATAAACAGAAAATTAGCTTTTGGTGGTGACACACAATCATAAAAATGGTCCAGTTGCTCAAATGGAATCAATATAAATAAGTCAAATAAAATCAGCAGACAATTTAGTTTGATGCAGTATATTTACATATTCAAAATATCACTAAATACAGGCACATGCTCTTACATGTGCATGTGCACACGTGTGTAGATCAGTTCCTTGATTTTACCCAGGTATTTTGCATGCCCTGTATTGCCATAGGATAATAAAATGGTTGGATTGGAAGGAACGTTAAAGATCATACCCCAGCCATGGGCAGAGGCACCTTCCACTAGACCAAATTGCTCAAGGCCCCATCCAGCCTGCCCTTGAACACTTCCAAGGACAGGACATAAAAAAACTTCTCTTGACCTTTCCTGTGTATTGGCCTGGTCCCTGTGATTTCTATTCTAGGAATTTTTCTCCTCATCTACCATAGGCTGGTGGGGATTAATTCAAGGTTATCAGGGCTGCTGGGTATGTAGCATTAGAAACAGCAGGTACTTGGTGCTTGAGCAGTTTGACTTGCACCTCCAAGCTTGGCTGTGTCCCTAACTTTGAAGGCTCTGGCTATGCCTATGGTGCTTTGGGGAGCCCCAGTGATCCAGCAAGTACCACTGCCCTCTTTCCTTCATTTGTAGTGCTCACATGCAAAAATGCAGCAAAAGGGACTGATGTTGCTGAACTGCCCAAAAGGAAGCTGTTTTCTAGCAAAAAAGGTTGAAACGTACTTCAGGCAACCCACTGCTGCACCGCTGCCCTAATTTCTGAGCTAGCACATACCTTGTGCTAGCCTTGACCTCAGTCAGTATCTTCTCCAGCTGTCACCTTGGATGAAAGAAGAGATAACTGCTGACCTTCAACCTCATCCCTCTCTGAGTGCCCTCCGGTGTGCTCAGAAAAACTCCAGGGGATGAAGTCCCTTCGGCAGATATCTCTGTCTGGGACTGCTCAGTCAGTCCCTGCTCTGTTGATGGACGCAGTGGGCAGTGAAGGAGGCAAGTGACAATATTCACGGGTCTCATCAGGGATCTTTGTGGGGCAGAGGGCATTGGGTGGCTCCCACAGGCAAGCAAGCTGGTGAGGTTTCCCCAGTTGAGGAAGAGGTCACAGGCTCCCCGGGGAGCTGATCACAGTACCAAGCCTGACAGAGTTCAAGAAGCATTTGGATGATACTCTCAGGCACATGGTGTGACTCCTGGGGATGGCCCTGTGCAGGGCTAAGGGCTGGACTCGATGATCCTTGTCAGTCCCTTCCAACTCAGCATATTCTGTGATTCTGTGATTGTCTCTACATGACCTTCAGCATTAAATCAGCCAGTTCAAAAATAATGACTGCAGTTCACTGCCTATGAAATGAGAATAGCAAATGCACAATTATTTGAAAGGGTTGCTGTGAGGGGTGTAACGTAAAAGTTTGAGACAAGCTCAGGTATGGGGACAGAAATCCCAAACAGGGATTTCCATAAGAATGCTGAAGCACAATTTCTATTGCTCATGGCAATTATAATCTTTCAGATCATTCTTCTTTCAACGCTTTTTCTACCCAGTGGATAAAAAAGTGTTTAGCCATACTTCCAGATGTAGACCTTCTTCCTTTTTCCCAGGCACAAGAGTAGAACTGTTTAGTTCCGGTTTTTCTATATGTGCACTATAACAGAAGAAAATAGGTTACAGAAACTGTGACAAGAAGATCTGCAGGTCTGTGTCCCACGATCAGAGGCAGAGCAGATGAGAGGTCAGGAAATTGCTGGTTTTAACTTTGAAAATGTTGTATAATAAATTCAAGCTAAAATTAAACCATCTCTTCCCACTGGGAAAAAAATATCAAAAGCATTTGCTAAATCTGCACATCAACAGATTGCATATTTTACCTGGATTGATTCGGAGCTATGTGACTCCTCCTTCAAATTACATTTACATTAAAGGACATAAAGTTGCCATGTACTTTTATATTCTTTCACCTTTCTGTCTTGATGACTAGTGCAGTTTCTGTAGATACCAAAAGATTAAATAAAAGACACAATGTCCTTTAAATGAGCTGTGCAAAATTCAGATACTACTCTAATAAAAAAATATTTCCAATCCAGCAAGTAAAAGAAGGACTTGATGGTGTCAGGAAAGCCAAACCTCAAATTGCAGTTGAAACTTGTAATGGATGTCAAGGTTTTTTTAAAAAACATAGTTGAATGGTTGGGTGCAGTGTGTAGTGATTAGTGGGTTGTACTCAACTTGGATACCAGTAGAAGTAAAGTAGTGCGGGGAACTATCCTGGGACCTGCACTGTTTAACTGTTTCATCAATAACCTGAAAGAGGCATCAGAATGTTTGAACATCATGTTTACAGTGCAGCCAGGAGCATGAATATGAACACTAATCCTTCTCTCTGAACAAGATGGCATATATTTGCCATGCACCTGATCTAGAGACAGCAGTCTTTCCTTGTTTCAAGCTCTATGTCCTGTGCCTAGTATCACCATCTTCTCAGCCTGCCCCTACCCTTATCCACTCCTCAACCTGTCCCACTTTTCCCTGTTTCCCCTGTCATCTTTTCTGCTTTTGCTTTCCTTTTCCCTGGTCCAAATCCACCTCTTGTCACTGTTCTCTAACCAGTGGCTTTCCTCACTGCTCCTCCCCTCACAGCCAGGCTACGTATTTTCTTCTTCTCTAAGTTTTCAAGCTACAACCAGGAGAGTGTTGAGAGGACAAGACAGGGCAGGTCATGGGTTTACGCTTTTGTCCCCTGGAAGGCAGAGTAATTTGTCCCAGGGACTGACCCAGACAGATGCTGCAGCTTCAGCCTGGCCCATACTTGATGCTGATGCTGACCTCTGACAAACAGATGGAAATGGGGTTTCCGGGACACTCTAACAAATTAAGGTTTTGTTGGTTTTCCCAAGTCACTCATTTTGAATCTCACTTTCAATGCTTCCCAGATAAAATAATGTAGTCTAAACTCAGATCATGGTAGAGATGCTTAATTAGAAGTCTGTATAACCTTTTACGTTCACTAGGAAAACACTAAGACATCCCTGAAGAAATCATTTTTTGAGCAACTTAAACTTGAAACAGGAAAAGACACTTAAAGTAACACTCAAGGTGGAAATTAATCTATTTGATCAATTTGCAGCTGATGGCAAAGGAAGAGCATGGTAACAATGGAAAACGGAAAGCAAACTTAACTCTAACTATTGTTTCCACTTCTTCCTAAACCAAAGATACAAGTAGCTCAGCCACCTCTGTACACAGGACTTCTTTTACATAAAGCTCATACTGATCACCTCCTCTTCCCTAGTACAGGCTAATACAGGATGGTGCATTACTGAAGCACACAGACAACTGATAATTCTTAAACATCAGTTGAGCAAGTGATCCTAGTCATCACTGGCACAGCCAAGCGATCTCTAGGAGCAAGAGAGAAATAAGTTCTTTCTCTACCTATTAAATGACAAAGTCATGAAAAAAGGGCTGTTCCCTCAAATCTAGACAGTCTTTATACACCCATTGACCTTATCCAAGAATAAGTTATACTCATTGAGGATATTCAGTGATTTGAGCATATTCTACCAGATTGTAAGGCCAGCCTTTTAAGAGAATTCTAAGAAAAATGCAGAATTTTTATCAAGATTTGAGATTTGTTCATTTAATGTTAATGAAACATGAAATATACAAGATGTCAAACTTGCCAGTCTAGGCAGATTTCCAGATTAGCTTGCTTTACTATTCTTTCTTCTTTAGTGGTGATATGAAACAAAAATAACATTGGGGAATTTGTTTTGCTTTGCTTATTTTTTCTGAGCATATGTGGAGGTTTTGTTTCTAATGTTCTTGCTTAATATCCTGTTCTCCAGAAGATCCAGAAGTAACACAGCCAAAGATAGCTCTAATTATCCAATATACAGTATGCAGGAAAACACAGTATTATGAATCTTTTTTTCTTCTTTCTATATTTTGCATCTGTAATCAAGCTCATGTGTAATAAATGACACTTGGAATCCTATTACTTGTTTGTGCCTTTAACACAGGAAGTGAGATAAATAAGTGCCATCAACTGGGCCAGCAATTAACTCTGCATTGAATTGCAGTTTCAGAAATAGAGCCTAATTTGGCTATCTTAAAAAGGCTGGTCCCAGAATATATATAATATACCTTGTGCATTCCTATATGTATTGTTAAAATATATGCAGCCATTGAGTATTTCCTAATACGCATAGGATATTAAGGAGTGGACACATCCTGCTCATTTATGAAAGAGCATTCAAAAATGTAGGAATGGTCTCAGGGACTTGCAACATGAGTGATTGTTCGAAACCTTCAGGTCTCTGGTCACGTCTGCGTGACAGACTGTGGTACTGTGCATGGACATATGGATTTGATGAGCACCAGAAGGAGCATCGCTACAATGTCAGGGTTCCTCCATGGCAGAGTACAGAGCAGAGCACCCTCAGCCTTTTGGCAGGGCCTGGCTTATTCAGAGCTAACTGGGGCAAGAAAGCCAAGAAGTGCCTTGCAATATCAGCATTTGCAAAGTTCAGGCAACCATAGTCCACTGCCTTTCTCTCCAGCCAAACTTGTGTAGAAAGACGCAATCTACTCCAGTTCCAGATAGGAAGATACATCCATATATATACTTTAGTTGACCCTTCTCTGATCAAAGGGTTTGGACTAGCTGATCTCCAGAGATGCCTTCATACCTCAGGTATTCTATGGTACCTGACACGGGGCAAATGTCAATGATATCCATCTCCTCATTAAAATGCCAAAACATCACTACTCTGAAAAATTTCAGACTGAGTAAATGAAGGAGCTGGGGAGAGGATAGATGCAAGTGAAATGTCTGAATAGACAGATCTACAAACAAAACAAAAAAAGAAATTTGAAATGGAAGAGCCGGATAGTGGCAGAGACAGCTGGGCTAGAAGAAAGCTAAACCCTTTTTTAACAGTCTTTTCTCTGAGAGAACTGGAAAAAAACCCAGTAATTGTGAATATAATAATGAAAGCATCAACTGTTTTCTTCTGTCAGCAAATCATTGGCAAGCATCTCCTTAATTCTGAGAATTTGTCATATTTAATTGTCCCATAATTTATGCAAATCTATTTCCATCATGCCCACAGAATACTAGCTATTAGTTATTTATGAGTAGTAGTCAGCTATCTCTGAGTCATGACTGAAACTGTCCAAGCAGGAGAAAACAAACAATTTAGGAATAATGAGCAATAGATATTCTTTCTTTCCGTACAGTACTATACCTGTTTCTAGGTGAATCAATCTAGTTGAAAGTCGTCATTCACCAGAGATATTAACAAAAGTCCATTTAAAAGCACGTGCAAATAGCAAATAGGAAAGGTATCTATGTAGCAAAGAAAAATTGTAGCATATTCTGGGTCAGATATTCTAGACTGGTGTAAAATCAACATCATTCTACTGACAACAGTGGGGTCATTGAAGTTTCATTGATTTATACCAGACGCAAGTCTGGACTTTATTTCTTCCTTTTTTTTTTTTTTTTTAAATTCCCATTGTTCAACCTCCTTCATTGAAGAAAATGACTAGCAAGAAAGACTTAAGAAGAGCAAAGTAGCAGGCAATCAGAGATATGAGATCCAAACTGATAAAGGAATGAACAGTGTATTGCAGAGAGGCAGAGGAAAGAGAAGCCAGATTCTGGCAATGTTTCTGTGGTTGTGACGTGTGAACTTAGAGATGATGGAGACAAAGGCAGAAAAGAAAGGCTGGAGTCAGGAATGTCTCCAGTTCTGCAGTAATTTGATGCTAACCTGCAAGAGCTGAAAAAATTCTTAACAAAACTCCTAACAAATTTAACTCTGGAAAAGGTTAGAGAAACAGAAAGACTCATCAAAGTATTTTACCCAGAGCACATTTAGAACAGGTTTTCTTCACCAGATTTACTCTGGTATTGATTTAGGCTCATTTTTTTTTAAATTATTTTTCATCATGAATTAGGACTATGGCTGCATTTTTCCCACTGTCTCACTCTATCAACATGATAACACAAAAGATATTTTTCTAGAAATATTGGATAGCCTGGACATGTGAAATTCTACCCTGAATTTTCCCAGCTCAGAGAAATCATGTAATGAGAAGAAGCGAAATTGCCTGTTTTTGAAAACAAAGGGATACTGTCTCACTTGTATGTACCAGTGACAGACCCAAAGGACCACTACACCTGCTTCACCCACCATCTCTGCCATAATCCTGCCTACACACCAGCATGCACATACACACATGTTTTGTCTTCACAGTAAGAGAAATCTGATACAAAGAAAGAGGCTAGGTTTTATTTGTGAAATGCTTTAAACCGCAAAACTACAGAAAACACATGGGAAACAAGAAAAGCAGAAATTTCTGAAGAGTAACCACTTCAAACCTGGTTGCTTGTGTAAAAAAGGGGAAAAAAGCCATGCCCAGGAACCAACTGTTTAATAAAATGATACTAGACATATATAAAAGTTTACTGTCTGAACTAAACACAACATACAACAATGCTAGTGGAAAGTAATTTACATTGACAGCTTTTCAAAATAGCTAGTTTTCCTTGATCCAAAATAAAACTTTCTAGAATACACCACAGTTTTTTTGAAACCTACGCTGGAAGTTCCTGGAACGGAAATAGAAATCGGAAGAACAAATTAAAATGACTGTAGAAAGGGAAAGGTCTGGTCCTAGCCAGTCCTTTTTCTACTGTTACTCCCTTGACTAGATAAAAGGAATGGGCTAGCACACAAGCCTGAAATCTGGTTCCACAGATCAAGAGAACTATATAGTCTGTTCTTTGCAGGACAGTAAAAATAAACAGAGAGCAAGAGAAAATCAAGATAGAATGAGTAAAACACTCAGAAATAAAAGCAGTAGACAGTGCAGCATAGAACAGAGAAGAAATATTAGAAATTCTCTCTTTGCATGGCTCAAAGGGACAAAACTAGGGTATACTTCAAATAAGCCAGGCACAAATACATCCCTGATAGAGCCTGTAGTCTGACAGGAGCAATAAAGCCTTGATCTCCTCTCATTGCACTCTCACAGTTCCTCATGACTTAATGGCAGTTCAATTGCATCATAAACCTCCTTGCAAAGATACAGGGCTAAAGGCCAACCAAGGCCCATGGAGGAGTGTGTCACTCCTCCCCTAATTAGTTCAGGCAGAAGGAACCTGGTCAAAGAAGTGCTAACATTCAATCAAAAGTCAGACAATATGCTCATGAGTAATAAGCACCGTCACATTGTCAGGATGTGCCAAGACTTCCACTGAAGTACGTACTGGAAAAGGGGAAGAAAGGCCAGAAAGGCAATTACAACATATGTGACAGAGGCTCAACTAAAGTAAATAGCTCCCTAGCCAGAAAACAACCTTCCCTGACTCCTCTATGCACTGCAGACAAAACACTGTGCACACTAAAGCTGTCTCACCTCATATGGTAGCTGAATACAGGAGATTCATCTGGGTGCAAAACCTACAGGTGCCGTACAGTCATCCACAAGCTGCATGGCAAAAACCTTGCCCAGCACAGATGAAACCAACTCAGTATGTGAATTAAGCACACCAGCAGTCCAAAGGACAAGGAAAAGGCTGGCAAAGAATTGACCCTTTTGGAAAACAAATACACAAAAGCACAAGTCATCTTTCCAATCTGCCTGTCCAAGACACTGGAAAACTCCCTTACCTCATTGGGGTGGAGCAGGGACATGTCTCCAGGTCTTCACCATCGCAAGTTTGTCCTCCTTTTTAGGTAGCAAGGTCAAAACTCTTCATTGACAACAGGACTTTCTCCCTGATGTTCTCCCCAAAAAGCTGTAGCACCCAGCTTCAGACATGAAGACAGAGCTTATAGGATATTATGGCAAAATTACCAGAGGCTGTTTCTCCCCAGAGCTAGGGTTTCTAAGGAAAAAAGTCGATCTGAATGTGTCCAGTCTGGCTCAAATCTGCTCAATACCGGTGCTAAACAATGTACATGTCATGTATCACCAATAAAAATATTAAATATTTACTGCTTTGTATTAATTCTCTAGTTTCCTCAAGTGAAAGCATTAACATCCCCTATAAATGCCAGTCCTCAATAATTGAAAGACTCTAACCATTTCTTCCAATAGTCCAATTTTGTTTATCAGCTGGACATCTCTCATGCCATGATACTACATGGTCTGACAACTACAATATCATAAATACTAAAAATCATATCATTTCCTTTCTCCTATACTTCTCTTTTTCACAAAAAAAAATAAAAAAAAGAAGAATTTAAAACCTCTTCCAGAATACATCATGATTTTTGGAAACCTGTTCCCCCAGACCTTTAAAGAGGTGATGTTATTTGCATTTAAAAATATTCTCCCGTGAACACATCTCTGGTCATGAGCACCTCAGTCAAGCAGAAAATGTCATACAGAAATCAGATTTATAAAAGTTGACTGGAAATCAGTAAAAAAATCAGTAATACTTGACAACAGTATGTGCCTATATGTGTAACAGTCTCCTATTTTGTCTAGACACTAGGTGCATGAACCTGACACAGAAATGCCTGGTTTCTGTGGCCTGAGATGACCAGGAGGGGGATATCTTCCTGTCCAAAACCTTTTTGAAGCATGTGGAGTGCTGAGAGTGGAAAGCCTATGCTAAAGGGCAAACATATCATGAGTTTGCTCACTACAAAGATGCTTGGAATATCATTTCCATGCAGGTGCAAGTCATTTTAACCTGTTTTTTATAGAAAGGTTGTTATTGCCTGACTCTGCCTAATGAATTACAAGTAGAACTGAAGCAGAATTTGGTGTCACCAGCTCTCCACCACAATGACAAAAATAAAGAGAAAAGAAGCTATCAGAGTAGATGGATAAGGAAAGGAGCCTGGCAGTGAATGTCTGTGAGTTTCTGCCTCGTTTCCAGACAAGGAAAGCATATGACTTTTTTATAAAGTATATTCTGATAAGGTTGGAGGGCGGAGGTTGTCAGTGCAAATCCTTATTTTAAGCTTTTCCATCTCTCTGTCTGGCAAAATTGTCAAGAAAGTGTTGTGCTTTCAGTACCTGCAGCTCTAAGTGCAAGTCAAAGTACAAGTCACTGCTTGTAATTTTTACAATCCTGTATTATGTTAGCACTTTCAGATACCAGCTACATTATGCAGCACATACAGCATATTATTTTCCAGAGGTCCAATGTAATGCACCTCTATTCAAATCTTTAAGTGGATGTTAACAGCTAAGGTCATCTCCACAATATCAAAGTAATTTGGATATGCGATGGATGTAAAAGGTCAACATCTTCAAGTACTCAAACACTTCTGAAGTTGGAGAAACTATGTGCTATTGAAGTTCTACGCATCTCTTCAACACAGATTAACAGGAGCAGTTGTCAGCAAGCAAGTCTTAAAATAAAGAAGCCTAAAGTTAATGTTGTCTTTTTACAAATATGCCTGCAGGGATGTACAAGCCAATTACGGATTCCGGCATTTCAGCAAGGAGATAACTAAGAAGAAAATGTGTTTGGAACCGATACATCTAATGAGAAGTGTTTGAGTTTTGTTATGGGAACTTCTTAATGTTTTTAAAACATTATTCAAGGGAAGGAAAGAATCTTTGAGGAGGCATCCATTCAATCCATTAAAAAATCAAAATATTTGGGGCAGTTTTCACCTCACATAGTTCTGGAAATTTCCATTTACTTACCTAAGCCTAAGTCACTGTCAGTTCTTTGAAAGCAATAGTAAGAAAGAATTACTCCTGATGTGATACTATTTTTGTCCTTTCTTCTTGTTGTTACTCTTAGTTTTCCTTTAAAATAAGATAATTGTATTTTGAAAGTACTTGGTGCAGCACAGTGTAACAGCCTTATACTGTAACTATGTTTTGGGGAAGGAGGGGAGATTGACTCCTCTGCAGTCAGAGGGCTGAGGTGGTAAAGCATCTCCGGAGAACCCCTAGTCCAACTCCTGCTCAAAGCAGGGTCACCTCCAGGAGTTTTCTCTAATAAATCTGTGAACCTTTTGGGACACCAATACCAGGTGTCAAGCAAGGAGACCAGTGTTTTACCAGCACTGTTGTGCTTCACACTTGAAAAGAGAGCAACAGCAGCATTGAATGTATCAGGAAATTCAAAGCTGCAGAACAGCTCCCTTTACCAGAAACACAAATATTAAAAAACAAAGAAAAATACATTAAAAAAAAAATGGGGGGGGGGCAGTAGGGAGGAGACAGGAAAGGATTCAAAAAAGTCATGTCGTCCTATGTAATGACTTGGTAGGAAAATGTTTTCACACTTCAGCCCACTGAAACTAGACTGAAGCTCCACCCTGAGTAATGTCTGTATTTTAACTGTAGATAATTGAAATGGAACACCCCAGCCTTTACTTACCCTGCCTAATGAATGTTATCATGTGGAAAAGGTAAATCAATAACAGCTGAGATCAAACATACCAATCTCCTTTTCGGTGTACAATGCTCTCTTTTATATAAATCTTTACAACCCGACTGCCCTTCTCATTTAAACACAGTGAGTGAAACATTGCCCAGTACAAAAGACCTTCTCTCTTAAGAATTCTCCATGCCGTTTGTAAGGGTAGCCCAAATGAATTGCTGGAATGACCACTGAAAGGGCTACTCGTTAGCTATGACTGTCCTTGGGAATTAGCCAGATGTGAGGTAACAACACCACAAAGTGCTGTTGGTATTGGCAGCAAAGGCAAGGTTCATCATAGTACCTCTTGTCTAGACTAGGGATGTAAAAGGAAATAGAAAACAATTCTTCGACTATATGCACTTGATGTTCCGTCCCCTTTTTCTATAGAAAAATGTGAGACATTTGGAATTTTTCATTTTTATTTGGGAAAGAAAAAATTGGAAACCAGAGTGACTCATGCTGGAAAGTGTTTGACTGGCATGTGATAGCCAGCTAGCTCCAGAAAGTTAAGACTGTAGAGAGAGTTTGAGGAAGGCATGTGAATTCAGATTTTAACGTGATTTAACTCTTAGTATCCTTATAATTCGTTTTGCTTTATTCACTGTGTAAATAACAAGAAAGTCTCTCATGTGGGCAATCTATTTGTTTGAAAACTGATATATAGAGGGGGGTTCACATACCCTGGGAAAAAAGGTTTCAGTTTTAGGAAAGTGTTACAGGTCCATTCCCAAATGCATTAGACAAATCTCCTTTCAGGTAATTCTGCTGCACAGGTACCCTGGAGAGAAAGTTCATATCAGACCCTTGTTTCTGACTCATTTGGGCAGCTGCAAAACAAGTGCTTTACTCTACAGAGCATCCCGGCACTGTGGTATCCCTGTCTGAATTGAGATCCATACACTCTACACAAAATTCCTTCTCATTTCCAGCTGCTACACTTTGTTCCTTAGCCAGCTCAGGTTTTGTTACAGAAGAGCTGACTGACCCAAAGCTATAACCCGAAGGAAAATTTATAGTGTTTTCTCAGGATTTTCCCCAGGAGCTGAATCACACAGGTTGGGGATTTTTTTATTTATTTTTTTTTTCTGTCCAATGGCAGCTACTGTAAGCTTAACAGCAGCTCTCACTCTTCTTTGCCTCCTTTCCTTCATCAGAGTACTGACTTTCTCCACCCTCCTTTCTTTTGGGAAGGGTAGGCACTAAGTTTCTTCAGTCATCGTGTCTATCCTACCTCTCAGCTCTCAGCATTTACGTATTGACTAATTTCCTCATAAAAACTGGAAAGGAAAAATTCACCATCTACTCTCTAGGATATTTTTAGTGCCCCTACTAATTCAGGCTCTTGAGAGGGTAAGGGGGCATTACAATGCCGCTTTCTTTATCACCACCTGCTTATAGACACCTTGCCTTCCATTTCCAAACACATGTCTTGTTCTCCACTTTCTCTTCCAGTGTGTGGTGCCAGTGCGTCCTTCATTGTACTGACAAGGGCAGAAGTGGGTCTTTCCTTATCTGTTTATTGGTTTCAATGTTCTTGCAGATGGGCATGGTTTTAACAGCACGGCTGACAAGACACACAGCACTTTCACCCAAACCTACCTACCATTGTGGCTCCGGATCATATGACACTGTAGCGCAATTTTGAGTGTTTGCCACTCCACATACACACAACCCCCTTAAGAGGCTTTTTTGATGGGTTTTTGAAATCATTCTCACATCCCTATACTTCAGCCCCCAAGTACTACCATTCAGTCCTACTAAAGCAGGCCATCATGTTGTCTTCTTCTTGATTCTTGGACCTCTCTGCTTTTCTGATCTTCGATTGTCACCTTGTCACTGAAGTGGTATCCTCATGTCCCATCTGTGACAGGGCCTCAGATACCAAACATTCCTTACATAGAGAAACAATCACAAAGATATGAGCAAAATGGACATCTGCCCCCACTTTCTGCCTCCTTCTCACTCTTCTATTATTGTCTGAGTTGCATGGCACTTCTTAAGGAATCAAAGGACCTCCCTCTCCAAGTTCACCGTGCTCTGCCAGCTTGTCTTCTAAGTAAATCTCCAACCATAAAACTTCTTCTCTACTCAGTGCCCTTCCATATCCTTGTTCAAACTTCTCTTTATCATCTCTTTACCAGCTTCCAGTCCTGTTTGTCTTGTAAGTTTTGGTCTCATAAGGTGCTCTACAAGATCCCCCATCACTAAATTGCTCCCCCAGATTCAAACTTGGGCTGGATGATAATGAGCTCTTTGCATATGTGCAAGTAAAACCATGCAGACATAACAATGTCTTCAAATGCAACTTGAGATTTCAATCTGACATCAAGTTTAAAAATAAAAGAGAAAATGTGCTTGAAGTCTGGTGTTTGACAAGGATATTCATGTCTTCTATGTGAAGCAGAATTGACAAGTCATCAAAATCATCACAAAACTTTGTAAAACAGGAGCTCTCCGTCAAATGACTGTCTTATGAAAAGAGGTGGCAGAACAGACAGGGTAAACTTTTGGTAATGACAAGACAAGGACTGGAATAAAGGCAAGAACAGAGAAATAGAAGAACAACCTGTGTAGCTGCAGGAGTGAAATCCTAGTTTGGGTCCCAACTTGCAGGTTAACAACTGAAGTGCTAGATATTTTAATACTTCACAATTGTTTGGTTTTCTCTTAGGGTTTTGCATGTCATTGAATCTATTGAGAGACTGTGTCTTGGCCTTGTATTTCTAAGATATATTTAATTCCTTTTACATACATATTACACATGCTACTCAGGGCCAGGTGTTATATTCGATATGTAACCTGCATTTAGGAATCATTCCTTTTGGTTCACCCAAGCAAGAAATGCAGTCCCCATCTGGTGTCCTGTTCATCCGTACATGGAAAATTCATCCATCTTTTAATCTACTCTGAAACTAGTCTTCATCTGATACTTTGGAGTGTTCAGGACAATTTTTTCTCTTGCATGTCTCATTTCTGATTCTTTCTGTACCAGAGACAGAAGTCTTACAGGAAACTACCTCTACATGAAAATAAAAGCCCATTTTAAAAGGTTAGAATAGTATGGGTCAGATGTATGATCTGAAGCCAAAGCCTCTCCCCAGCAGCCATCTCGTTATTTACACTTGATCACGTGTGAAGACCATAAGTCAGATCTGTCTAACTAACTTTCATTCTTTCTATTACCTACAGAAATGACAATAAAATAGCTCATTCATCCAGGATTGTTCACTGGCTGTTGCCAGATCAGCTGAAGACAAAGAAAAATTATAACTTGCTGGTATTTTATAGTATTTTCCATTTACTTCTCTTTATTTAATCACATTATCATTTGGAATGCAGCAGAGGTACTGCTCACATCCTGAACCCTGTGGTGCAAATACAGTCTTTTCTAAATGAATATGCACTTGCAAGTATTTTTTAACTTGCTATCACAAAGAGGGATCTGAATTTCAGTGAAAACAAAGTTTACTAAACACATACATACCTGCAGAACTGAAATGGGAAACAAATTGTTCTGGAAAAAGAAATGTTGACAGTTAAGATTAAGACAACCTTATTTTTCAGTGATCAGTTAACTCCAGTAAGAGAGCTGAACATATGAGTGGGCATATACTGTATCTTGTGTAAATGACATTATCACCATGATTATTATTTAAGGCTGCTTTTGTAGGCTGATATACATAGAAATGAGCTTAGCATAGCCCTGTTCAGTATAAGTTATTCACCACAAGTCTTTTTGTCTTACTGTGTTCCACGAGTGACTTCTCCATCGTAATTCCACACTAACTAACCTGCGTAACACTGCACAATCACACAATCATATATCACAAAATAATTTAGATTGAAAGACACCTACAGAGGTCATCTAATCCAACTCCTTTCTCTAAATAGAGTGAAATAGATCTGATTGCAACTGTCCAACTGAGCCCTGAACATTGCTAAAGGCAGAGGATTCACAGCCCTAGCCAATCTGTGTGATCACCCTCATGGAGATATTATTCTCCTAATATCCAACAGGAATTTCTCTGTATTACAGCTCACATCTGTGGTACCTCATTGTCTCACTGTGCAACTCCAAGAGAATCCCAGCTCCACGTCTACATGTAGCTAAAGGTAGCAGTAAGGTCTTCCTTTTGCCTTCTCCCCTGAAGGCTGAACAATCACTTTTCCCTCAGCCACAAGCTGTACGTCCTTTCTCCAGCCCCTTCCCAACTAGATGACATCCTGTTATGGATTTAAAATCTTGGAATTTTTCTTTCATCTACCAACCCTGCACCTCAGAGTGGTCACCCTCTGTCTCCTCTTCAACCGTGGAACCTGGAAAGAGACTGCATGCCCCATAGAAAAGAGTTCCACCTGGCCC
>JAWWEU010000001.1:45675910-45692908 GCA_035583155.1 Acropternis orthonyx | reverse complement strand
TTTTTGCCACACCTATTTCTCTCTCTCTCTCTCTCTTTTTTTTCTTTTCTTTTTTTTTTTTTAAATTGAAGATCAGGAATAACAATCCACCCTGAAAGACACGAAACCCCAAACTCCCTTTAATGGGGTGATGGGGACCAGTCCTAACCTCCTGAATCTTTTTACTCAGTTCAGCTAGCTCTGGACCAGGCCCATACACCGGATTGCTCCTGTTCCTCAGTATGTTTCATCTGACAGCTAGGACTGCACAAGAATGCTTGCGAGAACCCTCTGTCCTTGGCATAAACTGGCTGGGCTGTTAATCATTTCTCACTGACTGAATTTTTTTTTTTTTTTTTTTTTTTGCCTTCTGACTTTCCAGGTCATCTGTTTCTCTCTTCTGAATGCTCTCAGACACACCACATTCTGGTTGCTTTGGGGACTTCAGCCACTCTCCACAGTGTTTCATATCTAGCAGCCTTCTGGTAGCAGGTACCTCCCTGGTAAACAAGGCTCTGACAGCTTTTGACTGACTCCAGTTTGTGCAGCTGCACTGCACTAGAAGAAGGAAAGAATATATTTCATTTAAAAGTGAAAGAAAGGTTAGTTCAGTAACGTGATCTGTTGCAAAACCACTCTTTCTTCTGAGGGCAGTCAGGTAAAATACATTACACAAAGAATTTCTAAGATTCTTTTTTCTGAAGTTGTCAGTAACAATGTAGACCATTGTTTACATTTTAATTAACTTCTGATTCACTGATTTTTAAATAAGATTAATTAAGCTATTGCTTTCAGCTGAATTATTGCAAGTTGAACCTATTCAAGACATACCTGAGATCTTCAAAGGCTAGCACAGCTGGTTCATGTAGAGGAAGTCAAATTAGCAATGATTTTATAGCAATTTAGTAGCTCACAGACAATGCAATGATGAGAAATACTTTTTTTGAAAATCTCTCCTCAGAAGCCTTTAGTCTTATAGGAGTTTTCTCCTATACCTTTGTAGTATGTACTACTATCGCAGCTACCTAGAAAATAAGGAAAGGGAGTTTACTTGTGTAGTACAGTAAAAAGACATCAACCCCCCCAGAACTATCCCCCTGCTTGTGTCAAAACCAAAGAGCACACTTGGTCTTGACATCACTTCTATGAAAACAAAAGCAAAGAAAACAGTTTGAGTGCCACTGTCCTGTACTTACTACCCTCTCATCTTCACTTTCACTGCCAAAATCTTAACTCCAATTAAGAATTTTATTGCTTTTACACTATGGGTTTCAGATACAGTTTTCAATATAGTTACTAGGAAATATGTAACAAATGTGTATAGAATTGGGAGCAAGTTGTGTGTCTCTCTGAGAACAAGGTTGCACACCTAAACGGAAGTATATGATTGACTCATTTATAGGGAATATATAAATATATAATATATCTGCCTTCATGAATCCCTGATATGAATCAGAATGGTTTCCTGATGGTATACATGTAGCACCTTAGATCTTTGGCTAGGACTACAAAGCATATTACACAACACAGGAAACGTGAAAAGGGAGTTTCAGGCCAAATTTGCAATGTGCCACTCCCAAACTAGTGACGTGCTGAACTGATCTTCCAACATCAGTTGTTTGCTTTAAATTATCCCTCCTGTCAGTAGCACAAAAGTGCTGTGACAGCAGATAGGAATTGGGAGGCAGAAATTAAGTTCCCAGCTGTGCCACCTTTTTTCTGGGCACTGCCTAGGTGTACATTAGTTTTTTGCCTTTTTCCAGATCCTCAGGCTCTTCCTGCCTCTTTCATTTTTCAGTCTTACTTTTGGCATGTATTTTTCTTAACTGAGTCTTCTGGCTGTGTGCATAATCCCTCAGGAGAAGAACTAATGCAACCAAGGTTTGATCCACCTTTGCCCTATTGCCCAGAGGAAAAACATTCCATTTCCAACAGGATTTCTTGCCCAGCCTGGCAGACTCTTAACAATTTTCATACACTCATAGGAAAATCTGAAGAATATTTTGACATCCATTCCCATATAGCAGTGATGAGTTCACACAGGTAGTTACTAGACTGAACATTGACAACATAAGAAATTCTTTCCAACTCTGATGAAAATTGCAGTCTTATGTCCATTCTACCCAGGAGATGAACTGCTGATATCTATTAATGTGGCAAAAGTTGAATCTTTCATCACACTGTTAGAGGATAAAACAGGCAACCACCAGGCTTAAGAAGCCATCATTATTTGGTGACCTCAGTCAGTCAAGCCTTGTCCCCTTGCACTCTTCTCTTTCACAAACCAAAAGCATCCCTATAGTTCACTGATGCATTTTGACAAATAAGTAAATAGCTAGTTAGGATTGCACATGGTGGAAAAACAATCCTGAATCTACTTCACAGTAGCATTAGGAATAAAGAAAACCTTTTGTTTAACTGTCATCACATCACAAAACTGTCTCAACACACCAATTAGTCACATGGACATTACAGATTTCAGTCCTTGTCATTCCTTGGTCTGGTTTACCAAGAGTGGGTGAATTGGAGAGGACTTTCCCCAATCATAATAATATTAATAAAAACATCTAAGCAATCCCAGACCATTTTAGCCAGAAAGATACTCTGGAGTTTAAAATGCAATAGCTTGATCAGTGAAGGCCAAAATGTCTTAGAAAACACTGAACTCACTATGCCAAGCAGAGCAGTATGTGCTTTTAGTCATAAATAAACAGGAGAGCCCATGCTTGCTTACTGCTTGGAGATATGGTCACAAAATACCTCTGTGATCATCTAGCCTGACTTTCTCCTAACAGATGACATATGCCTTCCCATTTTTATGATTAACTTCATTTTCTAACTGTTGTATTGGACTTAGTCTCTATTGTTTAAAAGAGGTCATTCCATGAGTACCAGAATGGATGAAACAGGTTTTCTGTGACTCTGAGCCTCAAGGCTGATTGACTTATTAGTTAGGTATCTTTAACATATTGGAATTCTTATTAGAGTTTCTCTTTTAAGGACACAGTCTGTTTAGAGTGATAATCACAGCAGAAATCAAGTGTTAGAAACTGAAACGAAATACATCCACTCTAGACTACCCATTCACAGTTTTAGCAGTCAGAAAAATTAATCAACATGTGAATTTTTGCGGGGTAAAATATGTGAACACACAACCATGTTATGACACATAACTTTCAGGCTGCCTTCTTTTCAAATTATTCTTAGGAAATATTGTTGTCCGTGAGAATGCTTCCTTCCCACCAAATGAATGGAAATTAGCCAATAGACTTAAAACTGGGCAGGGGACACCCTGGCAAACAAATAATTAACATGGTCACTTAAATATGATTTCTACATCAAATCGAGCCTACATATCTCCAGTCTTTAGTTAAAATTATGGTTCCAGCAACAGAGAATTCATCACAATGCCTACTAAACTCCTCTAGAGATTAATTAATTTCAGTGTTAAAGACATAAACCTAAAAACCAAACTGAATTTGTTTTGCTTCACTTTTTACCACCTGATTTATGCTGTCACTCTGAATTGCTGTGGTCAGATCTGTTTTTCACAACTTGGGTACATAAAAGGCTACAAGCAAGCCATCATGTCAGTGAGCTGAGTAGGTTACACTTCTTAAATTATTCTATAATATTTTAATCTTTCTTGTGATTCTTGCTTTCCCAATTTTTCAACATTCTTCTTCAAGACTAGAGACCAGAACTGAGCTCTACATCCAACATCAATAACAACAGAACCAGCTGCAGAAGAAAGAAGTTGTCCCCTCCTGAGTTTTTCTGGTGCTACAAACACTAGTATATGCTGTTTTGGTCATGACTTCATTTATTTAGATGACCATGAACCTCAAGTCTTCTGGAGTCCCTTTTTTAAAAAATACAGTTGCTTCTCTTATAAATAAAAAAGCTATTATTCTATAGATTTGGATATGTAATATTACAGCTGATCATGTTAAAGGCTATATTTGCTTGTATTTGACTAGGTAATACAATAACCCTGTGTCAGGGTAATATCAGTCTTGGCTACCTTCAACTACTTGAAAGTCCTTTTTTATAGCCACATAGCTTCCTTTGTGAGCCATCTGAAAGTAATAAATACTTCCAGAGGACATTCTTCACATCTTTTTTAGATAATGACATGGGATATATTGTCTTCTTGAGGGGCCAATAACTCTCCTTTGACTCTACACAACTGTACAATCAGCATAGATCACACACCTGAGGTTATGGCTACTGACAGTGGCACATAAGACAAATCCCATCCCCAGCAATATGTCAGCACAATTATTGTTATTATTCAGCTTTACCTTAATCTTTATACATGTTCCATCTGTTTGGTTTGGGGAGGGGGGGTGGGGGGAGGAGGAGGGGTGATTTGAGTGTTTGAGGTCTTCATTCTACAAGTTTTGAAATCAAAGAAGGCCAAGGACTTACTTCTACATGCTCTGCAGAGATGAGCACATACACTAATAATGATTTGCATGTTTCAAATTACATTTCAAACTTACCTGTTAATGAAGTTTTTTATCTTTTTCTCATTTTTTTCTATTAAATTGCTGTGTGACATCAAATTAAGTTGCTTGTAGAATAAAATGTCTTATAATAGCCCTGATGACTAACCAGTTATCCATAAACTCTTTGTGGTTGACACATGTTAAAGGTTTTCCTTTCTAGAATTCCATTCTATTTATTCTTGGGATCAGAATCAGGTCAGTACATTTAGAAATACCTGATACAACAACAAATTTTCATGCATTCCTCTGGAACTACCCTGTTCTTGCAAAACTTATGGATAATCCATATTAACAGTTCAAACTGCTCTTTTTAACTCAGTATTTCAAAATGTCTAATTCCATTTTCTGTAGTTTAATATTTTTGTCAGTTATTAAAACAAAAAATTAACATCTCTGTATGATATGTCTCCTGCTTTTAAAACAAAAAATTAACATCTATGTATGATATGTCTCCTGCTTTCTTCTATATGTAATAGAAATATTTATTTTTTCCTTTTTTACTAACATCTCTGACATTTTTATCTGTAAATAAATGTAGCTATTGTGTTTTTTCCCTTTATAAAAGGCATTAGAAGTTCCTACTTATTTCTTTCCTGTTTAGAAATACCTGAAATCTGCTATTCATAGGGTTTTTTCATGTCATTTTTCTTCCTTTCTTGATTTTTTCAAACTCCTTCATTTTAGTTTCTATTCTTTCCCCTTCTTCATTATTAATGTTTCTGTTCTAATGAATCAGAAACCTACTTCAGACAGGTACCTTAAGAAAATAAAACTATCCTTCCTGTCTTCAGTAACGCCCTGTAATGCAGAAGAGCTTTCCAAACATCCTATTCCTAACTCACAGCCATCCAATCTTTGACTACCAGATACTGTAGCAAAGTTCTGCAGCTTGTGGTATCTGCTACTGTACTGGATACTTTGCTATTAAGATTCAGAAAGGTGCACAGTTCCTTCTTTCCTGGGAAAAAAATAATGTCGTTTTATCATGTCCTGGATCTAATTGCCTTTTAACTCCAAAAATATCAAAGTGGATACAGGCATCCTTAGACCTCTTGAATTTTCTCCCTTAGGTACAAGATGGCAATGATCTCATAATACTGCATGCTACATTTTTCAGGTTCAGAAAACTGCCCTCCCACTGTTGGTTGCTGCACAAGTTTTTGAACCCGAATAAGACCCTGAATAGTTTCAGTTCCAGACAAGAAAGTATAATGAATTTCCTAAATATTAGTCTTTAGTGGGATGAATTGGGAAAATTGAGGAGCTTGGATGCTAAGAGCAGAAGAAGAGTAAGAAAGATTTGCCTGGAAGATTTAGGTGTTCAAGTCTGTAGAATTCAGAGTCATGTAATGCAAATTATGAGAAAGGCAAAGAAATAGAATATTCCTTTTAAACATTTTAAATTAGAACTCTGCGTTTAATAGAAACGTCTAACTTTTTGATCTTCTGTGGAACTTCCTTGCATGCAGCTCAGAACCTAGCACCAGGAAAAACAGCAAAGTGGACAGCTTTCTCAGAAGAAAGGAATGAAATGAAGCACAGTTGAAAGGTGTACCATGCTCACAATAGTTCCTACATTGAATGTTTTCCACATCCAGTCTTCTAGAATAGTAAAGTTATACCCAGCAAAACGGGATTAAAAGTTAGATAAAACAGACATTTTCTGTGCAACAACACAAACATTTCTCTAAGCCGTAAAGTAAAATCTTGCACTATATTCTGAAGCTGTACTCTCTTGAATGTCTCATCTGAACTATGAATGTATGTATAACTGTGGTCTATAAATCAGTGTTGTAATACTCTATCCAGGGTCACTTACTGTTTACCTGAGCACAGCACCACTGTCCCAGCTGTAGAAGCTATGGGCTTCAAACCACTTTATGCACAGCAGCAAAGCACATCAACATGTCTCTTTGTGAAACAGTTATGTTGCTGTTAGGACCCTTCAACTTATCTGCATTTATGAAAACACAAAAGTGCCAAAAATTCAGAACTCATTGTGGCCTGAATTGAAGCTTTTCTGAAAAGAAAACTCTGTAGCAGCAGAGAAATTTCAAAACTCTTAGTTCAAACTGACCAATTTTTTATTTCTCTGTTATGGCTTGATCACTTCACTGAAAAGTTAAAAATTACTTATTCACCTAGCTCAACACCTGAGCCTGAGACAGATCCGAAAGAAACAGGAAGAACCTCCAGCTCTTCTTTCTTTTCACCTGTAGGTTTTTGCATCTTGATGAAGCAGAAAAGAGAGCACATGAGCTGCTGGGCAGAAAGCAAAGTAATGAACACCTGGTCAACAGGAATTAACTTCCCAGAAAACACTACAAGTGGATACTCTGATTAAATGGTGGACTGTAAGCGAAACAAAAACTAAAAATATTTGAAGTGAATGACCTTAAAGAACAAATGAGATAATTTAAAGCACCCTAATTACTATGGGGGAAAAAAAAACAACCAACAAACCCAACAAAAGAGGGCAAGCATACTAACATACCCAGCACCTCAAAACATCACTGGATGAAACGAGCAGGGAAAAGTAACA
Source organism: Acropternis orthonyx (assembly GCA_035583155.1). Lineage (NCBI taxonomy): Eukaryota > Metazoa > Chordata > Aves > Passeriformes > Rhinocryptidae > Acropternis > Acropternis orthonyx. The sequence goes on along the minus strand of JAWWEU010000001.1, from coordinate 45,685,876 downwards.
CTTGTTTTCACACTGGTTCTGGTGAATTTTGTGAGGTTAGTTATTTTCTAATGAATTACTGGCATGGAAAATGGATGGTAATTTGCTATCACCATACAGAGATCCATGAGGGGCAGCAGACTTCAATTCCTAAGTAGTTTTAAGAAAACACTCAATAAGTTTATTAGGAGAATATGACATGGAATCATGCCTGTTGGCCATGTACATAAACCAAAATAAATTTGAATGCCTTTAGGAGCACATTGGCAAGGACTTACTGACTCTTCTCTGCCTTTTGGAGCTGCTTTGCCACAACTCAAGACATAACTTTAGCCATGATAAAGAAAGTTACATAATGGCAGAAATGTAATCATGGAAAACAAGTTAATATTTCTAATTTTTTTATACCAGTTCTCTTGAAATGTTGCTGATTAAAGCAATAAACTCAGCTGAACCAAAATAATAACAGATGTACTGTAAGTGTTCCCAGACCTAACCACCTTGGAAGGTCTGTGGTCACAATTATTAAAACTGATTCCTATCTTAAGCAGTTTTGACACATATTCTTGGCTTTGGTGGGAAGCAAATCAGTAAGTCCTTTGAAGCATTCTGAAGCAGGCAAACAAGTATCTGTCATATGGGGCTCTTTTGTCCTTGTATTTTCACACACATTTCTCCAACTTAGTTAAATTTGTGAGGATTTTTGAAGTGATGCTTCATGGAAATGACTTTTTAAAGCAACAACCTGTCTGCCTGGACATGTATCTGTATAAAATGAAAGACAGCACTTACATATTCAAAATCCAAATGAAGTGATACAATTGAAAGTAAACTGGAGGTGACATACGATCAAATAACTGTAAAAGTATTTTCTAGTGACTAGATTTGAAGATATTTTCAACAGAAATCCAGTTCCTTACCTCTTCTTCATTTTCCTGATTATAACTAAACCAGTAAATAAGTATACAATCTTTTCTAATTTAGTATATTGTTTTAATTTGGCATAGGCATGCATACCCACTACTGCAATATGACATGGTGAGAATGATGAATGCCATCTGCTTCCAGGGGTTATGGTTCATAATTTCACTGAAAATGTTGTGCAATGGTTCCAATTACAAATGCTGACATTCATGTGCCAGTGGCATTAAAGAGCATGAAAAGTCAGTCTCACCAGATCTGTCCAGAAACAGGTTCATCATAACTTCCCAGATATTTGCAGACAACCCCAAAATCACAGCTGAACACATCTTAGGCCACCCAAGACATTTGTGCACCACCAGCTGGTATTTATATATTCCAAGGCATTGATTTTTAACTGTGGCTTTACAGTTCTGTTAACCTACATGAAGTTTTAGGAAAAAGAAACTTGTTGAGGGTAAACCCTAAGGACCAAAATAAATCAATACAGATGGAATAAATAAATATATGTAAGGCAATGGTAACAGTAAGGCAGTACTTTGTTTGATAAATACATACACAGTAAAAAGTTACAATTATAAAAAGCTATCAGAAAATACAATAGATAGATAGTTACAGAACTAACAGGGTCTACTTATGATTTGGCATTCAAATCAGTAAGATGGCTATATCCTCTGAAAAAAATTACAGGCAATCCACCAAAAGTGCGAACTTTCTGTAACTACGTAAACATATCCCTTTTAACCTTCTATCATCCATCTTCTTTAATATTCCTGTTCTCTTGTCCTTCTTCTTCTTTCTTCTTGGTTTTGTTAGACTGAGTTCCTTGTGCTTGGAATCTTCTTTTGAGTTATAGAACCAGTATGACAAATTTGGTTGTGATCTTGACTTTCAACAGCAGACATTATAATAGAATAAATTCTCCTAGCCAGTAGCAGACTATCATCCCTCGTTTTTTGCCTTTGCAGGGCACACAATGAAGTATTCTGTGAGAAGCACAGAGCAAAGAAAATCCACACTTCCTCCCACTGGTCTCTGGGTTAGCCTGAAATCCAGCTCTGTCTCTAGAGTCCTTTTATAGCAATTTTGTGTATTAAATAAGATGTGGAATTTTTTTTTGTAATCTAAAGGTTTCTACTGAGAGGTTTCTAGCTTTTTCTTTAAAAGTCAAAGGTTGCTGGTGAGGTGAAGCCAATTCTCAGTCTAAGGCTTGCTTTTGATATGTATGGAAGGACAGTGATGGATAGTAAACAGTAACATACCAAAATATACTTACACAGAACCCTAACTCACAACTAAATTTAAACTATTAAATTATGCTGACAGGGTCTCACTTCAGAGTTGTTCACATCATTTACCTCTCTCCATCAGCTGAGGAAGAAAAACTGGGCTCTCATCTGAGCAGAGCTGTCTCACTAAGGGCCTACAATTCATCCTGAAGTTAAGCACCATACTTATGGAGAATGGACCCCATCCAAAATCACTTCAGTTAGTCAGGAACAGACAGCTCTAAATTAGCTGGAAGTATCACTGAAAAAAATTGAAGTAAAATACCTCAGAGGATAAAAAGTGAAATTAATCTTACAAGGCCTTAGAATCTCCATAATGGTTCGTTCAGCAGGGAAATATAAGTACCATTGCACACAGCACACTAAGAGCATGCTCGTGGTCCCAAGAAACCTAACAGCATTCAGACTGTGTAGAAGCATAGAGAAGAGGATGGAAATAGCACAGAAAACATCATAATGCCTTTACAAATAACAGTGATAGAGCATACTTGAGATAAATGTTGCAACACCAGACACTGTGTCCCATAAAACAGTAAAACAAATTTGATGAGAGTTCACACAGAAATGAAATAAATGGAAATGTGGTCTTATGAAGAGAAACTGGAAGCACATTTTATTTTCCCCTCACACAAGCATGAATGAGAGGCAAAATGAAAATATTTTGCAGATTAATATTGTCATATAAAACAGCAGGGAAAGCAGATCAGGGGCTTCCACTCTGGCTCTGGAAAGAAAAACAACAAGGCATTCACTAAAATTAAAGGATGGGCAAGTCAAAACTGATAAAAGGAAATACCTTTTTATATTACGCGTAATTAAATTGTGAAACTCATTGCCAAAGGAAGTTGTTGAGACCAAAAACTCAACCAGATTGATCAAGAGATTGGATAATATATCGATAGCATGGATATCCAAAGTTATCATAATTAAAGAAAATAAAACTTTTGGAAGAGATATTAAACCTAGTGCTTCAGGGCTTAAGCTAATTTCTCACAATTAGTGAGGAGGATCAGGAGATCTTTGTAGAGGCAGATTATTCTCCCGCTGCCTCCTGCAGGATTGTTCTGTCATTCTTTATAGAGTCTCATACTGGTTATATCAGATAGAGTAACAGACAAAATGGTTCTCCAGTCTGACTTCATCAACAATTCCTCTATACTTACACTCCTCTGTAATGAAGCTCTACCCAGAATTGGGTGTGGATATGTCTTAAACTCTTGTGTGAAAGCACAGGATGTGGCCACAATATGATCCTTAGTCACATGTGAAGGATACGTAAACACGATTACATGCTTGCAGGGCTTGATTGCTTTCCAGATTTTAGTGTGAGGTTTTCCCAGCACCTAAGGATTTGTTATTCCACACAAAGGTGCAAAACAATCTTGAGAGATAGGTGAAGGAGTTATATTTAGCAGCAAGACAGTCCAGCTAATGTATCATGTTTGTCGTTCCAAAATAACAAAGCCTGTGAAAAGAATAAATCAGTACACAGAACACTGTAAGAAATGTTTTTTAAAGGAGATAATTAAAAAGATACCTCTTTTCCTTACTGCTTCTCACCTTGGTTTAGTTTTGCTGAGTCTCAACACAGTCTTATCCCCATGCTGGCATGGGGTTCTTGAAGACTGAGCACACATACAGACCAAGAGAGTAATAAGCAACCCATTTACTTTCTTCCCAGGACAGATATTCTGTCCACTTTATGCAGGTTACCTCAAAAATCAGCAGCACTAAACTCCTCCAAACTGGGTCTGGCAACATGGGGATGACACTATCATGGTTTGAGAAGACATCTGACAGTGAACTGTCAATCAGTGGGAAAATACATCTTTTGTATTATTTGCATAGTACAACAAAAGGGAAGAAAAAAGCTTTTGGAATTAATCCAGACATTATTTTTACCTCTTTTTGAACCAACAATTATTGACCTAGTTTTAGTCCAAACAATAGCTGACCATGACAAACATAAGAGGTCTTTAAAAACTGACTTTTAATCTCACCCACCAAAGCACTTTCTTTCTTTAGAGAATTAAATTGCCTCAGTACAAAGAATTCATACTAGCCTTAGTTCTAGAAATCTGATCCTACATTTTTTTCCCATGAAGAATAATTCCTTGATCTGCTATCTTTGGCACTTTTCCTAATCCTTACAAGCATTCATTATCTGTTTTGTTTGGTTGGGGTTTGAGCTACATTTGGAGATATTATTGGCAAGTACTTGCAAATATACAGTAGCCTAGGTAACCCCTTCTTTTGTGTTTGCCTTCACACACAGGGTTGGTTTAATCTACCTCTGTCAGTGTGGGCAGAATTTAATAAAATTCATAACTAGAATTTTACTTCGTTTGACCATCCTTGAAAGTAATTTCTTTAAGAAGTAGCAATGCAGATATAAACTGAAGATATTATAAAGATTTTTACTCTTTTAGCTGCTCTTTTGACCCCTGTTGGGGTGAATTTAAATATGTAATTCTTCCACCAGCTCAGGTTTTTTTCTTCAAGTGTAATTTTTTTCATTTCATTTTGAAAACATTCTGAAGATGACAGCTAGTTATAAAATTTCTTCTAGTTCCTTGTAAAATACAGCCTTTTTTAAAAAGTTAATCAAAGAAGTCAGGCTTTCTACAGTAGTATTGTGACTAAAACGTATTTCAATCTCCTATTTGCTTAGTTTTAACTTTCAATGTCTTATTTAAGCTAATGTAAACAACAATTCAGGTTTCTATCACTCTCTGATATTCCTATCTTTCCGTTTTTTCTCATCTCATTTTAACTCCCTCCACCCCTATACACCCTAGTGAAACAAAAACAGAGGAGGTAAACACTGTGTGAAAATGGTGGAAGGGAATGAATTCTGAACTTATTTATATCTTCCAAATGGAGAAATTCAAAATAATATGAATGCCAAAATGATGTTTGAAGTGATAAATAATAGCAACAGTAATAGCGGTGCAATCTACAGCTGAATAAATACATGAATATGTAGCTGTGCAAGTACTTTTAATTTTGAATACAAATTAATTTATACAAACTTCTTTGCAAGCCCCAAGCCTGCTTTCTCTGACCCAAGTATTACTGTCAAAAATTCAAAATTTTATCCTGGAGTGATTTTTTATAAGTGACTCATAGTCCAGTGAATATAGGGGTATTTTTAACAGAGGAATGCTGACACAGTCGCATCTATTCTAGCTCAGACTGTGCTCCTCAGTTTCTTGTACATAAAACTCATTTCAATGCAGTGATGACAAGAACTTGTGTTTTCACAAGCCCTATAAAGTTCAGTTCAAACAAATACCTGTTATCAGGCTATTCAAGAAAAGGAATGTGGGAGGGGGGTTGTTTTAATGTTTTACTTAGTTTTGAAGTGGTTGAATGGTTCATCAACCCACTTAGTAATTTCCTTAATCATTTTCTTTTTAATTAATAGACTTGTGAACAACCACAACTGCCTTGTGGAAACACTAAACAGATGACTAACTTGCAGCGAGCAATCCACTCAATACAGTCTGTTTTAATTTGAGCCATACATGCTGAAAAATAAAAGCATGGCAAGTATGCAGTTTATTGTACAGTTCTGTGTCTGCTTTGAGTTAAAACAGTCCCTGGTGAGCAGAAAGCAACAATCATAAAACTGAGAGGAACATTTTAGATTTACTGCCACCTGTTAGCATGATTTCGAGCCGTGTAAGGCACATGCATTATCAGCCAGGTTCATGTCACAGTGTTGGTACTGGTGGCAACCATGGCTGCAGAAAGGAATGGTCAAGTGTCAGCTCTGTGGACTAGAGCAGACATTAGTGCTTGATTACAGGAAAGATAGCACACATTATCACTGTGCTTCTTCTGTCCTGTTTCTGGATAGGAACCATCTACTGGAGGTTCATTAGAAACCAGCCTCGAGGTGAGCCAGCTCTGTAAACTACAGCTGTCTAATTGGTTTTGCTTGTGTGCACTGTCTTTGCTTTTATAATGGGGAAAAGCAACACAGCCTTTCTAATTAGATTGTTAAACATAATAGCTGAATGGCACAGCAGTAAAGAATTTGCCCTACTCTTTGTAATTCCAAAATAAGGCACAGCAAAGATCCAGGATTTTTCCAGCCCATTTCCCCCATCGTCATATCCAATGGTAATGAGACTGGGTGGGTTTTTTTTTTACTTAAAATAATGCAAACGATTGTAGGCCTTGCTAAAATCCAAAATAAATGTCAAAACAGAATTCCAGGAGCAAACACATCTCTCCCTTTATTCTGTTGTCTCTGCTTTCATTTGCTCCAAATGCTGGGGTTATGCACTAATTGGTGTCTTTGTTGGCAGTTGACACAGGAGGAAAAAATGTACAGGCTTGGAAGATGAACTCTCCTCTCTGCCTGGAGGTGGTCCCCCTCAACCAAGGCTGAAATACACTGGTACAGTGGGGAAAGCTCAAAAATTACCATTTGCTGCACCTGTTTTGTATATTAAGAAAGGAATTTAGTCTGTCAGTTCAGCACCTTTCATAGGCTCTAAATTGATTCAGAAGGAATAAGAAAGCTCCACAAAGCCAGTTTTCTTCTCAGAGCCTTAGATTCAAAGTTCTTGATTCTTTTATAGGTCCTTGCTGGTTTTTACATAAGGAGTTTGTCAGTATGTTGAGCATATGCTGAAGGATGCAGAGAGGCCGCTGTTTCCATTTGCTTTCTATAGAGTAATTCAACACATATTCTCACAGACATGATGTGGATATTTGGAAGGATTCCTAATACAGTTGCAGCTTTTCCCTTTTTTAACAATCACATTCTCTTTTCCTTTCACAAGTTGTCCTAGTGCAAAGAGTCTCCATGGGATCTATAGGATAAACAAAGCAATGGGCAAATAATCAGGTGTCAAACAACTGCAATTTGTATAGATTTTAAGTTTCAAGACACTCTTGACAACATGACAGTGAAATGCTAGCATATTTTACCACAGTCCTCAAATCAGTCAGTGACTCTGTCAGGTACCCTTTCTAATTCCTCAGTTAGCAAATGTGGAAAAGGAAGATGGTTTGGTAGAATAAACAAACATGAACTTCCTCATAAATGATGTATTTGAAAAGGTACGTTCTTCCGTACTCATGCAAAATAGTCATTTTTCTGGATTAGCACAGAAATTGATGTTTGAGATGTATGAAAGATGTCACGGGACACAGCAAACTATTCAATGTGCAACTGCAGTAAATAACAAGAGGAACCAGCTGCACAACTTTCACATGGATGTCTCAAAGGAAACAGAAAATTAATAACAAAAGATAAGTGCACTACACTGAATATTTAGCATGTATTTCTCTCTACTGCCTTCAGCCTTCTGAGTCAAAATGAATTTGATTTCTAAACAGTGGCACTTGCTTATCTCTCAGGGTTGCACCTTGTTCTGCAGAACATCAGAACTAGAAGTCTGAAACTAATTGGTTGAACGTCATCTTGCACACTCCCTCTATTATGTCATGGTCACACAACCCTGAATTACCAGAAACACTCACAGCAAGTAGAACTCATTTTGTTTTCAGAGTTGGACACTTCTTCTTTTTCTTTTATCTATAAAACATGAGTCCATATCATACAACTCTTCTAGTTCTTGAGAAATTACGATGTTTAGGTAAGAACTGTAAATAGCAAATACTGAAATATTTCTGTAACTCTAGAGGATCCCAAAAAGCAAATTCTTTTCTGTAAGAGATTATGTCTGAATATGAATACGACAATTAGGTAATTTTAAGAAATTGACATTCATTCCTTATCTTTCTGGCTCATCTGATTATGACATAAACATAATTTTAATAAGTAGATATGAGTCTATCACAATTGTATTCACTATCCAAGATCTTACCAGAATAGTAACACCTGATACCAAAACTTAAGTTTCTAAGACCTCCGTTAAAGACCTTATTCATAAAATGGGTCTGAAGAGGCCCTAGAGGGTCATTTGATGGTTTTTATTGTTACATGAAGTTGCTCAGGGCTTTTTTTATGTCAAATTTTGATTATCTCCAGGGATGGAGTTTTCCCATCTCCAGACAATTTGCAACAGTGTTAAACAACCCTCATGGTGAAATTCATTTCCTGATATCCAATAAAAATTTTCTTATTTTGCAGTTTGCATGTATTTTGTCTTCCAGACTTCCAGCATCATGCTTTTACATTAGAAAGTACCAGTTCTCAAAACCCGGTAATTTTGTGGCACTTTACCTGTTTTAACCAGACTCTGTGAAGAGATTTTCTGTACTTAATGAGACAACAGGTGACAGGAGACCCAGCAATGTAGTGAGCAAATATTTTTCCATAAGTAAGAGCCCCTTCCAGAAGATACTACTCAGCCTTGATTCAGATCCTTTCTTCTTGATCCAATGATATGAAGTGAAACAGGCCCAAACGCAGACACAAACCTATTTGTTAGGGCACTCATCTACATTAAGTAGCCTTGATTCTTCACTGTGAATCAAGCCAGACAAGAGCTTGGCTTTTCCCCAAACACTCTTCAGCAAATGCTTTAGGCAGAAACCTACTGTTCTGGGTAAGATTCTCACAAATTCCAGAATTTCAAGGAGTGCTTCTACCTTACTTGTACGTAAAATGAAACCATTGTTCTCTGGCCAGACACAGACACAGATTCTGCCAAATTTATAGAAGACAAGAAGGCTGGAATTCATCTCATTTAACCCAAACCATGCTCTTATCCATGGAAAGAATTAGTATTTTCTGGGGTGTGATACATCTGGTCTTTCTTAGATACCTTAGGTGAGACTTCTCTTCCCAGATGTTCTTACATCCAAGCTCGCCTCACAAGCCAGTGGACCAAAAAAAAAAAAAAAAAAACAACAACCCTAGAGTATGATTTGCTTTATTCTAAGGTAAAGGTCTAAAATTCTCTAAAATTTTTAATTTCTTTCCATTGACTATAAGCAGAACAAAGAAACTCAGGAAAAAACATCTTTCTCATGGACATCTGACACTGGATGCAATTAATTACATCATAAGAGGAAGATTTTGTACCCATTTGTATTTTGAGTTATGGCTCCTATTCAGCTTTAATGATGAGAGGGTGAAAACAGGGATTTAAGAGAAGTATGAGGGTGTTTTCTTGGGTATGCTATGGGCTTTAGCAGGCTTTGGAAGAAAACTTATACTGTGCTCTTTCTTAGGATATATGTTGAAACATGTTTCTGTTGTCGGAGATTAAATAATTAGTAGAACATGGTCAAGATCAAACAGCTGTTCTATGTCATAGCTAATTTGAGAGTTACCACAAGAATGATAACTAGGGATTCCTGCTGGTCTGATACCTGCTGTAGCTAACCATGTGGATTCAGAGTGAAATGTAATACACTTGTATTGTGTTTAATTCAAGTTGTCATAAGGTGTTAATTTAAGAACTGAATATATTTTTACCACTCTTCATCTCTCAGTTGCTATTAACATAAAAATTAATAATGGGCTTCTATTCTAAGCAAGAATAGTTAAACACCTGGCCAGTGACCTCTCAGACACAAGTTTCAAAAAAAAAATGCAATAAAAAGCTTTACACTGTTGTTATGCACAGTTTTATCACAAAGTAGTCTCACAGTACTGTTACTGCATCTTGGGGGAAGGGGGTGATTATTTTCCTTCTTTCTTTTCTTTCTTTTCTCTCTTTTTCTCTTCTTTGTATTTTCTTTCTTTTCTCTCTTTTTCTCTTCTCTTTCTTTTTCTTTCTTTCTCTTTCTTTCTTTCTTTCTTTCTTTCTTTCTTTCTTTCTTTCTTTCTTTCTTTCTTTCTTTCTTT
>JAWWEU010000001.1:45647928-45673440 GCA_035583155.1 Acropternis orthonyx | reverse complement strand
GCCTGGGGTAAAGTACATAGATGTTTTGTAAATGTGTGTAAATATATATATTATATATATATATATATATATATATATATGTTTTTCAGTTTTAAGGGTTTTTTTCCTCACTCCTTTACTGGGATTCTGTGTGGCTCATGGGAACCTTGGCATTTTGCCAAGGTCAAAAGCAAAACAAGCCACCTTGCTGTTTTCTCTGGTGTAAATGCAATGCATATTCAGAGCTTTTGGATTTCACTTTTACTGTCCTTTAGCTGTCTTCCTACCATTCATGACTGGCTTTTAACTGAGCTTAGAAGTGCATTGTTTGTTTTACTCTGGGATTTTTTTGCTTGTATGTTTGATTATATTTTTTTGTAAAGCCATATATCACGAAGTGTCCAGAGGAAGCTCCTCCAGAGATTCCTTTTTCACTCTTTCATATGTCTAGAATCACATCTCATTTATAGTGGTATAATTCCAGCAGAGACAATGAAAGTAAAATTAAGTGACCTCTCAGTGGCGAGGATGCAGTACTGCCAGAAGCTGTAAAGGGCATCTGAACCATGATTAGTCTTGGAGAGCAGGCTTGAAGGTGCTGTCCCAGATAACAGAACAAGAAAACTATGCATATCTTGTAGCCTTCTGCAGAAAGATTAATCTTTCAAATTCCTGTCTATTTGAAAAAACATGAACATTTTGACACAATAGGAGAGATCTATATTATTAGAGTGGTCTCAGTCCTTCTTATTCTAAGGATGGGAGATTTTTGTGAGGGGTAAAATTAACAACATGACAACTGTTCTAGAGTGCATGTAGTGGCTTATATGTGTGAGAAAGTATACAGATATTCCTTCTCCGATTTTGTAACTGTAACTCAGGTTTATGAACTTTATCATACAGTCATGGTCTTTATTGCATCCAGAGAAAGCTTTTTGTGGGTTTTGACTTAGACATGGATGAATCATGATCAAAAGTGAATGATGGTCAAAAGCAATTGACTCTTTTCTCCGTTCTTTAATACCTGCTTGACCAAGGTCAGAATTGGCCTGCTAGGCCCCACAGACATTCACAGGACAGAACACAGACCGTGGAAGTTTGTAAAAGGACTGAGGGAATGGGCTCATTCTGTCCTGAGGTTTCCGGCACAGCTGTGTGGGGCAGAGGGAGGAGCAGGGAGTGGCTGTGGTGCCCCTACCATGGAAGCTACACAGGCTGTACAGCAAAGCCCTCCCAGGCAGCCAGCAGGAGGACCAAGCCAGAGCATGGACACACTCTGCTACTCACAGGAGTGCCAGGGACAGTGAGGGAACTGTATGCCTGCCGAAGAGAAGCCTCTCTCTATATATACCCTGTCAGTATGGGGAACTTAAGGAGTGGAGGATGTAGAGGACTCTGCTTGTAGTCCTGTCCTACACCTGTCCTACAGAGAATGCAGGAACAGGCAATGGGACTGTTAGGGCACCCCAGAGGTGGGAAAAGCACGCAGGGCATGAAGCTGAGGAACAAGCCATTTCCAGTGGAGACAAGGGACACTGCCCACAGTAACAGGCTGTAGAGAAGGCTCGGGGTGGCCTAGGGCTCCATGGCAGACCCCTAGGTCTCAGTCCCTGCCCCACCGGTGCTGCAGTAGGGCAGGTTCAGCTCCCCACAGCACTGCCCTGGCTGGCCATGGGCCCCTCTCAGCCAAACCCCAGGGTAGATGGTCCAAGCTGTCCTTGATGGGCCCCAGGGAGGTGTCTGGATGTCTGGGGCTGGTCAGATGCCCTGCTGCCCTGGCATCCTACCATAGGAAGACCTGGAGCCTCTGGAGCCTGGACCACCCACCCCTGCAGCACCCGGTCTGTCTCCTAGGCTTCACCCCTTCTCCTCCAGAGCCTTTCTGCATGCATTGAGGTACTCTGGTACAATGTTTGCTAGGCAGTGGAGAGCAGGAATGGAATATCCCCTGCTACCAGCTCTGGCCCTGCTTAAACTTTGGTGCCAGCCTCATGTCCCCTACAGCAGGGAGGTGATCAGGAGCCTTGGGAATAGGAAGCCTCAGGACCAGATGGAAACCAATGCTTCACACCTTAAACTCTGTGCCCGAGGGCTCTTTTGCCTTCTGGAAAACAGAGAGGCAATGGGAAAGTCTATGGAAAGGCTGAAGCAGAAAACTACCTTCCCAGGCAAGGAGGGGAACAGCGACAGACAGTCCCAGTGCTGACCCGTAGCACATCCTCTGACCTGCTCCTTGGGATTGGCAGGTCCAGGCCAGGCTTAGCTTGGAGCAGACAGAGCAGCCCAGCACTCCGTGGTGATTTCACGTCATTGTTATTTTAGAGAAAAGTGTATAAACACTCATGCATAGGCTTCACTATGAAGCATCATTTAGCAATCTCTTCTCTTACAAGATTTCTTCCTCATGCATAAGCTATTAAGTATGATTGTTTAAGGAAGTTTACTGGAGTTACTAAACATTCTTGCCATATGTTTTTGGGGAGACTTGTTTTCCCTAGGCTTATAACCACATATCAGAATTTACAGCATATACTACATATACTCTTGGCAAATAGGACTATGGGAAAGAAATTATAGTGCAATAAATAATTTCTGTTTTCCCTCTTGTTTTAGTGATAGCACTGATGCAAATTACACAGGAAATATGACTTAAGTAAGCAGTTGTGTGGTTCAAAATGCTACTTAAACACTTTCAGGTCACCTCTGGGAATGTATTTCCCCAAGAATTTTATTTTCCTGGCTATATGTGAGTGCACATTTGTAACAGAAGTGTTCCTGTGTGGTAGTGGAAAGCCAATGGGGATGTGTTCTAGTGCATTAGGCTGGCATTTATTACAGCAAAACCTTGCTAAGGAGACTTAGTCTTTTGTAATTGAAATGAAACCCTTGGTTTTATTTCACCAGCATTCATAATGCCTATTTATAGGTAAATAGGGCCAATATTTGAGGGGAGAAATTTTCTATTGCAAAATGTTTTGAAAAATATTAGAAATTGAACTAGTATCTAATTTCTCTCTAGACTCCGCCCCTTACTTTTTAACATGCAGTTAAGTATTCTCCAACAAAAAAATACTTTATTCATTACCTCACATTAGAAGCTCCAACTCATCATCACACTTTTGTGTATTTGTTTGCGTGCATATTAACTTTACTGTCTATATCACACCTCAGTAACATGTGGTTTCTCTAATTCCTTCAGGTCACTACTCATCTCCTAGCTTAGAACTTGGGTTTTGACCAACAGTTCTTTTTCCAAAACACAGATACATTCCTTTGCATATAATCCTCAGCTTTAGTAACATCCATAAAGTCTAAGTCAGAAGGCTATGCTGTTGCTGCAGCTTGCACTGCTGTTCCAGGCTGCACAGGTTACTGGATACATGGACACTGTATCACAGTCTAGCAAACAACATCTGCTAGAGTGTTTAGAATTACATCAACGCCATGGAGAAATGCTTGCAAAACTCTTTGAAGATGAAAATTCATATGCATGGGATAATTGTATGCAAAATTCTAACAAAATTACACACAGATTCCCTCTTCATACCTTTTCTTTGCTGCCAAATACCTTATCAAAATCCCCAGCACCTTGTTTAGAAACATAGGTCTAAAAGTGTCTCTTTTGCAAAGGCACGTGAATGTAAACCAGCAAAATTATGGAGGTGGTAATTTCAGTTTACTGAACTTGGTTCAAATGACAGAGGTTAGGTTCATACAGCTACATGCCTATGGTCATGTCATATTAGTCTCTGTGCGTATTTGGTTCCCACAGAATACCACAATGTGTGTCTAGGGACTTTCATGGCACATAAAATGCAAGCAGCTCTTTGGAGGTCACATGATATGCTTTCTGTAGTTAATGTTACATAAGTATATAGCTGGATTGGGCAAAGGACCCCGTCTCTGAACTTTGTGAGCCTCCAAAATGCAGCTTACTGTCCTTGTGTACTGGCAGAAATGAAGCATGACCACCCAGGCAGTAAGGACTGAAGCACAGTGACGAGCTACAAATACAGGCTCCAGCTGGAGAACCAGATAAGCTTGCATCACAGAAGAAGGAACTGTTCTGAGAGCAGTTGTAGCACTGAAGTCCAGAGACAGCAGTTATCAACAGTTGCCCAAAAAAGCAGAATAGTATTCTTGGGTCCCATGAAGTTTAGATGATGTTCTTCCAGCCTTTGTGCATCTGTGTGTGTGCACACATCATTCCATTAGTTCATTTAATGACCGAGGGGGAAGGTGCCTGAAATTGTTTTTTACTTTCCTCTTCTATATTAAAAAAAAAAAAAGGCACAAAAAAAAAAAAAAAAAACCCACACAAAAAAACCCAAAAACAAAACAAAAAAAAAAAAAACACCCCACACCACACACAAAATAAACCCAACAACAAAAAACAAAACAAAACAAAACAAAAAAAAACTAAATGTTTGCTGATCCCAGACATGTGACCTTCTTGATATAAAATACAGGTTCTTAACTGTGGTCCTGCATATGATACTGTTATTGTAGAACCAACCCACTGTGAGCACAGTAATAGACTAGAATTTCTCCAGTTGCCATTTTCACTATTAGGTAAGCAAGGCTCAGTATCAACAGAGCACAAAACCTTAACAGTTTCCTTGTGCAATACAAAATACAAACCCCCAAATCTTTCTTTATTTCTCACACTGGAAAATGTTTATTAAATTTAATCTTCCCTCATATGGGGCAGCCTCCATCTCAAGCTGAGAATGTATGATTTATGAACAGTGATGAGCCTTCAGGAATTCTACAGCACAGTGTGAAAGAAAAAACTTTGGTCTTTCTAACTTGTAATATTCTCTTCTACTTAAATCTTTGTCTACTTCAGTTACTCATCAGGCTTCAATACTTGTCTAGTCCAACTTTTGGTCACCAGAAATGCAAATGTTTAGTCTAAGTTAATTGTCTTGGATGGGGAAAGACTGGCATTTCCAGAAGATAACCCTTTCTGCCTACTGAAACAATGTCCCTTTAAGTGTAATGAACACTTAAGGTGCTTGCAAAGGTCCCTGATTAAGGATCTTGCAAAGATCTTGATTATTTTTGTCCTTCAATTATAAATGAGATTTAGAGGGCTAGTCATGCCTAACATCAGGTGAGAAGTATGTTACCTTTCCAAACTTACTCTCAGGTTGTAAGTAAACTTCCATGCTTTCAACTTTACACAAGGCAAGTAATTCCTCAGACAATACTTCTTTTGCTTATTTAGTTCCACTTACATCTGAATTATTCACTGTGTTGTACTTTATAAACATTTACAGTTGATATGTTCTGAAGGGAACAAATAACAGTTTGCCTGCTATGAATGTGGACTTGTCTGCCAACTCCAATACCAGTTGTACAGAGAAAAAACTTCTTCACTTTCACCTTCAGGATATATGTTACTGTTATGGGAAGAATATTTTTCTGCTGAAAAGTAGTATTCAGTGTATAAACAATTCACTTTGCAGAGGAATCTGAAGCTTAAAAGATGCTGCTTTGGGAAAAATATTTCTAGCAAACTGTACAATAACTGTAGCTACTTTTTTCCTCTAAATTTGTGTTGTCATAAAAAAAATCCTTTCAACATTTTTTATACTAGAAACTTGTGGAATTATAAAATGGTTAAAAAAATGTTTTAATTTTGGGTTTAGTATTGGTGGAGAAGGAATCTGTGTCAAAATTTCTTACAAAAAATTGTTCAAGATGCTCTGAAATGCTTTGAAAACTGAGAAAAAAATGTGAAGCAGATTTGTACACTTAAGATGACTGATGTTTTTTGGATTGAAACATCTGGGTTTTACTCAGGATCGCAGCATTGCCATGGGGAATTATTATTTTGTTGAATCTCTTCACAGTTTTGGCAAATGTAAGAGCAGGTTCCCAAGTCAGATTGCACCAATGTGCCTTTGCAGCCCATTGGGACAAGCCTCAGTGAACACTCTTATCCCTCAGGGTATCTTTCCATGTGGCCTAGTTAATACTGAGGAAGAGATAAGCATCCTTGTGCCTGTAGTAAAATGAGACTGTAGCCCGGGAACTGGCAGTTACCACACAGCATCCAACACTTCAGATTTTAATAAGGTATGGTGGGAGACTTTCTTTTTTCCCAGTGGTCAAAGCCAAATTTCAAATCTCCACAAATTGGAATAAAGGCATATTCAGCATGTGTATTGCTGATTGTAATTCAGTGTACAATTTGTATCTATAGCTTTATATTCATCATGTCAGAGATGGTAGTGAGGACCACTACTAGGATCAAACTCAGACTCCGAGTTCCATGATTAATTCTTGCAGCATAAAGGGATCTTCAGTCCAAGTCTCCTGAAAGCTGTCTTGTAGCAAACAGAACGCTTAGCAGCTATCACTATCATTGCAAGCAGGACAAGTGTAAAGCCCTTCCTAAGTCAGTGGAAGGAACATCTTTGATTGTTCCACTTCAGTCAGGCACTGCTTGCACCTGCAGAGCCAGACAGCTGCCCTTGCTTCCCATGAAGTATTTGCTTGTGATATTCTGTGGGACCCCTCCACTAAGGTCACAAAAGGAGTTTTAGTAATGTACATCTTCTAAGACAATTGAGATAAGCAACATACAACAAGGATAGTACCATTTAGACTCTGTTTCAGTCTACATGAAGTCACCACTTCCAAAGTGTCACTGACATCCTTTCATTTAATTTTGAGCCCTTGTGCTAAGATGGCAACAGTGTGGCAAAGCAGCACAGGTCAACATACAGAGCTACACATAAGGGGAAGGCCACACTAGTTGAGATACCTTTTTCAAGAGCAAAGACACAAAAAACCTTTCTCTCATCTTGTTTTGTTAATGGATTCCAGAACCTTGATGCTTTTATGGCCATGAACTTGGCCTGGGAATTGAGCAAGTGGATATGCTAGTCCTGCAGGACAAGAGCCACCTCTTTCAGCTTTCAAACACAGCCAGCAGCACAAGTTTTGCTCCATAGTGCAACAGCTAGTGCTTCCTGTACTCTAGCTAACTCATTGGAAGCAAACTGTGGAAGCCTTACAGTGCCCTTGATGAAATGCTGCATGCACAGCACAGCTGCCATCCTTGGACTTGTTGACAATGCAGACACCAGCCTCTTGCTTGAAGGTGGATACTTGCACTACTCCCAAAACACTAAAGCAGTGTGAAGGGTCTGGAATCTACTGTTGAGAGGTACCAGCAGCTGTGTTTTCTTTGATGCTGAACTGTCCCAGCAAGGAGGTTGCTTGACAATTTGCTTTAAAACTGTGTTTTAACTAAATACACTTTTTTTCTGAGAACAAGGCAACATTCTAAAACAAACAAACAAACAAAAAAAACCCCACCAAAACAAACAAACAAAAAAAAACAAACACAAAACCAAAACCAAACCAAAAAAAACCCACCACATTTGAAAATTGAAATTAAATTTCACAAAAATCTTCAAATAAGATAATCTTTACTTTGTGTTCTGAGTTTAAAACTAGCAAATTACATGCTTACTAGCCAACCTCTCTGGAAAATGAGCTACCAGGAAGAAAAAGCTACTTATGAGCCACAAAGTCCCTGCTTAAACACTCTTTGGGAGTTTGGACAGAACAAGGCCTTCAGGGCTTGGCTTTGAAACATAGGCACCTCCAGTAAGGAGGAAAAACCAGAGGAAAAAGCATGTGAGTTTAATGTAAATAACTATATCCAGTCTCCCATGTTTGAACATTTATTCTAATGTGAAAGACCTTCTTTAAGCAGAAAGTGAATACCTGGTGTGTTTTGGATCCTAACCCAAGGGAATACACCCCCTCCCATCACACAGTGAAATCACATCCCTGCTGTTAATGGTTCCCTGCACAAAGACTAAGAGCCTCTTGCACGGTCTCCTGTTGCACTGCAGGGAGAATTTGGGACTTGCACTTAAAAGCACATGATTTCTGTTCCAGGATCATGATCCTTTTTCAGCTGGTTGCTGCACTGTATAGTCACATTTGCTTTGTAACCAAAGTGTGCTGGAAAGCTTCTCCAGTTTGATTATCCCTTCCAAAGCTGGTGAAAGCATGTCCTTTCTTTTTACCAAGTTATCTTGTTTAATCAGAACTAAGTAAACATATTACACACTAATAATAAAATCACTAGAAGTTCTCTACTTAATCTCTCTGATTTTATTTAAAGGACTCAAACAAAAACCAGCAGGATCTCTAATCTTATGATCAACAAAGTTGCATCACCACCAGCCTCTGTTTTATCTGTTTACAGATCAGGCTGATGTTGTTAGAGGGTGGTGACATTAACTGTTACTGTATCAGTAGATAATGCAATTGCATTAGGCAGGCTGAACTTCGCTGTCACTTCTGGTTGCAATTGCTTAGAGGAAACTCCAGAGACTATTTTTAATACCAGAAGACATACTTATGGCCAAGTTTGGAGCACTAGAGTGCAGAGTTGCCACTGAGGATGCCGTATGAGCCTTTGCTGAAGCCCCTGATCTTGCAGGAGACGAACCCCAGCTGCAATGCCTTTTGTCAGCGCATTTCCTTCATCAGGGCCAGGCAATCCCAGCGAACTGGGTATGGCAAGAGAAACCAGGAGCAACAAGTTCAGTCTGCTCCCGACTCCCTGGGCATGATATCCCTCCAGCTAAAACTTGTCCTCCAGCTAAAACTTGTCCTCCACTCTCACACTCTGCCTGGTTCCAGGGGGATCCTGGGTACAGCCAGATAAGGATGCAACTGGCAGTGCAGGAAGTCAACCACCAGCCCATTCAGAAGGCACCCTGAGATGGGGGCTGCCTGACATCTCAACTGCTGCACGGCTGCTGCGTCACCTCCCCTGCCCCCTCCGCAGGCTGTGTCCTGGAAAGAGCCGTAGCTGATTATCATCATGCCTCCCACATAAGAGGGATGTGCTGGAAGAAGCACTACTCCAGCGAGCCTCCCACAGCTCCTTGCTTGAAGTTAAAAGCCTTATCTAACCCTTAACAAATTCGAATAAAAGTACTAGGGAAGGAATTTTAATTGGCCATCACTGTAAATGCTTTGAAGATGCTGTGTCATTATTGACTAACTTTTAGCACACCTGAGCCAGTCACAGGGCAGTGATGTCACTTTTGAACCCAGGATATTACTGTTACTGTGTCCTAGCACCCCACTGTTTAACTGCATCATCTCTTTTCATTGAATAAATTTGTTGTGCCTCACAGTATCAATAAAACCTTGACCTGCTTCTGTGCTGAGTTTGTAGGGAGGGTTAATGCTGGTTTCTTCTCACACCTCTGCCTGGCACGGTTCCACCACCAGCACGTGGCTCATTCACATGCAATTTTGAGCACCCACAGAGCACAGCAGCATAGATAACCACCTCTTCTATCCCACTTCTTCACAGGAGTCCCCTCCCTACCCTGAGCTGAGCAACACAGTGTGTGTTGTTCCTCCTCCATGTAGCTGCCAAGGCAAAAAAGAGCGGGGAACAAGGACAGGACAAGGAAGGAGAGTTCATCTTAATTGACATGAAATCAGAAGTCATGCAAGTAGGAACCTGAAAGAATGCACGCTGAGTGCAACAAAATGTTCCATATGGCACTCAGGTACTAAGTGTTTGTCAGACAAGAAGTTAAATTCATAAAGAACTACTGCACAGCCCCGTCACAATGCTTTACAACAGACATGAGAACTGTCTTTGTATCCTCTGCTGAAGGAAGCCAGAAACTGCATCGCAATCTTTTCAGGTGACCTAACCATAAGATGCAGAGAACTTTTTGTCTCTTTTTGTTTAAGAAAAGGTCCTTTTAATTATAAGTAAATGGCATCTGATATTTAGGTGTCTGATGACCTTTGGCTCCTGTAAGATCACAGTAAAATCTTAGGAATACTTCCACTATAAAATACAATACATGATGATGCCAAGAGGAAGAAACCTGTGTGACTATTGTCAGCTTTAGTAGGGATGTACAGGACTAAATCTGAAGCTTATGCACAAAAGTAAAGGAGACAATATTTATTGAAATTCTGTTGACACTGATAACTAAAAAACATCACTCTTTTATATTTTTGGTTGGCATGCTATGTTATTCATTCAATGGACCATTTTAAAGGCCCTTTTCAAACATCCGGGACAAAAAAGCAACATTTTATTACACTTATTAACAGTTCCTTAACAGTTCTTTTCAGACTCCAAATTTCTTCCCTGCTTTTAAATCACTAGTTACAAATTTTTGAGAATGGTTTTTACTTCCTTCTTCTATCCTAGCATGTAGCCAGCATGAGTGTGCAGTATATGCACCATGCATAACCAGTGCTAGAGGCAACTGCAGTGGGAACAAAGGACTGCCGTGGCAGAGGGACAGACATCCTCTCCATGGATGGGGGAAGGCTTCCAGCACCCTTGGCCCTACCAGTAGTCTGTCCCTGAGAGCCCCAGTCTGCAAGACAGCAACAGTTACAGACCACAAAAGTAGTTCTACCCTTACAAGAAAGTCTATTCATTTGTATATATTGGTGAGGGCTTTAGAAACATTAAGCCTATTCCAGCGAAGGTCAGTAGGTGGTATATGTGCTACCCTGAGATGCTGAAATGCCTGAGTAAAAATAGACTGTTGAACGAGGGACCTTCTACAAATGAATTTTCTAATAGCTTTGATATTGTTGTCAGACAGATTTTATGGATGAACTGAAACTAGCCTGAACTTGCTATGCCACCCAGGTTCATCAAAAACTGCAGGAGGAGCTTGGATGGGGAGGGGAGAAAGGCCCTAAAGGTGGTTCCCACCACCTTTAAACCTAGACCAGTTGTCTAGAACAGCCTCCATGCTCTCTTTGTGGTTCGCCATCATCTGGAAGAAATCATCTAAACTGTCACAGTTCCCAGACGAAACCATGCAAAATAGGTGATGGACAAGTATACAGAATCCAGTAACATCAGCCTGAGAAAGTTCAGGTTGGATGTTTCTTTCAGACAAGCACTTCATATCCATCATGACCTTCAGAGACTGTAAACTCTTATCCTGTTGAGGTTATTTTAAATCAAAGGCCAATGTGCCAGCAGCTGCACAAGTGAGGAATGCCTAAGAAAATAAATACCAGTTAGAGTGCTATTTAATGCTGTTAACTGCAGTGGGTGGAGGCTGGAGGGCAGTAGCTTTTAACAGGTTTTATTTGAAAGACTAACTCAGTGCCGTTGTCACGACAGTTGTCTTTGTGACTGAAGTTGTATTGCTAACAGATGGAAATCTGGCAGCTTTTTCTAATTTATGCAGATGCTTTGCAGAAGGAATTACCATCCTAAGTGATTCTAATATTAACCTTACACGAACCTTTCTCCACTGTGTTAATAAATAGAACATTTTAAGGCTGTTCTGCTCAAAACAGTCAGAAATGTTCAACTGTGTGTCCCTTTTAATCTCTCCAGTTACTCTTACATTTAAGAATTAAATTATATTTTTTTATAAAATCTCTTACTGATATGTAGCAAAAGCCAGCCTAGTGCTTAAAATACCCCTTTTAATTATAAAATTACCTACCAGGTTGTGTCTTCATTAATGAGCTAAGCTTGTGGACTGTCTTGTTCTTGAAAACTGGCATTCAGTACAATAGCTAACAAGAATGATTTAACAAGAGAAGTATCTAAACTGGCAATCATTTAAAAGGACTGAATAATATTCTTAATAGCTGTGTAATGTTTCATGTTTTTTGCTTTGATTGGCACTTTTTTAATTGTTAACACTCTTTTCAGACTGGCAACACATTGCCTCATTCTAATCTACAGCGAGCCCTACTGTATCACACACTATTGCAAGTGCTAAACATGCTCAGAAACACATACCACTGAGAGGTTTTGAGGCATTATGTGTATTCTATGGTTCTTTCTGTGTTCTTTAAGCAGATTTTAGGAAATCAGAAGACCATATACTTTTGCTTTGCCCTTTGACAGTTTGCAAATACGAGTGCTGTAGAACTTCCTGATTAAAGTGTATTTGTTTCATGAATGCCCTGACCAGCTCAGTGAAAGGAATACTTGCTATTGCAACTATATCTCTTTGAGATGAGTGATCATGTGCATTCACACTGCAGTGACTTAAACAAAAGAGTAAAACTCTTGAAATTTTTCACTGTTTCTGTCAGTAAGACTTTGACCCTCACTAGCTGAAAGCAGTAGCCATGTAACTGTAAGGAACAGAGAAGAAAATATGTAATATAGAGACACACAGACCACTGGAGCATTTCAGAGAAGGAATAAACATTAGTTTTGACTCTTTGAACACTATTTGCATGACTCATGAGCCATGAGTTTTGGGTCTGAGAAATATGACTTGAACCAAAAAAGATGCCTTCCCTTAAATAACATACCCACACTAGGAAATAAATAGAGAAGTTAGATCCTAAGCTTAGATGCCATATCCAGGCAGATCAGACCTTTCCATGGAGTCTTTCAAATGCCTTTTCCCTTTGGCCAGTGTCTTTACAGGAAGCACAGACACTTCCTTTTGGAGGTCTTTTCTATCACTAACTTAGGAGTTAGGTGCAAGTCAGTTTTGTTGAGAGGATGATTATCCTCTGTTTTCCTGTGTTTACAAGAAGTCTGAGTTATCTGCAGCCCAGAATTGCCTGTCTTTTCAGAGTGCAGTCTGAGAAGTGGCAGCTTCAACACTGAAGCAGTCTTCTCAGCAGTCCCAAAGCGCAGAGACACTATGGTCAGAGAAGAGAAGTGAGTGTTGGTTAAAGTATAGGAAGCAAATTTCCAGGCGTGTAACTCAGGCTTCAGTGAAATTGTCTCTGTTTCCTGTCTGGAAAGCTCAGAGAGCTGTTACAGAGAGGAGAGTAAGTGCCCCAGTGGGGCAGACATACTTGCCTTTTGCTGCTTTACAGCCCAAAGGATGATCTTGGTTGCATATTAGTCTCTCTTCTTTTTCCCTAGCAATCAAGTGAGAAAAAAAATCTCAAGCTGGAGTGACTAAACATACCCTGGAACTACTTGTAAGTAAAAAATTTCCAGCTCCCTCCTGAGGGATCCATAAAATTTTTCTGGATTGTGTTGTTGAAGTGACCAGATAATTTGCTATTTCTACTTTATACAGGCATCTCTGCCAGGATACTTCACCTGTAGAACTTCAAAAAAGGGACAAACTTTTTCCTTAAGTCACTAAAATTTTGGCATCCAGTGTCCCAATGCTGGGATACAGAGATCCAGGTGGCAGAACAAGAATTGCACTCTGAGAAGGGTGAAATAATGACTGGGAAGGATGAAAAGTGATGAAGATGCTAGATATATCTCCCAGTTCTTCTGACTCTGAAATGGCAACTTGGCAAAGGAAACAACCACAGTTTGTTTTTCTAGTACTGGGGCTGAGAGATTGCAGGCTTCCTAGAATGGTTTAGCAGTCCCCCAACTTTGATTGAATAGACATGGGAGAGTAAGTGGCCACTTCTGAAACTAAGGGCATTTTGAAACAGAAAGGTCTTTCAGTTGCTTGACAAATGTTATGAGAGTCCAGAGGGTTAGACAATATGTCAGTTGGGAAGTACCATTAATCCCAAACAGTTTTACAAGAAGACTAAACCATAAAACCCCAAATTCTGTGCATAAGTAATACTACACAATTGAGTCTAGTAAGCATTTATAGCACTTTGTGCCTGAGGCGTCTTGTGAACTAAAAAAAGATCAAAGGCTGAGTGCCCTCAACACTCAGTCAGACCTTCA
This sequence comes from Acropternis orthonyx, assembly GCA_035583155.1. Lineage (NCBI taxonomy): Eukaryota > Metazoa > Chordata > Aves > Passeriformes > Rhinocryptidae > Acropternis > Acropternis orthonyx. Next base: position 45,659,789 of record JAWWEU010000001.1, on the reverse strand, counting down.
AGAACAGGTCTAATATCCCTTCTGGTTGATGACTGCCTCATAGGAAACACTGAGCAGCATGAAGAATAGGGCCCTAAATGCATATTTGGCACCCAGTTAAATTCTAGAGTAAGTAGTATTTTTTTAATCAGCATTTGTTACATCTCAGTATAAATTGCAGCTAAAAGAAATCTCATGCACCTGGTCTAAATCTTGGTCATTAATTAATTAGTCTGTCACTAACAAGATGTCTTTAGAACAAGAGTTAACCTATTTTAGTTAACCAGTTACTGCTATTGTTCATGTTTCTTCTGTTTTTCCTTCAATAGGCTCTTTATTGTATATTTCACTTACAAAATTCCATTACTTACATAGATAGTAATAACGCATGAAGTATGTCACCAGCTGTTTTCAACTTTTGTGACCTATGTAAACACTGAGCTTTGAAACAGCTTATGCTAACTTCTATTGAGAATAAGTTAATTCCTAAGCTGACTGATTCTAAGTATTTTAAAGGCTGGAAGTACATGGTCTCAAGTGAGCTTTACATTTTGTATTTCATCTCAAGACAAAGCTAAAACATTCACATGTCTAGCTAGAAAGCTATAAATCAGTGCAGCTCCTTATAATATTTGCACTGTCACAGGCTTTATACCCATATTTAAAAAGCATCTCTAACATTTGCAACACATTAAGTGACTCATGCTGCAAATTTCTCCAGGTAACAAAGTGCTCTGACAAGTATGGCACCATAATTTCTCTTGATTCTACACAGAGAAACTGCAAATGCACAGTCATATTCAAATAAACCTACTGTAACTTTAAAAATACATGATGAATATCTGTCAGACACAGTCATTGCTCTCTGAAAACCCAAGAAAGAGACGACCAGAAGCAGAATTATAAATAAAATACTGCTCTTTGTAGTAATCAAAACACTAGACAAAGACCCATATTCTGGTCTGTTCTTCTCCATATTCTGACTACTTGTGTTTATGTAGGATGCATTCATTGAAAATTTATAATTTCCATTTACTCTAAGATTCAGCCAAACTGGAGTAACCATTTTAGATCTGTGTGAGCATGCAAAACAATGAGCAATTATTCCTCCAAACCAGTTTCAAACTGATGCAATTCCCTGTATTGATTCCCCTACAGAGTATACCAACTGCGTGTTAAAACTTTCAGGGAGGTTTAACTTTCTTAATGGGCAGAATCTACCCTTGCATAATGCAGTCATGAAAGAACCTTCAGATAGAATCATAGAATGGTTAGGGTTGGAAGGGACCTGCACAATCATCTAGCTCAAAGCCCCCTGCTACATGTAGGGGCACTTTCCACTAGACCAGGTTGCTCAAAGCCCCATCCAACCTGTCCTTGAACGTCTCCAGGAATGTGAAGTCTACAGACACTCTGGGCAACCCCTTCAGTGTCTCACCGCTCTCACAGTAAAGAATTTCACCCTAATGTCTGATCTAAATCTGGATTCATTCAACTTAAGGCTGAAAAACACACAGAAATTTGCTATGCAAGGAATAATGTATATCACAGGAAGGGGCAGAGAGAGTCTCTGTTTCAGCTTCCCAGAGGTTTGAGTGATGGATCAGTGAATGCTAGATGGAGGACTGAAACTTGGTTTTCACTCCAAGACATATGCACTACATACAGAATGACAGCTCCTCTCTTCTCATGTATTCAGTGATGGTTGTTCACTGGACAAAAAAAAAAACCCAAAAACAAATCAGCCTTGACATATGAATTTCTAAGTCTTGTTTAGTGGTTTTTTTCCTTTGAATACAGGCCTTAATAAGATGGTTGCAGAAGTGTTTTCTAAGAAAAGAATTTAGTGACCAGATTACACATCTTTGGCAAATGTGTCTAGAGAATGAATTTCAGCTAGAATTTTCCAAAGTTATTTTTTTGCCTGTCTGCTATTCGAGCTAATTGCCATTTAGTGCTTCAAGTGCACTAATGACATTCAGTGTCATAAGCTAACATTTTACAGTTTGGACAAAATTAGCAATGACCAAGATATTGCACATTAACCCATAGCAAAGAAACACACTACATGACACCACACTGTTAATTCTGATTAAAAAGCTGAATTTGGTCTGCTTTGGCTGTGTAATACCAATTCAGTAAACAGAGCTAAGTGAACTGTAAACTGAGTCTGAAAGGAAAGAAGGGAATGGTTATGCCAGGATGAAGTTTAATGGATCTGTGGAACATACCAAAGTTACAACTGCTACCCAGAAATGTAAGAATTGACAGCACAATCAATTTATTTTAAAGTTGTTACTGTAAAGGGACTAAAATCACCACTTAGTGTCTCACTTTCTGGTCTTGAAAGAAATCTTTTTCTTAAGGACACTTGATTTAGACGTAAGGCAGGACACTGCATTTGAAGCAACTAACGTGTGGATCGTGCATCTCAAGTCCTTTCCACCTCAACCTGAGACACACCTGGAAGATATCATCACAGATCTCATGTCAACCCTTCCAGGAGGATATAAACCCAGGCTTTTTTATAGAATGCTTTCTTCCATATCACCTTAAATATTTTCACAATTTGGGAAAAAACCCTTCTTTATCTTACTAGAAGCATTAATGACTGATCAATTTCTTTTTCTCTGTACACTTAATTGCACAACCAATCAGTTTACCAGTAAACTCTTCAATCAGTTAATAAGACAGTTAATAATGTTAAAGCCCATTAACTCCCACCATTGTTAATTTCCCGTGTGTCAATTTAAATGTCAGAGGAAATTTTCCACTAGCATTTTTTTTGTGCATTTGTACATAAGGATACAGACCTTCCTACTCTTTAGTGCTGTACTTTTGAACAAAGCACTAATATTCTTTCATGATTTAACCCAACACTGTGTAAAACTAAGTAAATGCAAAACAAAGTCTTGACAGAATCAGGGTCATGTGTCTCAGACATGGAAAATTGCTTCAGTAGTCTTCGAACAGTGGTTTTTTCTCCTCCCCAATCCATTTTTGACAAATATATATATATATATATATAGTGTATGTTTGGGGTTTTTACTATCATTTTGTGGTTACTGACTAAGAAAAATAGAAAATCAGGGTTACTTGATAACAGAAAAACTGACATTTAGCCATGGCAGCATCAACTGCCCTTGGGAGTCCTGTGAATTTGTTGTGATGGTTGATCCTCATACATAGAGTAGCTACATCTACTGCTACTCATGCAATCTAGGAGAATGCCTTGCTAAATTTAGCACAATATTTATCCCTACTGTGCCTATGTGTTCTGATTAACTTGACTGTCCTTCACTGATGCCAGCAATCAGCTAAAGTGACTGACATTTCCAGTGTGATACCAACTAAAAGACTCTTTCAGCAGCTGTCAGCTGAAATACTTTGTAAAATTAATACATGTTTCCAATCCAGTTTAGTAAGCTGTGAATCACCTAACTCGTAATTAATTTTCTTGGAAGAAGTAGCTAAGATGACAGTCTGTTCATCCAGTTTCCTCATCTGTTTATGTAACAGCCCTCGTATTCAAATGTGAGTGTCTTCTTCATAAAAAAATGGTGACATTCTTGAAGGGAAGTAAAGAATGAAGTACTTTTCATTCATACACAGAATGACAGTAACTTAAGCACCAAGGTCTGAAGTTAGTCTATTTCTGAGCACATTCTGACATTTCACTCACCTTAGTTAAAGACATTTTAGCCTTTTAAATGTATTCGCTATTACCTTTTCCTACTGAGGGTATCAACTAGAGCATCATTTACTCGCTACCAAGCAAGCTTAACAAACTCATCTAAATTAAGACAGTTCCGTCCTGAGAAAGCAGTGTGAAAAAATTTTCTACTGACTTCCATAAATGCTGGATCACACATAAAAACCATCAGAGAGATGAAATAATTGTGATGGCTGGGAGGATGTAATAACCATAGCAAGAAAGGGAAAAGCAGAATGAGCTGTGCTCATTACTGGCATGAGTGGTACTAATCAAAAGCTGTGAGTACTATGAGCAGTCAACAGCAGACGGAGCAGTAGCACTGTCCAAGATTTTCACAGAAGATCTTCAGTACCTCTTGAACTCAACCAGTGACATAAAAGTCACAGGAATCATATCATACAGCCGTTTTGTGAGCCCTCTGTTTTTAGCATGCCTGATGGATCTCATTTGGCTTGATATAGAGCCATCAGAAGGTGGTTCAAACCAACACATTAAGAATATTTTATGGTTGGTAACTTTGGGAATCAAGATTGAAAGGAATACAGTTATTCCTCTAATTAAAATAATCCAGGTAATTATTGTGAAGGTTTAGAGAGGTGATGTTAACTGTGCTGACCTCTAGCAAAGACATCTACTTTCAAGGACTAAGGAACTAGTACATATATTGTGTGTCACGGCAACTGCAAATTTATCTTCCACATATTATATCTGCTTCTCCTGCATAATACTGCTGTAAATGTCTCTGACTGTAGGTCTTTGTCAGAAAGGGCTGTAAACATAAAATAGTCCCCTCCCTCCATGAGAAAAGACACAAAGTTGTGCCAGAACAGATTTTTATTGTTAAAAATTACATGGCTGACTATGCAAAAAATGCCAGATGTCATGGGGGGTGTTCTTCATCAAAAGTGATGAGGAGGTGCTGTCAAGTAATGCCAGAGGGAACGAATCCCCTAGCAAGGAGGCTTGGCACGGTTGCTGAAGAAGATCTAGCAAATGCAGAGGTTCAGGGGAGAGGGGATTGAGGTCAGAGAGATGGGAAAGGATTTTGTCAGCTGCACACTGGATTGACTGGGAGTTGTGGGAGACCAGTAGGAGAGAGCAGGAAGGAGAGTACAAACATCAGGAGAGAAGACTAGCTGTAGATGGAAACAACAGGGAGATGAATTTGGATGGGTGAAAAAAGAGCTACTAAGGTAGATCAGGGGTCTGGATGTGAAGGGAGAAGGAATGTAAAATCTAAGAACACTGACAAAGGTAATCATGTTATGCAGAGAGGATTGTAATAATGATGCTGAGGGAGGACAAAATTGTTCCTGGGTTCATTCTCTCACAAACAGAGGCCAATGGAAACCCTTGGTCCTCTGTGTATAGGCAAGTGCCAAGAAGAAAGTAAGCTGCAAATGGTGTAATCATTCGCTGCTCTCCAGGGGAAAGAAGAAGTTGAATTTTGGGTAGGTTTACAGGTGTCTTCCAGCTAGTGCACAGGAATTAGCATGGTAGAAATAACCAGGACCATAAGTAGATGTTGCTCGTGCTACAATGATCAGTTTTGAATGAAACGACTCTGTAACTGTTATGAGAGGTGTGTGACCACTGCAGACCTGCACTGCAGTGGAGAGCTGACATCTCTCACAGCAAATGCCACTGAAAGGTGTGTGGTGCTTATACAGCTGCTCATAAGACTTCGTAGGGTGCTGTTGGGAACAAAAAATTGATGTAGCAGCTGATGTTGTCAAATGGAGACTTACTTTTAAATTGATACAGGTCCTTTCTTACTGGAAGTTTTCATTATGAACTGTAACATTTATTTTAACAAACTTGTGGTTAAAAGAAGCATCACAGTACTAATCTTCATCACAGGATGGAAATGCTTCATCAAGGCATATTTTGTAACAATTACATCAATAATATATTTTGCCATCACAAAATACTTCCAGAAACTTTATGTGAGAAGTGCTATATTCAAACAGCCCAGAAACAAGGAAGTAGCCTTTTTAAGCCAAATTTCTGCCTCTGTATAAACCAAATGTTGAAAACAGGACCTGCCTTGAATGACACTGTGGTTTATGCAGCATGCTTTTATCTGAAATGCTGAGTAGAAGCTGAAAACTACCAATTATAAATCTGTTAATTTACATGAGGCTTTGCTTCTATTTTGGATAGTTTAGAAATGGTGATGTGTATTAATGGAGTGAATGCTAAGGAGAATGTGTAAGGTGTATGTTTCTGATGTCTGGCTTATTCCAGAACATATTTTTTTTATTTTTCAGCTTATAAATAAACAAACATTAAAAATTCAAAGTAGCTTGGGTTACCTTTCAGCGGGGAAAAAAAATTGGATGATTTAACATCCTTTTGAAACTTTTCCAGTCTCTCATTTTGTACCTCCTGGGCTGTGTGAAGATGTAATTAATAAAATCCTGTCATCAGGAGTTTCCTATTAAATTAAATAATTTCACACAGTTTTCTCTCCCTTTAATTCTGTTTAGCTGAATGTTTACTGATGAGTCAATTAGCCACTGCTTTGTTTGTTCAACTTAATGTCATCACATCACCATGAGATCACCACATCAACAAAAGCATTGTCATGTCTGGCTGGTTGCTACAGGATAGCCTCAGGCTGTCCACATCCAGGGGTCTGGCTGGTCAGTGACCTTGGTCTGCCTGCAAGTACCCAGGGTGACTCCTATGGTGCATGAGGGTTAGAAAATACTTTGTAATTATTGGTGATGATCATCCCTCCTTATGGTGCAACTCATCAAGCATGACATAAGGAGGTAGACCAGTCTGCAAAGGCAGCCATGACAACAAACCAAGGGCAAGTGAGTTAATGTCTGCAGCTGGAACAGACTTTGTTATGTGGTGACATTTACTGCGAGAAGTTGCATTTTTAAAGTACTGTCATTTATTAGGGAGAAAAGTAGAAGATATATCAGCCCAGAAGATTCCAATTATTTATATATACCTGGTCAAGCACAACTGGGCATCAGATTGTTTTTTGTGCATTAAGTGTTGCTACCACAGACTCCAATATTCTGGAGCTGAGCAGAAGATGGTAAAGGCATGTTAGTGTTACTCAAACCTAATGGCTGAATTACTTCTTTAAGTACAGTGCACATCTGCCAGGTTATGTCTCCAGAGATTGTTTTCCCAAATATCTGTTAAAGGACACAGTCCATCTCAAGGTACACTTAGGTATATCAGGGAGTGATATTTGTCAGAGGGGTTTTTTTGTTCAGTGGAGCTAAGATTGTCTCACAGAGATGCTGAAAATTTACATCATTCTCAAGGAGTGCATGTTGCCTTTCATGATTTAAACAAGATAAGTGGGTTCTTAACAAAGAAACTTCGTCAAGGGGGGCTGGATGTGATTAGAGCATAGACTTGTGGCCCCGTAGAAAAAGACTGCTGTTTTCCTCCTCTCTGCAAGCCTTTTAAAACCTTGCAATTCACCCCTAGTTTCTAGAAAGGGCAGAAGAAAACAAGTAAACTGTTTCAGGGAGAATAAAAGTTTGTGTTGATAACCAGTCATGAAGGATATCAAAGCTAACAAGGACAGGTCAGTCCACAAATTCTGGGATTTAGGGAAGTGAGGAGGAGAATCAAACAGTTGCACAGCACTCACTACATGGTCTGTGCCCTTCGTGTAGCACAGGCTCTAGGTCCTAATAATATTCTGGCACTGACGCATATTAACAGTGCAATTTCAATAATCAGCATATTTTATCAAATAATTGTTAGGCTGATGGTTATAAGAGGTGACACTGCCAATATCTCATAAAGGCTGAAAGAAATATTTCCCATTTCCACGCTGCATAAACAAAGCATGCCAGACAACCTCAGGAATGCTAATGATCTCCAGTACTTTAGTATATTAAGCATTCATCAGTTGAGCACAGACCACAACAATGTTTTGAGAGTCCTTAAACACATGAGAAACACATGAGAAATTATGTAAAGTTTATATGAGCTCATATAATCTTGGTTGGTTATACAGCCAAGCATAAGATCATAGAAATAAGGTCATGTGTACCATATCTTTCCTACTAGAAGGTTGTGCCCTACATTGTATTTGCTGGTGCCACATCCAGCCCCGATTTAATTGACTCAAGCAATGAGTCATACACTTCTTTCTCTGCGGCATTATTCCCCAGTCTAACAGATTACATTGTTGGGATTTCTTTTTTCCTTGATAATCAGACTTCACTGTCCTTAATTTCATCCCATTATATAATACCTCACATTTATGCTGTAACTGCCATCCTAAAGCTTTGCAAGTGTTAATTGTGTTTCATAACAGCCCCCCATGAAATAGATAAGTTCTGAGTCAAAGATACAAAAACCTGAGTTACTTGCTGCAGGCCACATATGGGATCATATCGAGCACAACTGGGTCTGCCTCATTGACTGAGAGCTGTTTGCATGCAGTTTATGCAATAACCAAGAACTCTTTTCCAGGATGTAGCCCTATCCTCTTCTAGTAATGTCTATCTGCACTGTGAAAAACAGTTCACTCTTTCATTAATGTTTTTGTCTTTCACATATTCATATGTATATCTTCTCCTAGTCATTATTTTTATACTGTTGATATTTGCTCTACCTATAAATAAACCAAGCCCTTTATTATGTGGCTCTTTTCTCTCTGATCTGGAGACATGTCTTTGCAGATTATGTGTCCAGAATGATTCTCTGTGGAGTTTATGGAGACAAGTCATGCCATGACTGTTAGCCTCTCAGGCTGTGACATGATACAAGAGGCATAATCCAGCTGGCTACTCCAGACTTTGTCAGCTGAGACACAGTAGCTCACTGTGCATGTGCGGTTAGCCCATTGTGAAGCAAAGTAATGTGGGTTCATGTGAGTCAGCATCCACTGACCTTGTGTTTCCACGCAGTGCAGTGATGTACCTTTGTTCAGTTATGTCATCTGAAATGAATGACCCTGACTAAAGCTGGGGGACAGGAACCTCTACAGCCAGCACAGGCCTTCTGTCTGACAAACCCGAAATTTTCTTTAATTAATGTATTTGGGTTTAGAATACACAATTAGAAACAGCATTTTGTTGTGTATATCAACATAGGAACTCAGATTTCTAATTAAAGCAACTCAGGCAATATTCTAGATTATAATGCAAATGCAAGCAAGAGCTAGAAATTTTCTGGATACTTTGAAAACTACTGTATTTGGGTTTTATATCTCTCACTGAACATAATTTCTTTCTGAGTATTTTTCTTCCACTTGCTTACTAGATTTTGGGTGATATTTCTTGGACAAGTGATTTTCTAAATCAGATTTAACCTCACTGCTAATTTTGTTTTTACAACACCTTCCTCTCAGATTATTTTGTTTCATCTTTCTGTTGTCTTCCCTGCTTTTGTTACACTTTCTTAATGAAATGAAAGGTAAAGTGGATGATAGAGATTCCTGACACGTAAAATTCAAATGCATATTTGCAAAAATATCTAAAATGGTGGTGGACTTGACATTTTTTGGTGCTGTGCTACGTACAATATAGAGGTCATAACACATGCAAAAGTGGGTTTTTTCCTACAAGGAAGTTTTCATACAATATCTTCTCTCGAAGAAACTTTATGCAGCACCCATCCCTTCAGCCTGCCAAAAGCAAATCTATGTAAGGAAACCTATCAGTCCTCCCCTGCCTGAGTGAAATAGTCCTGGAATATGAAAAAGATCTTTATTTCCAAAGAAAAATAATCAAAGACAGTTCAGAGTATGAAATAGTGGTTGTCTCACCTGCATAACAAAATGGGTGTTTCTGAGCTATTCACCTAACTTTGAAATTGCTTTCAAAAAGGTCCACAGAAACTGAGGTTAACATCTTCCATTAGCCAGCCCTGCAGCTCACAGATCTCACAAAAAAAAAAAAAAAAAAAAAAAAAAAAAAAAAAAAAAAAAAAAAAATCTGCTACTTGTGCATAATTAAAGGATCTGCAAACTACCAGTCAAGATAAAAAGATCAAGGGCTATCATAAATCATGCTGCCTCAAGGGATGAGCTCACCAGCAGCAGGAAAAGATGTGTGTTTTCCTTCTGTGAGGATTACTTGCTCTGGTATGGTATAGGAGTTGACTCTCTAGTAGCTCTACTTAAGGACACAATGAAGTCTTTTTTCTAGGACAGCTCCTGTGTCCAAAAATGCTGTCAAATTATTTGCCTATCTGGCCTGGCATTTAGCCAGGGACCACACTGAGCAGAGCTAATGTGGAATTTTGTTTATTTACTTCATGAGAAAGTGCTTATGGAGCAACACTGAAATTTCTGTCATAGAAATGTGTCAACTCAGATAAAGCCTTTGCCAGGAAAGTTTCATGTTCTACAGAACTCAAGCTAGAAAGACTTAAAGACAGGCAGAGGTCTCCAGCTGATGGAAGCAGAGAATTCAGTATGTCTTCTCCCTATGTTTTGTCCCAGACAACAGTTTTAAGTAGCAAGCCCCAGCTACGTCACTTGCACCTATTTTGTCATTTTTTAAGAAGGTGTCAAAAGAACTTAACTTTTTTTTCCCTTCGTTTCCTATTTTTCTTCCATATTGGGTTTATCACAATGTGGAACACTGACAAACACTGAAGCCTGCAAAATAAATCTTGCTTTCTATCTGTTCCTAATACTATATTTGTAACCAAGAGCAATTTCTTCCTAGGACCCTATGTAGTCTTGGGGAATCTGGAAGCAAAACAAAATGTTGATTAAAAGTCTTGAGCTCAAGCTCTATCCCAGTCTGACATTTATAAACTGTTTTCATGTCAATAAATAATTTTTTTAATGTGTTTACAGAGAAAGCAAACAAATCTTCCCTCCACTCCCCCCATCCCTCACTGCCTCCATCCCCCATCAGTGTTATCCTTTTTAATCTGGAAATTTTGTTCTAGTAAATATACAAAACCCTGAAAACTCTTTCAGAACAGTTAGTCTTATAAGACAGCAGTGGGAAAATTCAGCAGTGGGAAATTTAGGAAATTTCCACGTGTCCTACATTTATAGCCAGTTTTCAGTTACACTTCTCTATGATTTTTTTTTTTCAGTCTGACTGCATAAAATATCACTTTTACAGGCAGACAGGGAGCAGAAAAGGTAAATAAGGTAGACAGGATGCATTGACTCATTCTACCTGTGCAAGGTAATTGTCCTGTGACTGTAGTAGCTTTTCATCCCCCTTGCTTGAGCTCATGCCTTTCCCTACCACAGAAGAGGCTTAAAACAGGCTCCATGCAGCAGCCAGCCAAGAGCACCTCAGGATTACCCTCCCTTCCAGCACTGGAGGGAATACAGTTGTTGCAGCTAATTATGACTGCTCATAGGTAATCTCTAGTAATACTCACCTGGAAAATCTCAGTTTTGCCAGAAAATCCAAGTTTGGATATATTAAAATGTAAAATCAGTAAAAGTCAAAGCTGAGAAGGGCCAGATAACTGTCACTACGGGTCATTTCTGCACCTTTCCTACTGGTTTTCGCCACACACGCATGCAAAACAAAGCACATGAATGATGGGGTGTTTGTTACATCTAACCCAGCTGGATCCTGTAGTCTTCAGCTACCATGAACTCCCAGGGAAGCACTGAATTTCCTGAACATAGGTTTCTCATGCCATTTCAGATAGTGCAGAATATCTGGTATGACTTTCAATCGTGGCTTTAGAAGGGTGTGGCTCATGGATCCCCAAATCCCTTCTATTAGCTCTATCTGGGTGGCTAAGTTACTTTAAAGCATCTAAAATGTTCAGACTGTATATTATCTAAAATGGTCACACTGTATTTTTGCAATGGGCCCCTGCTTTCTGTGTTGTAAGCTATGGAAAACATGCTTTTTCACTTTCATGAGAATCCCCAAGTGTGAGAAGACCAGAATGAGGCAAAATCTCACCAGAGTCTGGTTTACTTCTGCAGTTGTGACAGAGGTTTGGTGCACTGTATTTCAGAGACATCATTTGCTGTACATCACCTGGGGTGGCTCTAACTATGTGAGGGTAAAGGTCTTCCCTGAAATTGCATACTGTCCAGCACTGTCTTCACATCCACAGTCAGACTTTTCAGAAACTATAAAGCAAAAACACCCTCTTGTGCCTAGTGTGTCCTGAAATTGCAACCTAGGACATCCATTCCTTGGCAGCAACTGCACCAACGTGCCCTGTCTGGGACTGCGGGGGG
>JAWWEU010000001.1:45624052-45647898 GCA_035583155.1 Acropternis orthonyx | reverse complement strand
TCCAGGAGAACAGCTCCTCACCAAGAGAATCTGTTCTTCAGGACAACAGCAGGCTGACTTTTGGTGGGCATTACAGGGAGCCCAGGCTGGCCACAGCCCTGGAAGTGGAGCTGTGAGACCACAGGGGAAAATTCTTACCTAGCAGGCTTTAAAACAAAGGTGCAATCCTAGCATGTTTATTATCAAAGTGGGAATGGACACAATATAAAGTTGTTAAGCTTTAAAAAAGAAAAATCTCATTCACCCTTTTCCCCCACACATTTTCATCTGGTGGAAAATTTGATTCAAAAGGGAGTTGTGTGCTTTGGAAAATCTGGCCAGTGTGTCAGTTCAATTTAAAAAAGTGTGGAGAACAAAAAAAAACCAAGCTCCCAAGCTCATGATGATCCTTAAGGGAACTTAACTAAAGGTGTTGGTGAAAGAAAGGTAGGCAGTTAAGACTCTGCACCAGACAGGATATAGTGAGCCAGACTACTCTGTACCTGTAAAGACAATGTTTGTCCCATGTTCCCATCAATCTTTTCTTCCTCAGTCCCTGCTCTCTGACGAAGGTGAGGGGTATTGCAAGGAAGGAGGTAAATGGCAGGTAGTGATGCCATTTCTCAAGTCCAGCTTCCTAGTTAATAGCTTTTCCAAAATTTTTATTTCACTCTGCTTCTCTTTTCTCTCATATCAGGAATCTGACCCAGAACTTGCCTGGCACTTACCAAAAATTAATAGAAAAGGAAAGAAATACAGAAATCCTGTGCAGACAGGGTCATGTTCCAGTGAACTCATTCTAAACATAACTTTTTCATTTCAGCAATCCTGCTCTGGCAGCATCTGAATTCCCTGCTCACCTGGTGGCTAAGATTTAATGCCTCTATTCCCATCAGACTCCAGCGCTATAAAGGAAAACCTCTATGGCATACAGCAATGAGATAACAGTCTCCATGGGGCTGAGTTGCAGGACTTTTCATCTAAGGCTGAACAATTAACTTGCCATCATTCTGCTTTGCCTCCTACCATTCCTTTTCTCTACTCTCTGCTAAAGAAATTTGCATTTGTTCTCCACTTTCACACAGTATCATTAAAATCTGTCTCAGGCAACTTTCTCCTACAGCTGCCTGTAGGCCCTCCATACTCTTTCACCAGAGGGACCAGGCTACAACCAGCCCTGCCTGCCCTGGGAGTAGTGTGAGCAGCCCACAGATGAAGAAACACAAGACAATAGGCAGCAGCCTCCAAAAACTTGTTTAAAACTTAGCTTTTCTGTGCTTTGACTAGTACTAATTTCGGGAACAACAAAACAGCATAATATGTCTGAGAGCTCATTATAACTGATAGAGATGAAATTGTACGGAGCTTATGAAACAGAAAGTGGGGAAATATGGACCTTTTTTCTTTTCTTTTTTCTTTTTTTTTTCTTTTTTTTTTTTTTTAGAAACTCTGGCCTTTTTTGCCTTTCCTTATCCATAAAGGAGTTGATACATTAATTTTGGTTTTACAAACGATTAACACACAGGGCAGGGAGTCAGGACTCCTTCTGGTACAGGATTTTTGCATGACCTTGATAGGTTATCCTAATGGGATCATGACGATGCTCAGCAACTCTGAAAATCAGGCCACAGAGGTGTCTAAATATGGATGAGATGCCCACATTTCAAATGCTGAACTTAACCACTTTGCCCTTCTGTTTCCCTACTTACAAGAAATCAAGCTAATAACATTTTGTCAGGCTCAATACTTTACTGATAAAAGAAACTGCAGTGACTGGCATAAATTTCTAGCAAAAGTATGTTAATTCATTTTAAAAGGCCAATTAGGATGGCAAGATGAAGTTGCTATATAAATGCAAACTACCTCACAAAATTTTTCTTTTCTATTCAGATATATAGTTCATACTTGCAAATATGTGTATCAGATCACTGTCTTATTAGAGTCAAGAAAGTGTTTCAAAGCAAATGGATTAGTATTAGCATATTTTCCTGTCACAAAAATAATATCTGCAATACAGATAAAGAATGAGAAACAAATAGATATTACAGAGAGCAACTTCCATTTGAAAGATGTGCTCAAAGTTTCACACTAATGAAATGTCATAGGCTTTCTAAAAATTATAGATCATAAGTTTCTGACACAGAAGGTTACTTTGCTTTGGACTTCATATGATGGATAAAGATGAATTAATCACTGTAGTAGAAGTTGGTCGTTGCCTAGGAACCAATGATCATGACCTCATTGCATTCAATATACCCAAACAAAGGATAGCTCCAAAGAATACAATATATGTGATGCTTCAGAATGGCTACTTCCAAAAATCTGAAGGAAACTTTGAATTTCATTAACTGAAAGAGAAATATTTTAAAGAAATTATGCTTATACAACTTTCTATTGAGCTACAGTTATACTTGTGCCAGTGGTGCTAATTTTTAATGTACCTGCTGAAGATAATAATGCTTCAAAGGACTAAGAGATACTCAGTTTAAAAAAAAATAATTAAATACACGACCAGAAATATGGATAACTACAGTTTGACCAGTTCAGCATTATATCCAGGCAAAAGGTAGAATGTGCTTCAGAATTAACCCATGTCAGTGACATAGCTGCTGTAAAACAAGTGAAAACCTAAATAGGTCATAGTCTTTTGGACTACAAATTCAGATGGCAAAGGTTATTTACAGATGTGACTTATTTGGGAATATTGTTAGTAATTTAAAACAATAAAACATAATATTCCGATTAAAAATAGCATTGTTCATCTCTGGAGCAGTGATTTAATTGATCCAAGTAATGGCCAAATGACAGCTCTTGAGCATTGATGGGAAAACTCAGTGAAAGGCTGTGTCCTAGTTGGATTATTTAAGGATTGTAACTATGCCTTACATTGTTCATTATTATTAATCAGGAGCAATAAGAAGAAATTTGGCACTCATTTAGAGATTAGTGAAACAATATAACATGATGGGGACCAGACAATTATTTAAAGCAATTCATTTGTTCAGTAAACTGGTATCTATGGAAAGAAAATGTATTTTAATATGGAGCAGAAGTATAAATCTGTTAAAAAAAATCTGTATAAAACTGCTACTAAAAGGTGTTGCCATGACATTTGACCTTGCTGCAAGTTCTTGTTAGTTAGAAAGTTATTATAGAGAAGAGATCAGATTTTAGTTTTCCTGTGTTTGTCCTCTGTCCCTAAGTCTCACTGGTAAGAGAGCAGGAACTGGACTGGCTGAAATTTCCATTTGTCCAAGCACAGCTGTCCTTATATTCTAAATGGAAAATCATTTGTCTAGGGTCAAGGAACAGATATGGCTCAAGAAATGGCTAACTGGTTCAAATACACAGGAAATCAGACTAGATTTCTAGTTGGTTTTTCTAGCCCTAAACCCCATAGATCATAAGCAACCTAATGCATAAAATGTTCAGCAAGGTGATATCTAAAGATTTTGCTTCAGTGTATTTGCTGTGTAAGAGAAAGCAGCATCTTCATCCCAAAGCCTGACACAAGCGACCGTTCTGCCCCTGCACAGAGCCAGCGTGTGCCACTTGCCAAGAAGCTTTTATATTCCCTTGAAATTCCTATACTTTTGTTTTTCTTTTCATCAGCAATTGATAAAATTTAGTTGAACATTTGAACCTTAAAAGAAGAATGTTTAGTATTTGAGATTGTCACTGAAAATTTAGATGCAGAAAAAAAGGAAATATTTCATCCTCTTGAGATGGCACATCTGCTCATTAAATTTGCACTAGACTTTACTGGTTTTGTTCTTTTTTCTCTCAACACCTGCCTCTACACCTGTGAAGACAAGTCAGACAGAGCAGTGCTAAATGGACATTAACCATGTGTACTGCCAATTCTCAAATCCAGTTTGTGTCAGGAAAGAATAGAAAAGAAGTTCTGAAAAGCAAGACTGACCATGAAAAAAATTACCCAAAATGGGCCAAGCCAGCATATGTGAGAGATCTACCTCACAGAAAATGTAGTGGCAATGCTGAAACTTTTGAAATAGTCAAAACAGGAAAAAGAGTTCAACTTAAGTGTAATCATGCCACAAGAGTTGTCCGAATAGTTCTTGGATCAATTCTCATGATCCTACTTAGAGTAATGTCAGAGCTTCCTGGTCATCTTCCAGAGAATGAACCAGCTGCCTGCCATCAACATCACAGCACTCACACACTCGTCTTTTCCTCTTCCTTACAAATTGGACTGCTATTGCTTTAAAGGCTCCTTCCCACTGGGTTTGTGCAGTTATGTTAAGAACAGTCATTTTATTAACAAGTACTTGACCTGTTGCTCATACTAACAACTATATGAATTAAGAAGTATTTCAAATAAACTATTCTTAATTATCACACTTTTAATATGTTAGTAAAAAAAATAAAAAAGATAACTGTGATATTCATATTCTGATTACTGTATAATGATACCTGGAAATAACATTTATATGACATACACATTCTCTGTGGATATCTAACATTCGTTTTTGCACTCTTTAAAATCATGTCACACTGCTACAGCACACTGAGAAATGGTGTTGAAAGAGGATAAAGGTGAAGATATGAGTAGATGAAATAAAGTAAGGGAGAGAAAAATGGCAACAAAGAAGGGATGGGAAGGACCTCAAGCAATCTATTTAGACATTCTGTGTCTGTCTCCTGCCCACCTTGTACTTTCAGAAGTCATTGGAAAGTTGAGCACCAAGACTGCAAAGACAAAGGCATACCTGTCCAGCTGACGTCTTCCTGCACTCAGCTCATCTGCACTTGGGAGTCACTGAGCAGTGACAGTGTGAAAGGCACCATGTCATTTCAGCACTTGTATGTATAAGGTTGAAGAATTTAAAAAATGGTAGAGCAACATGACAGGATATTAATTCTGAACAAAATGCCAGTTATTTCTGCAAATTATTTCTCAAATCTGTCACTTATTAAAAGAGAAAAAGAGAATTGAAAATCTGGATAATGACAAGGACAGTATTTCTGACAATTATCATCAGTGGATAAATACATACACTGTGGATGAAGTCCTGGCTTCACTAACTGTGACAGCAGGGCTTTTAACCGAGCTCTTTCAGGACCCTAAATAGCTACACAGTGCAGATAAATGGGCCAGAGATTACTACTGGGAGTTCAGAAAGAAATGGAAAGCTGAAACAGAGAAAAATAAGCAGGAAACACACAAAAATTATTGTGGTTTACTTGGATTTTTTTACCAGGTAATGTGTCCTCACCCGTAGTCCCCTACACTGCCCAAGGAAAGAAGTAAGCAAGAATCATTTTTTTTCAGTGTAATTGCATTCTTAAATATTTGTTTATTCAATTGCCTTTCAAACACCCTTTGACTGTAGAACTCTAGCACATCAGCACATATTTATCTGTCTGAATTGAGGACTTTTCATTCAAGGAAATGATTTTCACCCATGGAGCACTGGAAAGAAGTCACAGACAGGGATGGATTCACAGGAGGGGTATCTACAGCAGCAGTATCTGTCCACACCACCCCTCACCGTGTCAGTGGCAGCTGCTGCTGGTCTGGTACCACACTGTAGTCATGGCCCCGTTACACCATCATCCCCTCAGTCTGAGCAGGGCATTGTAGTGGTAGATCCTACTTGAATCCAGATGCTACAGCATCGCTTTGCTGCTGCTCAACACTAAACAAAGAAACACAGGTGGTAAGTAATAGATGCAGTTGCTTCACTCTAGCAAGGGGTGTTGCTCTACCTCAAATACGCTTGGACCTCCCAATGTTCAGCTGGTGCATTTTACAAATTTCTCAAGTAAAATCAGCTTTTCACTTAAATTTAGCAAGAAAGCAAGGTAAGGGTGACCTTTCACAGTCAAGGCTTACAAACAGTACTAAAAAGAACTCAGTGGAGTAAGTACCCCTGATACTAAAGATAATTTACTGGGTTATTTCATTACAAAGTAAATTGTTCACAGTATTTTATTAAATACTCATGCCAACGTCCATGTAAACAGAATGCTGTATTCATGAGGCAACCCTTATGAGAGGTAGTATAATTTTAGTGCCTTATACTTGAACTATGCTAAAAACACAGTGCATTGTCATCAGGGAAAAGTTATAGTAAAAAAATCACAACCTTGAAGACTGCATAGTTCTGAACAGCTGAGAATTAGGCAAGGGGTTACAGCACATTGTTCTCTGCTGGTCTATGGTATACAGCTAAAAAGCTACACTGGCTGCCCAGTTTGTTGCCTCTTCTCCTCGCCCAGTTTACACAAGCTGCCTTCTCTCCCCTGCCTCACTCTGCCAGGCTCACTCTTGAAACTCAGAATGAATTACAGGCAGAATGGCAGGAAGCAGGGGACACATGTCAAGCTCAATGAGTCCCTGCAAAACCCTTGTGGAGGAACAGTTCTACCTGGTTCCATCACTGAACTGCAAATCAAATGGGCAGAAGTCCAAGGGAAGCGCCTGCTGCATGCCGGCAGAGAGGTGATGTGTTCCCGTGTCAGATTTTTGGAACACAGCAGTAGCAGCTGAAAACAGTCAGAAGGCTTTAAGTATGTGCACAATCATCAGAAAGCGAGGGAGAGAGCCTCCACTAATGAGAGAGAACGTAAATAGAGCCTGAGAAACTGGAAACATTCTTTGGTTTGGCTTACAGCAGGAAAAAAAATCTTAAAAAACATTGTGCAGAGTGGGAAGAGAGGCCATTAATCACAGGAAATGCACTTCCTCAAGTACAGTAGGGATATGTGAGAGCCTGTCATTTCTCAGACCATTACTCAAAAACTTTCCAGAATTTTAGAATATGCTGAAGTCTCCCCAAGACCCAGCTGACATGACATCACAGCAGAGTGACTGACTTAACAATGGGGGCAAATAGCCTTGCTAGCCTGGAGAAAGACATAATTCCTAGGTTTGGAAGACCACCACAAATCTGACAGAGGTGCCCCACCTGTCTTGGCAAAAACAGCCCTTCCCAAATATATTGTTGGCCATGTGCATGAGATAAGTGACCTTGCCAGTGAACTCACTGAACTGTAAAAGAGTGTCCATTCTTGGCACTCTCCAATCTGATATGCCCTCTATGGCAATTATTAAAAAAATTACAGAAATATTTCAGAATCAGTGAGTAAATTGTCATGCCTTTTTCAACATCTGAAAAGAGTAAATTATTTAAACTTGAGTAGTATCTCTATGTTAAGTGGCTTTAGAACCTAAAAACCCAGAGTCAGAGGCAGTATTTGCATTATACAACCAATGATGGACTGTAAACTGTGAATTCTAGATGTCTGTGAGAGCCGGAAAAAATTAATCTCTTCTGAAAATCATATATTAGGGATTGGCAGGTTTTAAAAGTAGCAATTTCATATAAAGCATGCTGGTTTAGTAACAAGACCAGGCCCTTATTTGTCAGATCACCGCATTTGGTAATATCATCCATGCAAAGGCCTACACACAAATCCAGCCTTCAGAAAACCCCACTGAACTGAGGTAAATTCTCTCTAAAACAAAAATCCTTCACCAAATCCCCAAATAAGGTGGGAAAAAAACTCCAACAAGCATCAAGGAACAGGCCCAGGGAAGTTTTTTCTGCTGTGTGTTTTTGCCTCTAACTATAGGTAGCAACCATATTTTTTCCTATATTTTTGGATAGTATTTCTCTGTTAAAAGTGCAACAGACCTGTTCTGATAGAGAAACAGCAGGAGGGAAAGTATTTCCAAGAAGCTGTACCCATTAAACTGAGCCAACTGCACGCTGCATGAAGATATGCCAGCAGGAGCTGGGCTTTCTGTTCATAACTCCAGCTATCGGTGAGGCTCTCTGCTACCTTCTGTAACCCTATGGGGCTGTCCACACGTTGGCACTGGCTGCATGTTGCTGCCTCCCCACCAGCACAGCTCTTTGTAGCTGCTCGACTGTCTAAATGAAGAGGGAAATTACCAGGGAGAGCCATCAGCTCTGTTTGTAACCTGAAAATGCTTTTCCATGTTTATACGACTAACACCTTCATAAAAGCCCGGGTACAGAGTGAATGGTGAAAACTCGGATTTGAAATGGGCAGGCAGAGTTAAGGAAAGTGCTTTTTTAACTGCTGCTGCAAACATTATTGACAGCTAAGTGACATTGGAAATCCAAGAGGAGAGAGGGCACAGTGGAGCCCATCAGTTTAACTCTTCATCAGTGCACGTTTAATGGGACTTTCTGTTCAGCCATGTGAACTTTGAAATACCTAAGTTCAAATTTCACCTTCAGACTTCCCATCTGTTCTTTTTTCATCCTCAGACTTTCCATCTGCTCCCATCTAGGCCTTTCTAATGCCATGCCCAGTCAGACGGTATGGTTTTACCAGGTGCTTCTGTGTTGAAAATTTTATGGCATATAAGAAACAATAAAAATTTATGTTGTACATGTTACTTGTGCTAATTAATTCCATTGCACAACAATGTTTTTTAAATTATATTGTCCAGAAAGTCTGTTAAAATCTACTGTAGACAAATATGGCAATATTTTATAGCTTCTAATGCCAGATGGGTTTGGAGTTCAGACATTTGTGCTAATGCATTTTGTACTTAGGTGCTGTGCTGGGAAAAATCGACTCTCAGTGACAAAGAGGTAACATTAAAATATTGGTGCTAGCTAGGGGCAGTGAAAGCAAGGCAGTGGTGTGTTTTTCTGTACTAATTTTTTGCTGGAAATTGGTAGAGGATAAGCTGGTAGTGTGCCATTTTACAAATTTTATAAAAAGTGAATGATGTTGTTTCCTATTAATAATATGTAAATATTTTCATGTCTGGAAGAGCAAGAATGTACTGGCTAACAACCAAAGATGTTCTGGATAAAATCGCCTCCACCTGTTCAGAGGGCCATTGTGCTAGAAAAGAAAGAGTGTGAAATATGCAGCATTACGTTTCATATCATAGCAAGTCTAGTAAGAATAATTCGTGCATTAAAGAAAAAGAGTAACTATCCAATGGCATTCCTATAACTTCTTGATTCAAATTGTTGAATTCAAAGCCAAGAGATATTCTGAACTCCAAGTGCAAACAGTGGGTTACCCAGTGGGGCTTGTTTTGGACAGGGTTTTTTGTTTGCTTGTTTGTTCCACAAGACTGGGTAAATAAGGCTTCATGCCAAGAAAGAGTTTCCTTTCCTTGATTTTGCTCCCTCCCAAGCACTCTAATCCCTGTGCCTCCTATACGTGAGGAATCCAGAATGAGCCCAGGGATTTCACATTTGAACCCAAATGCTGTTAGGTATCAGACAACAAGGGTTTCCACCTCCGACAGTAGATTCAAAAGCAACCTCCTGCAAAAGGCTCTGTCATCTCCATCACTACAGGAAGCTCCCTGATGGCCAAACAGAATTTGTTTTTAAGTGGCAGCTCCATCAACATCACATCACAAGGGTTAAAAGGTGCAGAGTTGATGGGGGAATGGCTCTC
This sequence comes from Acropternis orthonyx, assembly GCA_035583155.1. Classification (NCBI taxonomy): domain Eukaryota; kingdom Metazoa; phylum Chordata; class Aves; order Passeriformes; family Rhinocryptidae; genus Acropternis; species Acropternis orthonyx. The sequence continues at coordinate 45,638,496 of JAWWEU010000001.1, read as the reverse complement.
AACAACAAAAATGGAAAGAGCAGCTTGTCTCATTTTCCTCAGCAAAGAGATCTCTGGAACGAGGACAAGAAAAGCACAGGGGGTGCATACTGCAGTGTCTATTCAAGTGAACATAAAGCTCGGATATTATCTTGTCTAACAATTTTTGGAAGCTGACAAACAGTTACAATTAATGCTCGGAGATTCAAACAGGAAATTGTATCATTGTGAGAAAGGGCATTTACAATAACACTGTGATTCAAGAATACTTTTGTGAATAGAAGAAATAAGCAGAGTTTCCTGCTATTTATGCTTTTATAATATGTTGTGCTTATAAATCCACACACAGCTGTGGGTATTTGTCATGATAATCACAAATCTTCATACTTTACTCAAATTTTAGTGCATGTGATTTGTTCCTGTAAATGATGCCAACTCTGAAATTATCCCTGTACTTTTTTCCATATTATTTTGTTTTTGAAGCCAAGCTCATTTCAAGGGAGAAGAGGTGACACCTATGTGAATTATTGACTGATTGTGATGCACACGTAAAAACTATACAGATATAATAACCACCTTACAAGCAAACCACAGACTAAAATCTGTTTTCATGAACTACTCAATGAATATTTATGCATGTAAAATACATTCATGAACAGGAGAAAAAAGCTAAATTTGCAATTAATATTTGTGGTGAATAATTTTGATTTCTGAATGGGGACATTTTGTTCAAGTTCACTAATTATCAGTTGGTTTGTGTGGCTATGAAATAGGTTATTCTAACGCAAATTGGGAAACCAAGTTGATACCAATGTTTTCCATAAGTTTTGGGGCTCTTCATCTATTTTATTGACTTCTAAAGCTTCTTAGACAACACCTGATTACCCATTTGCAAGTAAGCATCTTTCTGAAACTGACACATTAAGTATTAGTATGCTCATGATCCATTAGTATTTTACTCATTGTTTCAATAATGATGAGACTGAGGCTGAAAGACTTTGAAAATTAATTGTAGGACATGGGCCCTTTATTTTTGACTGGTCTGGACACATCCCATGTCCACAGTAGCAAAAATTGCTACCATCTCTTGGCCAACCAATAAGTTGCAGCCTGTGAAAATGAGTTTGTGGTCAAAGGCAGTCATCTACACTACTACACACTACAAATAAATATATTGTCGGATTGTCACAAGTGTACTGTGGAATTACTTCCAGAGAAGGTGCTGAAAATTCTGTCAGGTTAAGTGTACCATTGAAGTATCCATTGGCAAAAACAAGAGACAATATACTCTTCACGAGCAAAGAGTTTCCACACCAACAGAAAAGGGCTGAAGAAACCTGTTGTGTCCATAACTGTGATTCTGCTGCTCATTATCAGCAGATTAATCTGAATGGGAACCTAATAATGAGGTTACTGGTTTTTTCTCTTTCTTGTCTTTTTTTAGTTAAAAACCAAAAAATAAACACACATGCATGTTCTTAATATGGGGCTTTCCTGGGTGCTTTAAGTCCCACTGCAGTTAAATGGCATTTTACCATAAAGAGACAGTAGAAGCCCTGTAACCCTGCCAAGCAGACACCTTTAGATGTTGCCATCCTTTTTGATAAAATGCAATTCTGACAATCTTTGCCATTTTCCTTCAGCTTCTGCTAGGGGTTACTTCTCTTTTCCTCTGACCCCTACACATCTCCTCCCTCCAGCTCTATGGCAAGCAGCTCATACATCTCTGTGCTCTCCTCTATTCCCAAACAAAGAAGATTAAAAGCTTTCTGTTTCTGACATGAGGTTTGGCTTTGTCCATGTGTAGGAAAGAGACTGATATTTATACTCAAGAGTCATAAAATCTTAAATTTTCAGACAGGAAATAAAAATCTTGGAAAGGCACACAATGGCATAGCCTAAAATAAGTCATTCTGTTGCTTTGTGTCCCTTGTCTGAGCTTGGAAATAAAAAAAATTTGGGAATGCATTTGGGAATGCAGGTGGGCACATGAGGGAAATTAAGCAGATAGTGTGTTTGGGTAGAAAAGTAGGCTACCACAGTCCCTTTGGAGGTACCTGGCAGAAGTCCCACAGGTAGCAGACCTCTGATGAAGCTTCCCAGCCATCAACAGCTAACAGATCAAATCCATGCCAATAAAAGTGGGTTCATAAGAAACAGTTCAGTGGTCAAAATGATGGGGGGGAAAAAAGCAAAAACTAAACACAGATTTGATTACACTCTCTCAGGGCCAAGAGAAAATTTGTCTTCAAATCCAAAGAAGATTCCTCCTGACAAAGCATCATGGGAACACAATGAGAGCCTGTGCTGATCAGGCTGGTTGTGTGCTTGTGCTGCCCTGGACCCTTCTCCTCCTTTATGTCATGGACGTATTAAGAAGTGTGCACTTTTCTGCAACACGAGGCAAGAGGCATTCCCAATTAATACAATTTCCTTGAATTGAATACTTTTTTCCAGCCATACTTTATGATCATTAAATCTTTTAAAATATTTTGAAAAGTTCCTCAATTACTCAGGCAAGTCCTTTTGCTTGTTCTTCTCTAAGTTCTATAAAGCATAACAAAAATATCCTTGTATTTTTAATGTTTTTAATCCTTGACACCTTCAATCTTTTCTTCCTTCCTTCAAGTTGCAATCATTTCCCAGGAAACACTTTCAGTTTAGAGAACATCTTGATCACTAACACGATGTCCATATATTACAGTGCTTGATTCAAAATTAATCTAGCAGGAGATAGATCAACTCCAATTAGTATTTACTGCATTTTTAATTCAGCACAAAGCCTTTCCTGGAATCAAACACGTCATCATAATTTTAATAATTCACAGTGGCTCTCTGAGACTGAGAAGTGAAGTGAAAAACACAGCAACATTGTCCTTTGTAATTGCTGTATGTTGTATAAGAATAATGGACAGGGTCTGATGATGGCAGCAGTTTTATAGCAAAATTATTTCTTGTTTTTTTGGTAGTGGTGGTTTTGTTTCTGCTTTCTTTTTTCTATAAATATAAGTATTTCAGTTCTTTCTTCTTCCTGGAGGATTTTTGCAGCTGTGGCTCCCTGAGGGACCTGCCCTCTGAGCACCTTTCAGCACTGACCCCTTCCAGTTTATCAGATAGTCTGACAAGATTCCCCAGTCATCATGGACTTGTAGATCTGTGTTAGGCTTTAGCTGGGAATTAACTGCTTCAGTTTCATCTACTCTAAGGATGATTTTCTCCTTAATATTCTGTTCTCTGTTTTTAACTTCTTCAAATGTCTATTATGAATAAGTCATGATTATAGGAGTGTGCTGCGTAAATAACTGGTTGGGGGAAGATGTTAATTTGACTGATAAAGAGAGGGAAAAAACTCTTAGATTCCCTCAAAAAAACCCTACAACAAATAACAGTTTCTTCTTGGGGGAAAAAAAACCAAACCAAAACAAAACCAAAAACAATAACAACACAAAACCAAACAAACCACCAGAAAACACCATCAAAACCAAACAAATCCTGACTGACTCAACTCAGTAAAATAAATTAAGTTTAGAAGACTCATTTTCATGTTTCTGAAAAGGGTTTCTCTTTTGCCTATTGGCCCTTTTGAGGGTTTAGATGAAAGTCTCAATGAAGTTCCAGGTCTTCCTGGGTAGATTCAGACTGACATTGTCTAGTAGAGGACATCCTTCCGGGCTGTTTTGTAGGAAGAGGCTCCTCTGGCATCTCCTTACTTACCGTATGAACATTGTTAGAAATTAAGTGAGCCAAAGTCCACAAAGGACTTCACCCCAGTGTGGAAGAATAAGGCATATGCATTCCATAACTGATGCCAGTGAGTATTTAAATATATTTGTAGAGAGGAAGACTGAATGAATGGGTCAATCTCTCTAGACCCATTACCAACAGCACAGGCAAAGAAAGGGTAACTTCTACTTCACAAGTTGCAGCTGCCACTTCAACTCCTGTACAGTCTCTCCAGCAGCTCTTTTATCTCCTTAGGAATCACTTCTGCTGCTGTAGAGTAAGTCATACAGTCAGTGGCAAGGTTTTCAGTGCTGTTTCAGCTCTTGATTCTAGAAATTATGTGAATCCAGTGCTAATAGCTCATTCTGCATGGGCAAGCTCCAGTCGGCGTGTCTAGCAATTGAAAAGTCAAATTGCCATAAAATGATTATGTGAAATTATGCCTAAAATGAATTAACATGATTTTTTAGGGACTGTAGAAAAGTGAAAGTGCAAGCTGCTGTAATTATGCAAATGGAAAAGAAAAACACAAGACACAAAAGGATTTGGATGGCTACTTCAATTACTGTGATTTTGAACACCCCACACTGTGTCTCCTGGAAGAGGCTGACAGCAGCAGGGAAAGTTTCTTCACTTTGGAAAACCAGTGCCCAGGAAAAATTTGCTGTCTTTTGCACCTGTATTGATGATCCAAACAGAATAAAATACACACAGACTAGGGGCATTCACCCACTAGATATTATCCACCGCCTGCTTTCCCAGGTAAGGTCTCTCCTTGAATTTTCTTCAAGAAAGGGAACACCAACAAGCAGCAAGAACTTCTCACTCACATAAGCTACCAGATTTCATGCAGCTAACAAATTAATCATTTCCATGAGTCAATGGAGTCAAGAATGAGATGCCACTGGCATGGTAGTCAGAAGTCAATTTATTCCCTGGTTTTTTGGTATTAACACTAATAGCTCATTCCTACCTGCCAACACTGCTGGTATTTCAAGAGAGTATATGACCCTTGACCAAGAAATGCAACATTACAACCCAATCCAAGTGTATGTTTAAGGCTACAAAGGCCAGGAATGTGTTGCTATTTAAGCCAGCATGAATAGGAATTTACACCTGAGTGTAAGCAGAAGCTCCTTGTTCCTGTCTGGTTCATGCAAACCTTTCTCTTTCCCATTGGCAAATGAATAACACAGTTTGAAGACTCTGACGTTAGCTCCTATTCCTGCCTTCACCAGTATTTTGGCTGGATTATGTCCATAGAGTTATGTATTCAGTGGCCATGTATCATAAATCATAATTTTTTTATGCCATTATATGTCTTAGTTTTTCTCTGACCGTGAATCCTGCTTATATTCGCTGTGTCCTCACAGCCCTGCAAATTTTCAAACCTTTCCATGAACCCCAGAAACTGTTCTCTGTGCTGGCTGAATGGCAAATGTCTTTCCACAGAAGCTTTTTAGACTACCATCTCTTGATCTTTGAAATATCCTGAGTCTTCAAAACATTTTTTCCTCCCTCAGGACTGAGAAACTGCCTCCTGAAGTTTCCTCTGATGCATATAAATGGCAACCTCACTGAATCCAGATATCAAGTCCTAAACCTCAGAAATCCTATTAATCACTTTGTAAATTAATAATAAAGTCCTAGACAGACTAAACAATTTGGTGGATGAAACTATTTCATCCTGAGTCTCATGTCCAGAATCTTAACTAAGCTTTAAGGGTGAGGGAGAATCTTGATTCCAGAAAAGAGCCAATTTTTACCCTCCATACAAATCTGGAGGAGAAATTTGCAGGATTATTGTAGAAAGTGCAACCTTCATTACAATGCATAAACTCAGCCTAAGTGAACTGGAAACTTCCAAAATTAGTTTTCACTAACTGCTGAAGCCTTTCTTAGCTCCCTGCCTCTGTCTCAAATCCCTACTTCCTGGTGCTGGTTTGACTTCTCACCTCAGTCCTGTCTCGGGTACTCCTCCAGTCACAAGACTAGCTTTTTCTAGCCTGAGCTATAATGTCACTGAACGCCTCAGAGAACCTAAATTCTCATACATGTTCAGAAGTCCTTGTCCTGACAAGATAGGTGGAACAAGACATCTAACTTCCTGATATTTCAGATGTGAATGAGAAAATCCCACATAAGCCTCCAGAGGAGACTAATTTATTAGTCTGCTCTTGATGCATAAGACAGCACCAAATTCAGTACCAAAAAATGGGGTAATAGAGTTACATACCTTCTGGCCAATAAGTTCAAGTTCTCTTTTAGGCAGTGAATGTGTTGAAACCCACAGTCTGAATCCACATCACAGGTCTGGAAGGGTATCCAACAATTAGGCTTTTGCATTGCCTGTGACAACATCATTCTCCCTTCCCTTCATCTAAAGTGGAGCCACAGAACAGAAATGCAACCGTAATTCATGACTGAGATGAAAGGATGAAGTTAAAATTAAAGCAGAGAAGCGTTAATAATTTTCAAGGTCAGAACTGGATTCATAATCTTTCTTTGAGTTTTTGAAGCCAAGTAATCCAGTCAATAGCTTATCTGCCTGTTATTCATGAAACTGATTTTCATTTATGCTAGTGTCCTTTATGTCCGCCATTAACAGTTCATTTAAAACTTTTTAAAGTCCCTTTACATCTCTAAAGTAATGAAAAGGAGACATACTGTAAGTAAGTGTAGGCTGGAAAAATTTCCCCCACCATTATTTATTCAGCTTTGTGTGGATTTCTTCGCTATGGAAACTATATGCAGCTTTAATTGAATGTGTCCCCACAAGTCTTAAAATATTACTACTATAAATGATGGTTTCCAAGAACCATTCCCTAGAATTATTCATAGTTCAGTCTTGCTAAGGACATGTAGATTCTGCAAGTGAATGTGAATTATCATACAGCATGCTTGGGCTTTTGCCAAGACTTCCGTGAAACGAAAGTATTTATATAAATGAAAGACTTGCCTGATTTTTCTCATGATTTTCTTGTATATTTGGGAACTCTAGACAGAATGTTGCATCACAAACTGCTTCATTCTTCTGTCTAGAGCATGCAATGTGCAGTTCACCTCTCCCCAGAGAACTAGCAAGGAGTACTTTTCCCAATGGGCCTTTGAGTATGAAGGGACTCTAGTCATTGTGCCTTTTTCACAGTAGTGAATACAATAAGGGTGACTCTGCATCTTCCTAAGGTCTTTTTAGACTGAGAATAACCCAGCACAACTCCAATAAAACTCTTCTGAAATGGAGTGCTGTGGTAGTGGCTTTCTATTTCCTATTACCTGAGGAAACACTTTGCATGACAGTCATTGTGTAAGAGCTTTGCTGGTGTTACGAAGTGTTTCAATCGATTGTATCAAAGCAAGCTGCTCTTGCCAAGTTTTCATCTTGAAGGTGAACAGTTTGAACCACTGTAAATAATAACATCTAAAGGATAAAATAACAATTGCTTTAAAAGAAAAATGTGGTATTTGCCTTCATGTAAAAACAATTCTTCTGTAAAATCTCTCTATCTCCTTCATTTTTGTTCCACTGGGCATATCCTGCAGCTCCAGGTAGTGAAGTGCAGTGCAGAGTAAGAAGGCAGGCTATCAACTATGCTAACTTAGAGGTCTTTCAAAAGCAAAACTGTCAAAGGAGGCCATCGATTTTAGTAGTATCACAAATGCAAATTGCTGATTGTTCTGAATTTCCTTCCCAAAGTAACCACTCTGAATACCAGGTCCTTTTATGTGGCTCAAAGATATCTCAGCATCTTCCCACTGATCTCCATGGGCCTATTTTTTCAAATTACCAGTAATTCTTGGAATTAAAACACTGAATCACACTTCTAGCAATGTTTTGCAAATCCTCAACCTTCCTTTGAACTAAGTACTCCGTAGGCTCCTGCTTTATTCTTCTATCTGGCTCACATGTCTGAGAGGCTCAGTATATAACAGTCACTTTATACTAAGTGGTTGTATAAAAGAAGGTAAATGTCTACAATTAGAGGCAAATTGGAAATATGTGCTAGGGCCTGAATTTAATCCCAGTTAGCTATAGACAACAAACTAAGTTGCATGAATTAGGAATGTAAGTATGCTAGGTTGCCCGTGAACTCATCAGAGAGAGAAAGGCATCCCTTTCTTGATGTATAAGAAGACTTCTGACTTGATTGGCTGGGAGAGGTGACATCACAGTTGTGTGACTAACTCAAGGTGCCTGGATCTGGCATGCAACTGGGACTAAGTCTACACTGAAATACAGTTGTTTCTCAGAACATTAAATACAAGGACTTTAATGCATGTATCTGTCATGCTACCCAGCCTGAAAGAGCAGATTTTCAGTAATGAGCTGAACTGTAGAATCACAAAATAGTTTGAGTTGGAAGGGATCTCTGGAGCAGAAGTAGTCCAGCCTCCTACTAAGAACAGGGTCAGCACCAACATCAGATAAGATCACTCAGAGCCTTGTCCATTCTACTTCTGAATACGTCCAAGGGTACAGACTCAACAATGCTCTGAGATTTTTTTTTCCCCCCGGAGTGGAGGAGATGATTATTATTATTATTATTATTATTATTATTATTATTATTATTATTATTATTATTATTATTATTATTATTATTATTATTGTTGTTGTTGCATAGAAACATTTCGTGAGCAGTGAGTTTCAGGGCAAGCAGAGAAAACCACATAATGAACATTTTTGTATTAGTGAAGAATGCACTTTTTCACCAGAGTGAATGCAAAATTTTGGCTAGATGTGTATATAGGTGGATGAACATGTATGAAGTCACAGTGCACTGCTGAACATTGCAAAGGTACACTGAATCTAGGATCACACCCAGTGTTTTGAAGATGTTTGCACTCACACAGATTTGTATGGACTATGATCACACACATTCCTGTTGGAGCCCCATGTGATTGTCATACCTTCAAGATAAATCAGTATTTGTTTACATACTGAAATCACTTAGATTTTCTGCATATGAGTGTGATTTGTTATCTGTCAATAGAACTCTCCAAGACAATGTTACATGAATTAAGTGAAAATACAAACTGCAAGTTTTTCAGTTCTTTCAAGGGAAAGACAATGTAAGAATCTAAAAAGATCTCAAAATGTTAATATCAAGACCTACGTATCTCAACAGAATTAATTTTCTTATTCTTATGGTTAACTTTTTATTCCTTAAAAAATATGGAAAATCAACTACCCTTCAATAATCTGCACAAGTGTCTAAACGCCATTGTTTTAGATATATTGCAGGAAAAAAAATTTCTATTTGCAGGGTCATAGGTGCTGTTGTAAAAGCTTATGGGCAGCAAATATTTCTTGTGAACTTGCAGCAAATTTTTCTGTTTCTTTTCCTAAAAGCTGCCCATACTGTCTCTTTTACAAATTACTCTGAAATTTCAAAAGACCACACACTTTGCTTTTCCACTGTATTTTTTTCCAGAAGCCCCTAAAAGGGTGAGGAGCCTTGTTAGAATAGTTTCTTTCCAGAATGGTTTCAACTGGAATTCCACTAGTGAAATGTTATTTTGTTCTGGCCAGAATCCATAAGTTCCATCTTCATATTAGAAGTTTATCGTCTTGCTTAAGCTGGAACTGTGTCCAGTTGGGGAGTTGCCATTCACCTCCCTTCATCATCTTACTAAATATTCAGAGAATGAATTCTAACAGCTAAAAATATGTGGCTCATAATATGCAGTTTGAATTTATAGTAACACTATCTGCACACTAATAAGGAATTTGCAAGCTATAAAGATGATTATCTTTGTCCTTACAGATGAATGTCCTTAACCAGGCCAAATCCATATTAGCAATGATATGCCAAGCATAATTATTTTAGAGTTGCCAATATTCTCCCTACCCTCTTTCCGTCCCGCCCCCCAACAAATGCACAAAACATCTGGAATAAAACTGCGCTTAAGATAGAGGGTGGCATAATAACTATTACTTCCATAAATAATACTAACTACTTAGTCCATAAATTAAAAAACAATAACAAATAAAAAAACAGATGTAAGCCTGTTATCCCACTAAACTAGTTGAAGTAGAAAGTCTTGAATAACCTTATTGCCATTTCCTGAAAATGGATTAAAAAAAAACCTTCAGGAAATTATTCTTTTGATCTTAATAATATGCAAATTTTCATCTGATCTGTGCTGACAGTCCACAGTTCTCTGTGGTCTAATCCATTCCTCAGTTGAAACTCCTGCATTTCTGTATTAAACGGACATTTTTCTGTACAGATTTAAGAACTTCCTCATGTAAATGTTTATGAGGAAATATTGCAGTAGTGCTTTTAGAGACTATTTACAAGTGTAGTCCTTTGGGACCAGTCAATTCACTTTCAGTAGCAGACATGATTTGGTACTTTTGACCTGATCGTCCAAGAAAAAATTGCAATCTGCTTAAAGAGGTCTCACTTTCAAATTCAAATTTTAATTGCTAATTAGTCACCTTGTGTGTTTGAGGTTAATTAGATCAGCTATGCATTTGAAGGATTCAAAGTTTCAAAATCTGCAGGAGAACAGGGAAACTAAGGTATGGAATTCAAGCCACAGATTTGATTTTTTTATCGGTTGAATGTGAATGGGTAATCTGGGAACATGCTCAGAAAGTTCCCACCAGTCCACACAGGCAGTGGTTTCAGAACAGCAGTGGTGGCCTTTAGTGTCCCAAGAGTCACCACCCTACTCCCCAGTGCCTGTGTGGTGCTACCAGCCATGACCACTGCTCCCCTCAAATTCTCAACAGCCTTCAAGCAATAAGCATGAAGTATGGGCGTCTCAGACACTTTAGCAAGAGTCAGGAATCTCACAGGAGATTACTCTGTCATTCCTGACCAGGTATTTCTCTCATCATGACCATTCATGTGCTTGTACCTGCATCACCTTCATATCTGAGTCTCCAGCAGTGAGCATCACAGCACACTGTGGTTCCTTCCAAACCAGTCAGACTGTTTATCACTGTACTTGCCCGGGATAGTATGCTTTATTTTATAGACCAAAGGTAGATTCAATCTAGCAATACATTTTCTTTAAAAGTCAACCCCTTTTGTGCAGTAAAATACATTAGGTTTGATGTTCTTGGCTACAGAAAACCTGCCTTTTGCCAAGGTTGCATTGTCTGAAGTCTCAAAGTAGGAGTTATCAAGTTATTTGAGACGAAGGGCAGAGTAATTTGTGGCGCTTTGGGCATGACACATGTAATTTTACACTTTATCTGTAGGTGTGATACTGGATTCTGCCAGAGCAGGCACCTGGTATCAATGTTCATTCTGGCATTATTTCAGCAAAACTCACAACTCCTGATAAAAACCATAGGTTTCTATGTAGAAAATGAACCTAAAGTGCTCAGAGATGGGATAACATTAGAAATGCATGAACTATCTAGCAATTTGTGGGTGACAGGGAAATGGAGGGAGGTATTCCTCCAGGGTTTTCTTGCTTTTGGGGTGATGTGGCAAAAGCGACTGCTTGGTATCTCTGTATATGTCTTCAAAATTCTTTGGAGAAATTGTTTCATATGTAGGTTTTAATGCAGTGTTTATCCTAGGACACATTAAATAAAACTTCAGTTTGCTCTTGGGAGGTAGTTTTCCTGTTATCTACCTGCCATAGCTATTTGCTTCTGGCAAAGAGATCCTTGAAGAGAAGGAAGTCTTTCATCACAATTTTAGTGGACTGAGAACTGCAGCAGTCTCCAAATGACTGATGTTTCTATGGGCAGGCTAAGCATTGAGCATCAGGGGAGATCATTATTTAAAATCAGTGCTCAGAAGGCCATTTTTAGTGTCAATACTATGATGACTCATTTAAAATCATTCCTGAAGCTGCTGTAGAACAAGATTATCAGATTCATATCCTTGATTCAGACTATTAGCATGCAAGTGTGTGCTCCTCACAGATAGAGCAGTTGCAGAGTTGAGTACATTTTTCAAACTGTATTTTCAGAACTGAAATTATCCACTGTAGGAACAGCCACTAGTTTAATGCTGGACCAGCAAGTGAAAACAACCAGACAACCTCACATTTCCATTGCAGGTTAATAGCCTTGTTCTCCACACACACTTGTATTTTTCAAACTGCAGCCTTTATGTGAAACCAGAAGTGTTATGTTGCATATAAATGGAGATGACTGATTTCACAGTAGGTCTCTATGTACAAACAACTACAAAAGATAGACGACACAGGATTTATCAGGCCATGGTCAGAACACTAACTATAGCAGCATTGTTTCACATCTCTGAATTTAGAAAGGCAGACCAGTGTAATGAGAGAATCAGTGATTCATTTTGCCCACTACATAAAAGAAGCATGTTCCAGCTGTCATAACTCACCATTAACAAAAGCACCTGTATTTTGAACTAGATAATTAATAACACTCAATTTTGGAACAGGTTTTTGAGCATTTTATGCACATGGTTTGTTTTGGTTTTGGTTTGGGGTTTTTTTCTAACTTTATAGTTTCATTTCTTGTTCTTCATCAAATCAGGAAGAACGAGTCAAATGCTGAGATAGTGAATATGAATCTATCTCTATTTTTCCACTGCCATAAATGTCACTTTTGAGTTCAAAACCAGCATCTCAGCAACTGAAGTTTCAATGTCATTTGGTATACTAAAGTCAAGAGCTTTTCTTTAAGTAGTATCTCTAAAGCTCTGTATTGAGAAAGCACTCAGTAATCCTCTATGCAAATACGCCAAACAAAGCCCTAATAAACCATCTGTATGTCCTGTAACCTCAATTACTGCAACTGCAGCAACTTCTACTGCAAAAGATGCTATAAGAAAACTCAACATCCCATTTGACAAGTCAGAATGAAGCAACACAATTTGGCTGCATAGTTTTGAATCCCTGGAGAAAATTTGCAACATGGATTGAAAAATTCCACAACTGCAAAATGTCACTGGACAATATTTGAATATTAAACAAATATGAAAACATTATGCATGTACACTTGTGTTAAGATAGGCAGAGAGAGGGAGGGGCAGAAAAAACATGCTGTAGTTGTTTGCAGATTCCTACAGATGTTTATTCATTTTCTCTGGTTGAAACTCTATTTGGTATGTGATCAAAAGCAACTATATAACGGAGTTTGCCTTCTTTAAGAGCATTCTTTCCATTAGTAATAGTATTAGACGACAGGCCAAAGAGAGGATTTCTGAATGGAAATCTTGTTGACAGTTGTGGTAATCCAGACTCCGGTTGGGTATTTTTCCATGTGGTTGTTGGGTGGGGATTTTTGTTTGTGGTTCTGGTTGGTCACATTTTCATGTGTTCTTCACAACTTCCAACCAGAGAAGCACAGCTGTTATCCAAAAATAAGTTCATATCCTCAGTTATCACAATCTGCAACTGCTTTCAAGAATTATTATGCTTTGCAGTTTACAAATGATTAAAAATTCTCCATAGCAGCTTCAAACTTCCTAGCAGACCTACTCAACCAAGTATCTGGAAAGTGAAATTTTGGCTTTGCAGAGTAGTGTAATTATGAGAGAGTTCCTCAGAGAAGACCTAGTACCATAAAAACGCAAGATGATTTGATTAAATATGGTGATGTAGAAGTATCTTGACTCACACAACTTGTCCCCATCTCAGAGACACAGATGTTGGACTAAAAATATTAGATCATCTAGTCTGTCTCTTTAATTCAAACCATAGAATCTCATCCAGTTGCTCCTGTACAGAAAACCGATGCTGAAGCTTGTTAAAAAAAGTCTTCTGAAAAGGTACTGAGTCCTGATTTGTGAAGAAGTAGTAATTCTTTCCAGTCAAGTCATTTCCTACAACTTTTTCATTATATTCTTTGATTAAACTGAACTTTGGCTGGTCAGTGCAGAAGGGAAATTCTAGAGAAGTCTGTTGCTCACAACAAGCTTAACTTCACCAACCTCATTCTACTCAACCTGTATATCTGTAGAAGAAAAATGCCAGAAGTGCTGTGTAAATAATCTTGTGGCATTTATAAAAGTAAATATTCTTTCCAGAAGTTTATTTAAAAATAGGGGAGAAAGTGATAATTAAAATATCATAAACATCCAACCATCTACTCCTTGATATCCGAGGATCCAGAAATTGCACCTCAGATTGATATATAAATTAAGGTTGTGTCAAAATGGATGTCTGGAGGGTGACAATAAGGACATAGGGCATTATGTCCATATTTTCTTCTGAAATGTAATCCACAGAATCACAATTGTCTGAAAAACAATACAATGCACATATGAAATTTATAGCCAAATATCTATATACAGTTAAATGTAATCATCATGGCTGAGCTTCGCGAACAAAGATTTGGGAAGGGCTCTCCCCACTCTTGCTGCAAGCACGCTGATGGCTAAAAAGGCCAATGCGAGATAGGCAAGTCCAGTTGCAAAAGGCACAGCGGAAAGTCTCCACAGGCGGTATTGGCGAGGCACAGTTCTTTTGCGTTGTCAGTTTGAACACACCTTTGGAGGCAGGTGTATGCCTTTGTCTCTACATCTTTGTTCGACCGCATCAGAAGATGCCTGTTGGCCGTGGTTAGCCAACTGGGTGAGAGATGGAGATGAGCTTTGGTTAGGCCATCTTTTCTAGACCCCTCTCTGTGTGGAGCAAGCAGTACTCTCCTTGAAAAAGGCTGCTTGGTCATTCAGGATGTTGCCCAACAAGACTGTCATCTCTGGGTCAGTCTTGAGTGACCAATGTCCTGAACCGCCTGCATGCAGGGTTGGGGCTGCGGCTTCCAGTGCACCTTCTCACCTGCCATTTCACCC
>JAWWEU010000001.1:45556976-45623952 GCA_035583155.1 Acropternis orthonyx | reverse complement strand
CCTCAGGATGTAGGTTTGGTTAGAGTATCCTTCTCTTAGATGGATGGCCTTACAGGGCTAAGCAAGCTCCATCTGCCGGGGTTTGGGGTTAGAGTTGCCAGGAGGCTGGCGAGGCTAGCAAGCCCATCCTGCCCATGGACACACTTTGTCTGACCCTTCAGTTAAGATCTGACTAGCATGAGAGACCTTACCAGAGGCACAAACCACCACCAGCATAGCTCACAACCTCATAAGGGCACACAAGCTTTGCCCCCGCAACAAGGGGGTGCCCATGGAGAAGACAGTTAAATGTATGGTCCTTGTTGTTCACATTGGAGCTTTGGATGATACTTCAGGGGCATTTTATTCCATTTTTATGTGGTTTTAGTTCTGGTACCACACCAGTTCAAGGTGTGGCACACACATACACACTGATGCAGAGCTTTGAATTACTGAAGATTTCATAATGTCACTTGTGACAGTCATGCTTGTAAATAGTCTTGCAGAAAAAAATCACACATACGCATTTATGAACTGTATTTATGGTGGATGAATCTGCCCTGCTGCTTCTGTATAGGCAGATCTTGCAGGTGACAGAGGTGACAGGTGCTCAGTTCAAGACTGAATTTCACCCAAGCCATTCACTTATTTTTTTAAACAATTCTGCCAAGTCTTGGCCCCTGTCAACAAAACCTGGCATATTTGAAAGAGAGCCATTTCTTTAACTCCTCATTAAATAAACAACCTATCTCTAATTATTTCCCTGGCCAATTTTGCAATTTTAGGGATGTATTTACTCTAAATCAGGCATGAAATTTTCTTTCTCAGCTTTCTTGTTCAGACTTTCTCTCTCTTACAGTTCTTGGAAGAGAAATGTGTAAGTTACATACATCCCTTCTCTTAATGCCTGCCAGGAAAAGACAGATCAAGTTATCAGTAACACACACAAAGATCCAGTGATGATTCCAGAATAAAACACCTATCTTTATTGGTTAATGACTTCTTGGAAATCTACTGACACATACCTTCAGAATAATCAATATTTCACAGAACAGCCAACAATGAAATAAGACACAGCTGTAACAGGCTGTCCCAGAAGTTCGTATACATTGCAACCAAAAGATCAGCAGAGAATGAGTTTTGCCCCTCCATTTTCTACCTGACATATAAGGCTGCATCTATCCTTGACATTCACTGGCTTTTTTTGTTTAGTTTCTTTGAATGGTAGAATTATATTTTCCCTACCATGTAATATCAAAATAGTTTCTTTTAGGGACTTTTTTTTTTCCCCCTGGTAAATCCTTTTCCATGAAGAATACCAAGATAAAGTAGCATCTAAAAGGCATGTAATGATCTCATATCAGCAATGCCTGCATAAATAGGAGGTGACTTTCTGGTCTTTACAAGTCCTGGGATGAGTAAAGGGAGATGGATACTGTCTACACTTTCCCTTTCTTCAAATTCCAGACTCTTAGGTCATTAACAAACAGGTTGATACTGCAACTCTGCTACAGTGTGTAAAATTTTACAGACTATGTTTAGAAAGTAATGTCTAGGAATATGGACTTGATTATATTTCTGCAAAGGCATGTGATCTGCATTGAAGAGTGCAGATGTTAATGATAATAAGAATCAAGCAGACCTTTCCTGGAAAGGATGAAAAGTTATGTCTGCAGTAGTCTGATGTTCTGGACAGCTTTGTTGATTCACTCTTCAAGACATTCATCTAGCTAATTGACAGCTATAAGTATACTTGCAAGCTTTTTGTATTCCACAGAAATATACCTCAAGGGTACTTACTGGCAAAGAATAAGTTAAGCTGCTAACTAAAAATGGAGTGGGGACAGAGATCTCTGAATGGGCATAACACATCTGGTGAAAATATGTTACAGCTAGAAATGTCAATAGTTCATGACAGTCCATTCTACATATTTTTTTTAAATGTAGTACAGAATGAATATATACAAGTACCAATGACCCATCTACCTCTAGGTGCAACATATAGGACAAAGATAAAGCAAAAATGGGCATTTGATATCAAAAGTATTATGAACTGTTGCATTGTTTCCATTAGGGATAAAAAAAAGGGGGCTTAGGGCTGGGAAGAATGCCTTTGTATGCTGGAGTCACTTGTTCTGCTAAACCAGAACCTAAACTCTGATGGAGAAATCTCTGAAAGGTAAAGGGACTATTAAGTCTCCAGGAAAAACGCTTAACCATTATGGCTTTGATATGGGCTTTACTAAAGGGTGTGCAACAAAGTACATCCCACTTGTAGTGACACAGGATTTCATAGGGCCATCCTTCTCACGGGAAGCTTTCCAGAAACACTGCAATTTGCTTTGCATGCTAGTCTTTTACTGAGTGCGCTCATAAGTTGTCATCTTTTTCAGTCTAGTATGTTGCATAGAAGTCCTAAATTACAGAAATATCACTCTGGTGAACGTAATGTTGTGAATTAAATTCACAGAACTAAATGCTAAGGTTTTGATTTAATCCTTGATTTAATTGTTACATGGTATAGTATGATTGGACCAGTTTTTCAGGTGGCGTAAGTTATGGCAGGATTTAAACCAAATGGGGAGTTAAGTCCCCATGACTGGAAGCAATAAAACCCAGAGTACTATTGTCTAAGCTGGAACAAAATGGACTTGATATGGTGCTGTCTTCTCCCACACTGCCACTATGACCACTACAACACAGAGTCAAAACCATCTCTCCAGGACTGCAGAAATTATTTTGTTATTCTACATTTGTAGGGTGAGAGGGTCTAACAAGCTGCATAGTACCTGTAAATTATGGAGGAACCAACAGCTAGGGGATCCTCTCTTCTGATGCCTTGCTCTCTCTGAAAAACCACAAATTTGGGGATGAACACCAGGTGGATGCTTGACCACAGCACTGAAAGACACACACACACACACAGCACTCACTGATTACTACTACCACCTCAGGGTTAGAGCACAATGCACAGTGTGACACCTCATGAAGATTCAATGCTCTTGCAAATGAAATTTCTGCATGTTGGATCCCCTCGCCCCAATGTATTATAAAAATCAAATGGTACAACAACCACTTGCATAGTAGAACACTTTTATGAAATGTGAAACTCATAGAATCATAGTAGAAGGAGAAAAGAAAAAATGTATTTAGTGATTAGGAAGTGTTTAGCTATTTGGAGTGGGTGGCCGGATTCTTTTGATGCTTTCCATTCTCTGCATGTAAGAGCTGATTCAACCCCAGTCATGTTTAATGTTTTCCAAATGAGAAATAAACTTAAATATTAAGTTGTAAGCTTATGAAAGATGAATAAGAGAGGAAAATAAAAGGATGGAAAACAAAGTGAGTAGGAGACAAACAAAGATGGCAAGTATTGGAAGATTTTTAAAGTTTTGCCATGGAGAGCAAAACAGATAAAAAAGCTGTATGAATGCTCATTTGTCAAATGACCTCTTGTAAGAAGATATCAGGACTTAAACTTCAGTGATCCCTGTGGGTGCCTTCCAACTCATGATGTTCTATGAACTTCAAATCTATAACCTAAGTTATCTTTTCTGGATTATCAGCCTATTATTATAGGCTGCCATATGGCCTATTAGCACCAACAGGCCAGGTTTCTTGTTTCTGGGCTAACTATTGGGGAAATAAAGTGCCATGATTCATCTTGCACCTCAGGCTGGAATAAGCCAGGTTACTGGGGTTGACTGTCATGGTCTGCTTACTAAGCAATCTAGTGTGCATAGAATTTCAAGGGGTGTGGCAAAAATAAAAAAAGTCCTATCTCTAATACTTTTATTTTGCTCTAAGGCAAATTGTTTGCAAAAACTCTCCTTTTGATTTCTGTTATCCAAATAATTCCAGTTTAAATTGGAACTTTGCTATTAATCTGATAATGACATGGCTGAGACAAATTCTCTGACAATTGATCTCAAATGACTTACAAGGCTTTACTTTACCTCATTGTCTGCATTCCTTTCCAGCCAGGAGTTCTGTCAGTATTTAATGCACACACAAAACCCCCTCAAATGTAAGTATTAAGATGATTACTATGTACCTGGAAATATCCTTTAATTTTAATTTTGTTTTATTTTATTTTTAGCTTCAAAGCTTTCCCAGGAATGAACACCTGCCTTTCACAGCGTTACAAGAAATAGACGGGTACCTCAGATGCTTTGTTGTGTCAAGTCCTCTAATAGGGACACTGTGAGTATAAGTCACATTTTAATTAATGATCAAAGCAGAGGACACCTGTAAATTTTGGTTCAGTTTCTTCAGTTCTTTGATATCAGGTTTATCCATTAGAAAAGGACTCCTTTGATGCATATCCTGCTGACATAAGGTATCTTTCATGCCTAGATGCCATGGTGACTGGAGCCTTACAAATACTGGATTGAACAGGATGAAGAGAATACTATGTTTTTGCCCCATCCTGCATATCAGTTAAAATCTTATCTCTAAAAGCAGCAAAACTCACCATCCTGTACAGTCTTCTTTTATTCCCATGACTCTAATTTCTATTGAAGATTTTAGAAGGTGCCATTAGGAGATCTTGTTGGGGTCTGGCCACGAGAGATAGTGACAGATTTGTGGAAGCCTTGCAGCCTATTCACCACCCAAATGAGCACAAAGATGCTGCTGGGGAAGGAAGGCACAAGGCACCTCCGGCCCCTGAGACTTCCTCCCCACTTCCACTGCAAAAAAAGTAGTGAGACTCCCCAGCTCAAATCTCCATTCATTCCCAGGGGGGCCCAGAAGATGGGTAAAGTTGTAGTTCATCCAGCCCCATTAGCCATTGCAAGTAGTGCACCCAGTACGGGAGGGACAAACCCCGAATTGCATGGACATGGTAACACACCCTTTGAGCGGGGCTTGCACAGAACCTGTTTTCAGGCTTTGCAAGTATTGAGGGAAGGAGGCAAAGGGTGACTGGTGCCAATTAAATATAATAATAGTAACAGAAATATCCCACTGCTTCACCTAAAAGATGAGTTTCAATGTTATTGATCATTTATCGTGGGGCTTTCTTACCCAGTACAATGGCACATGGCAGAGAGATCAGTGTGAAATGCAGTAATTGAGGCCAGGTCACATCAGCAGCACAGTTACCCAAATAAAGCCAGAGTCAAATCTCTTCCCCAGAAAATACCTAAGTCCTGTATGTAAGAAGTCCTACAGTTCCAAAAATGCCCAGCATTTTAGGTGCCTGACTTTTGGAAAACCTATTTTAGTCTATGTCTAAACACTTCAAGAAGGCCGTACAATGATTTAAAATGTGCACATATTGATGGCAATGATATGAATTCTTTGCCCAACTTTGCCTCTTCAAAAACTAGGTAACTAGCCTAAGTTATTTAGGTTTCCTCTACAGTCAAACGTGAGCAACAGATATCTTCCAAGTGCAGTACCCTCTGTCACGGAAAATGATTCATGCTCCAGAGGTGCCTGACTTTATACAGCTGGATCTACTTTGCCTGCATTTAGCTCTCATCTATTTCTTTAAACTGAGTTTCAAAGGAAGCTACACTCCAAAAAATGTTGAGTAAAATGTTTATCTTCCAGAAATGAGTGATTTTTGTTTGCTTTCCTACATGAAAACAAATGTGTAAATTTTTAGTAGAGAAAATCTTTGATTGATGTGATAGCAAATCCAGCAACATAACTTCACACAAAATGAGTCTCGGAGAGGACAAAGATTGCCAGAAATACTCCCTCCCACACCATGCAGATTTTATACAGTGTTTCAAAGGATCTGGAGGGTCGCAGTGTAATATTAAGTTCTCAGAAACAGCACTATGAAACCAAACATAAAACTTTTGATTATTTCAGTGTCAGAAAACCATCAAATCAGACCTGAAGTGATACAAGAAAATCATATGCTTTAGATATCATCCACTTTGCTATATATGTCTGTCTGACTGCCAGACAAGGAAGGAATATACTTAAAAAGGAATAAAGGAGAGAAAAAAAAGTAGAAATATCTCTGTACATGCCACATTTGGGGGAGGGGAAAATAACCTTGCAATATGTCTTCAGAAAATATTTTCTGCATTCTCTTTCCTTAATTGGAAGATACAGAATTGAACATTTCCATGTCTAGACCCTCTCTCCTGCAGCATCTCAAGGTTTGTAGTCGTCAGTGGATTTACCTTCTCTGCATCCCTGATGATGTAGGAAATTATAATTATCCTTCTTTTATGAAGGAGAACTGTGACACAGGAGAGAATTAAGTATCTTCCCTGAAGAAACAAAAAAGTCCAAAATTAAGCCAGGAGTTGAGCTCTGGTCTGTTGCATCGCCAGCCAGTAACCTACTTACTAGACCATCATTTCTGTTCATCTTGCCCTAACCTGAGTCATATAGACAGTAAACTGTTCCCGTTACTTTGCCAGGGATTCCAGAAATGTTTTGCATTGTTATTGTCACTAGTCCAACAGACTGCAGACAACACTTTGTAGGTATTATTTCTTTTGTTGGTAAAGCTGCACCTCTGTCCAGAGGGGCTTAATACCTAATATAAAGCAGTTCAGGAATTTTTCTGTGAATCTTTGGGAAAAAGTGATTTGTTATAACCAAAATTTTCCGTACTATCTTGCCATATTCAACACAAGTTTTCTGCAGAAGAGTTTGTGAACCTTAAGAACAAATAGCTTTTCAGAGAGATTGCTCACTTCACAGCCTGCTGGTTAGGGCACTCTCCCACGGTGTGATGGACTTGGTTTATGTCCCTGACCTGTCTCATACAAAGAAAGTACATTTTGCAGCCCACATGAGCTACTGGCAGCTTTGGCATGAGCGTCTCTTGTTTCTGAGTAAAAATTCTGAGTTGCAGGCTCACCAAAGCAAAATAAGAAAATATTACTAAATACTAGAAACTAATTAGAGGATGAACAAAGTGGTGGCTGATAGAGTTCCCCTCTATCTGCCTTTACAATGAAGCATGATTAATCTTGCTCTGTAGGGCATTTAATCTGATGGGTTTAAATAGTCCCTCTTCTGGGAGAGTAAGAGTGTTTGTAAAGACATCTATACTGTTAATTCAATTTATTCCCTGTGTTTCTGAAAAGCCCTGATCTTTCCATTGTTTGCACTGCATGTATGACAGCCTGCTCCCAGGCTTCAATTTGTAGTAACTAACTAGTTCTTCTGGCCAGGAAAACCCCAGCAGGGAAGAGCAATTACCTTGCTGCAGGATTGCTCACTACCAGCAGTACAGATACCATTGTGCCAAGCTTCTCTGTCCCTGCACAGTGCAGAAGGAGACAGTCCCTCCACAGTACCTCAGCAGGACTCACGGTCCTCACCTTCCCCTTGGAGGTCACTGCTTTAGCAGCCTGCTGTAAAATCCCTGCTGTAAAATCAGAGCTCTCCCACCTTTGAGCTACCTGGTTTATTGGCTCTAGTCCAATTTAAAAAAAAAAAAAAAAAGGGGGAAGACCCTAAAGTCAGAATTTCTCAGAGCGGAGAAAGGGAACAAGATGCCAGAGGAAACTCAACCATTTTCTTGTCTAGACCACAAAGGAGCATAAATAAATCCACTAATACTGCTTCTCTCTCAAGGCATAGGAGTAACACTCAGAGGCAAGGGCTGATCTCTCTGCTCTGTTGCAGACAGCACGCATGACCTCTCCTCATCTGTAACAGGTACACAAACATTCTTCCACCCAGACTGACAGTAGACTCTGTATAGCTTCAAACAGTGTGTTTGTATAGATGAGGGTCAACCTTTGGGGGGTGACTCTAGCAGTTGCTGTTGCCCCAAACTTGAGAAGGAAGCATGAATTCATGACCTGGGTCTGCAAATGAATGGGTAGTCTGAACTATTCTCAGACAAAAAAAAAAAAGGAAAGCTTTTGGTGGCTTTTGTTCTGAAATAAAGAATTCCCCACTTTGGAATGAGGGGAGGGGAACATGAGGAGGAATGAAGAGAGCAGGGTTTTTTTCCTGTGAATTGTTTTATGTGAACTAGTTCTGACTCCCTCATGAAGCAACACAGACCTGACAGATATGTAGTTTATCAGCCACGCCTGTGATAATGAAAGAGGTGTTGTTAATTGAAACAGAGTGATTTTGCAGAACATTAATATCCTCAGAAGACTTCTATCTGCCTTTAATTGATCTAGGTAGGGAGGCAGGGCTGAGAAACGTCGCAGTTAATCCAGTGGAAGCAGAGGTACTCATGTAAAAGTGCGCGTTGGACCATAGCAATGGGTTAACATGCACAACTGCACTAAAAAAATAATGCGGTAATGAAAGTGAAGGTGCTGAAAATGCAGTTTAAATTTCCACTCGACATTGTCTTCAACAGCCAAAATCTATTAAATTTTATGACAAAATTGTTCGCTGGCTCTTTTTCAACACAGAAAGTAAATATAAGCATTTATGTGCCATCTCAAACCAAGAGAGGTGCCCTTTCTGCCTTTGTGTCAGCATCTTAGAGGGAAATGGACTGGACTCATATCCACCAAGAGCATGCTGTTGATTCAACAATTCAAAATCAAGCTGATCTTGCTCCTGCAGGAGCAAAGGACAAGCACAGGACTGCTGTGGCTGCGAGACCAACAACACCCCTTGTTTTCCATCTCCCTTAATCCTGATTCTGGCAGTATGCTATGCACTGAGTGTTGCATCTGCCCTCCCTGATGGGAGATGCTGCATGGCTGGATATTCCCCCAAGTTTGCCAGTGGTACCTTAACAGCCAGGGGAAGGTTCTGTATTTCCCTTGTTACACTTGACGAATCTTGGGAAAATCAGTGGCATAGCTTTTAGAGACAGTGAGAGTCCAGAAGTCCAGAAGCTCAAGTCTTCCACTGTATGTTTCTATGCACATCCCACTAACAACCATAGGCCTTCAAATGTCAACCATCCATCCCTGACCTTCTGAATTTTGATGTTATTTAGAAGTATCCATGTCACTCTTACTAGCAGGATAAAATCTCAGTTAACTTAAACTGCAAATAAACAGAAATTTCAACCTTAAAAAAAAAAAAAAAAGAAAAAAAAAAGTAAAGTACATTCCTAGATATCTGACATATAAGAGATTCCTGAGATTCTCTCAGAAAGACATGTTACAGAACCCAGAAATGTTACACCATCCAGAAGGACTGATGTTCAGCCTATATACTGTCTCAAAGTTGTTTGCTGAAGCCATTTGTGAAAACAGTTCTGCCATAGCCATTACACAATGCGCAATTGCTGTCCTGCAGCTCACTCAATATGAATCAGCTGGACAGCAGTCCTTAGTACCACACACACACCTTTCGCATTCTTTTTGGGGTGCTGATTTTGCACACAGTTCCCTTCTTTGGGAGAAAGTGAAAATCACCTGTAACATGCGATGCAAAGATATATGTTTTCTTCACACCACGCTAGTCCTTTCCAGAGTGCTAAGAAATATATGTTGAAGCTTTTTGTATTGATGAAGAAAATCTTTTTTTCCCCTTTCTTCAGTAAGACACTGGGAGCACCTCCATAGTAGCCTTTTTACTTTTCTCATTTTCAGTCCTCTTCATTTAAATCAACGTTCCAATTTTTCAACAGTAAAACTGAGTGTAGCTACTAAAGCATAGATCCAGGAGAAAGGACTTTTCAGGAGTGTTGTTGACATATAGTGCAGACTCTGATCTGAAACTGTAAAGGTCAGTCTTTAAATAACCAGGCCTTTTGGGATCTGACCTATCCAAGAGCATTTTAGCTTTGACTGGACTTTCTTGTTCAAACTCAGCTCTCTGGAAATAGTGCTGTGTCCAAGAGTACATCAGCAGGGCAGGTCTATTCTTAGAAAAATGAGTCAAAATCCACTCGTCTCAATACTCCTCACATTGTTACCAAAACCCAGGACTGCAGCTGTGGATGTTGTTCCCATTGTGCAGTATTGCAGCACAGCTGGCATTTCACTCTCTACACCCTATGATTTAGCCTAACCACATTCAAGACAGAAGGAAGTAATACAATTCCCTGAGCCCTCCCACCCTCAAAACACACGAGTTGTCATCCTGCATCAAACGCTTGAAACTCTGAAGCAGGTAGTGGACCACCAATTTTTCTATTGCCCAGAGTTTCTTGTTAACCCTCACTTGGATCCTTTCAGATCCTGCAAAATCTGGGAGTGGAAAGATTCTATATCTGACATGTATGTGCAGGAGGTGAGAGGATAAAGAAGGCAGGGGAATGGCATGAGGAAATGTTCAGGTTCTCAAGATATTAGAAGTAATGGAGGCAGCAAACAGCAGCTCTAGGGATCCCAGGTCACTTGTAAAGAACAGCAGGGAACAGTATGTTTTTCTGAAACTCACATTAGGGCAGGAGACATACAAGAGGCCACAGGGTTGCAGTGTTTTGTTCTTGGAAATGGGAGGAGAGGTTAAAGTCCAGCCTGTTTCCTCTCACAACATCACAGGTGTGCCTAAGGAGTGGTGTTGACATGGTAAATGCAGCACAGCAAATGGATGAACTATAATTATTCCTAGGCAGATTGCAGACTTAATTGCCCAGAAAACTCTCTGGCTTGTTCACATCTTAAGTTCTATTTCTGAGGCCCTTTTGTAGCTTCAACCTGAAGGTCATGCATGAAGTCAGCTAATCATGTTGAAGATGAGGAGTCTTAGACTTCCACATTTTTATCCTATTCCACAGGCCTGTAGAGCCCCAGACGGGGGAAACAAAAAGACTGTATCATTACAAAACAGAACACTTTGGTTTGTCATTATTACTAACACTTTGTCCATAGATTTTTGAAAGTTTGTTATTATTCTGGATGGACTCAAAGCTAATATACCTGCAAAACAAATACTTATTTGCAGAGAGAGTCACTTTAGTCTCTTTGCTGAGTCTTCAAAAAAACTATATCAATTTTTTTGCAAGGGTGGTTTTGTATCCATTAAATCTTTGGTAGTTTGTTTAACATGCATTCTTTGTAAAGCCTGTCCTTAATTGCTGGTTTGTTCATAAATATATAGCAAAATGAAACATACATAGTCTGTATAATCCATAACCCAATTAACTCAATGCCATTGAGTTTTGTAAGCTTTGGAAGAGTCCCAGTGTTATCCTGGTGAGACTTTCCAAGGCTCTGAGCTTCCAGTATTGTCACCATGGTTCAGTCATTACCAGATACAAATGAAGATAACCCAGAAGAATTACTATTTTATTGTTGCCACAGCAAGAAAATAAAAATAAAAAAGAAACACACCAGAAATACATTTTGCAAAATTGCAGGTCTAGTCCACATAGAAAGCTTTCAGAGTAAAGAGCACTTTCTTGCCCTTCATTCAGGACTAAGACTTACTCAGCAGTTCTCATTGTTAATAAACCCACAGAACTCAAAGCTTTGTGTTTTAGAATAAATTTGTCAAAAAGCTTAGTATTTTTAAAATCACAAAAATAGTCACAATTGTTATCCTGCTTAACTTGGGTGTTCAAGGACAATGAAAAGATAACTCCTGATATAACCACACTGATTACAGCAGAAAATAAGGAATTATGAAAAAGATAACTTATTCAAGACTGCAAGCAAAGGTGACAACTATCCTGATGTTCCCTGACTCCCAGTCAGTGTCCTAAACACTGAACATCAGTTTTGCACAAAGTTATAGCTTTAAATTCTTTATATGCTATAGAAGTACACAAAACCTCTATGAAACCATAAAGAATAAAGCAAATGTCAAGGTTTCAAGAAAAGTACCTCAAAGCATTTTTGTTATCTCAGAGGGGAAGCATTCATGATGACAAACAAATGAACTTTCTATTGCCAGTGAATTTATATTTGACCGTATCCACAATAGAAGGGGTTTGCTGTGGTTATAAACCTGAAAGTGTTTCCAGTGACTTGCTGTAAACTCCAGCCTTCTGTTCTCCAGCCTAACGCTGCAGTATGACACTGGCACATCTTAAACCAAAGCAGGGGTTAAATACTAGACTTTATAAAACAGTCCTCAAATCTTCTAGTAGTGGTGTTTCAATAACAAACACAATGTAAACCAAGATAAGGGGACAACACAAAGGTGGGTCATCCTGGCAAGCCTGATGCTTTCCCATGGTGACAGCATGAAATTCCCTGTTCCTGCTGTCCATTCAGGATTTATCAGCCTCAGCCACAAGCCACTCACTTAGCTGTGTTCCAGGACTGTACATCTGCAAAAGTAAGTGGAAAGCTCAGCCAAAAAGCTCTTCACAGGGCATTGAGACATATTTTAGACTCGCAAGTGTGGTGCTGTAGACCAGACAAAAACACAGAGGTGGCCTTTGCATACTGTGGCCAGTAGCACACCCTGAAGGCTTCCTGGTACAGGAAGTAAAGCACTGAAAAAGTCATCAAGGCATCAATATTTCTTTCTGATCACTGTAGTTTGTATTTCTTAACGTTACATACAAATCATAACTGAGATCAGAAAAAGATAAGAGCTGCGTTATTCCCTGTTATTCAGTCAGACACATGTAAATGAAAAAATAAGAGTTAAAATCCCACATGTTTTCTTCTATGGCCATAACTGTCCGTATGAGAAAGATCCTATTTTAGTTACATACTAGGGAAGCAATATCATGGTGGAATTTCCAGAGTTTATGAATAGGACTGTGGTTGCTCACTGTACCCAGCAAGTTGGAAGGACCTTTCGAGTCCCACAGTCCCTTTGCCCAAGTCAGTTCAGATAGGGTTTGAGTGTAAAAGACCAAGCTGGGATAAAAGAGGGGATAATGAAGATTTCTGGACCTTGGAAAACCTAGTGAGGATTTTTACTAACACCAGTTTATTTTTCTAATGTTAGTGAAACATAATTGACTGTGAGAATCTGAACATGATCTATCTCCTTTCCTATAATCACCTGGAAGCAGAAGACTTAGCTGCACATGAGGCAGAGTGTGGACTGAGGCCAATATCTCTAAATAAGGTTTCCTGTTAAGTTCCCTAAATCCTACTCTAAGCAGTTAAATAAATTAGCTCTTTCTAGAGGTGCCAATTCCTGCATATTCGAAGATAATAAACAATCAGCTGTATATATTTCGGGAGAGAGAATTTTAAACTCCATGTACACATGACTTTATGCTCCCTAATGAGTTAGCATCAAAACAATCTTTCTCATAGAAACACTGCTGAATCACTGACTTCAGAGAACATTTAAGTCTTCTGGCAGTAACATAGCATGGTTACCTAAAATTATTTGGGTAAAACAAGCCAACTGATAATACATACCACAAAATTTCCAGTTCTTGTTATGATTCATGGTCCTCATCTTTTCAGGGTTTTTTCCCATTATGGAGCCAAAGGTAGAGAAAGCCAAGATATTATTTCAATTATATAAGTGAATCTATCAGATCAGATGCCAGAATATCTTGCTATGAGCATACTGCCTGTTGCTGACACTAAAAATAAGTATATCGAGATATGTTTCAAGTCAAAGACTTATTGAAAACCTGTCAGACAGTTTTTCCAAAGTCTGATCCTATTGTATGCTCAGGGCACTGAACTCCTTACAGGTATCGTGTGGGATTGTCTAACTTTCTTCAAAACAAGACTTCTGCATCTTGATTCTGACACCTCTTCTCATGGTGAGCTGTACTTTGTTTTGCAAGCTCAGTGTGGCTGAATGACAGAATTGAAGCAGTGGAATGTGTATTTTAAAACCTTTCCCAGTGAAGCTCACAAGTATGTTTTAAAATGGACAAGTGACATCATCTAACTTTCAGGTCAGGAATCTTTTCATCTTTCTTCTGGCTTCTGCAGCAACCAGTCTTTGTCTTTTTTCTCTTCAGATTCAGTGTGTGGAGAATACTTAGGGAATGTGCATAGTTCCTGCTGCCACACACATATCTGATGCTTCGTGCATAAATATCATTATTATGAGCACATTCATGGAAAGCCATCTACACCTCTATTTTTCGCCATTTTAATCTCCCTGTATTCAAGTAAAAGTTTATTGCTGTTTTTTGTAACGTGAGACTGAGATTCTTCAGAGGTTTTTTTAAGTGCTCAATAGTATGTATAATTTCTTCCATTTTATTAGAGAAGAAGAAATATTATTGAAATTATTTGTTTTACCATTGGAAACCTATAAAGTCAGGCACCCTACTGTATGCTCCAGTTTTATATGATGATATCTCCTTTTCATATGACTTTAAAAATATGTTATACATATATCAGTACACATACATTAGTGTGTACGTATATAATAAAATATATAGATTTATATAAAACCATGTAAGTCAACATTGCTTCCACACAAAAGGGCCTTAAAAGATAACTCGGCTTTTACCAGAAACATCTCAATTTGCCCTTTACTCTGTCTTGTTTCTAACTTATATGTATGTATGTGATTAAGATATATTTTCTATAAATATACAGATATGCATATACATACATATAAAATATATGGGTTAATCTTACATATTATACATGCTTTTAAAATGCCCTACATGTGACAAATGCAGCTTTCTGTTGGCATGAGCACAGGCTTCATTATACAAACCATGTTAAACTTTGCCCTTTCTTCTAGAAAGCAATTCCCCTCAGCCAGACAAACAAAGTGTGCCACTAACATGATCTGTTAGCATGATGTCACACTTATCTGATGTCACCATCCTTCTACTTCTGTGTTTAATCTGTCAGCTCTCCAGGATGGAGAGTGTCTGGATGTCCCATGGCAAGTGCTGTGTGCAGTAAGCCTCTGCACTATCCCACTGTTGGCAGGTGCTGTGATACACAAGGGCACTGTCTCCTTTTTCTGCTAAGTGCCTACATGGGAGACATGGGATGGCATTCACTCCTGTCCTGTTTTTCCCTAGAGACAGTCTTGAATTACTAACACACCCAAAAGATTAAGTTTCATGTCATAGCTTTCCTTTCCTAGGACAAGTTGCTGTAGTACATCTCTCAGTGACATGACATTAGCTTGCATTATTGCTTCTCAATCAGTGACTCATTGCATTTGGCAAATCAAGTTTATTATCATTGTACACTGCTGCAGGTAGCCCAAGTCCTGCTAATTGCACTTAGAGGAGAACAGGGAAGGTTCTGAATTCATAAAGAGAGAAGATCTTCATTTGTTGAAGTGAAGGGGTACTACCCAAAAGAGAGATAAGTTTCTTGAACCAGCAACCTGATGCCTCCTCTGGACACGCTGTCTAATGCCAGTGCAGACTTTCCCAAGTGGGTAAGTGGGACCACCTTCTTTTGATCCTTGCTATTACACTGTTTAACTCCCAGATATTATCCCCACACCTTCCCAAAACTCTTAATAATATATTCAAACACTGAATACAATAAAATAAGGTGTCAGGATATCTCCAGTTCAGATTATCCTTGTAATCCATTCTGAAAATATTTCTTCTTCCTTTTATTATATTATACAGGTTCAACTATTTTTTTAAAATATATTCTTTCATTCAAAAGAATAGATATTGGGGTTGATGATTGTAAAAGCTGTTTACTCCCAATTCTCTATAAAATATTAGGTAGAATAAATATTTGTGCCTCTCTGTTTAAAAGCAGGCTTGTATATGTTTTACACTGCACTATTTTATGCAATGCTGAAAGAAAGTCATTGTCACCAAGGTCAGTTCCACTTCATTGCAGGATTTCCTGCATTTCTCATTAGATTAAAAATAGCTTGGAGCATCACACATCATGATTTCCATTGAAAATACTGACCTACGGCCGATGTACAAAGTATTTTTTTTTCCAGGATTGGGTTAATATCACCAGTTCTCCTTAAAAAAATAAAGGTAGCTGGTGTCACTACTAAAGAAAAAGCTTAAGAGCAAGAAGGAAATTTACAGAAGAAGAGAGAACAGGAAAGGAAGATGGAAAGAATACAGCCAGTTCTGGCACAACTTGCTCATAGGTCTCAGCTGAGGGTTATGGCAGTCTCTGGGCTGCACTGTGGGATGTGGAGCACTCCAGCCATGTTTGCACAGCAGGAGCCCATCTTGCTCCACTGCTGGCACCAGGGACCCTGAGCGGGGGCAGAAGAACTCATGCTGTGCTGACCCAGCCATGACTCTGATCTTCCCACTTCAAAGGAGGAGGACTCTTGCAGAAGGTAGGCTGAGATTCCTAAACTGTTTTTCACACAACAGATGAGCAGTGTTTGATAAACCAGAGCATATAGTTAATTAGGCCTCAAACAGCATATACCAATTACAAGCACAAAATTATGCACATTCCTAATGAGGGTGCTGGAGAGGGACATGGAGAGAAACTCCAGCAAGCACAGGCTTGTTGCCTGTGTGCAGCCACCATGCAGAGGAGCTGTGCCTGGAGACGTGGTATCACTGGGGAAAGGGTGCTGAAGAGGAGCAGGATAACTAAGCTGTTTAAAACAAAATTTTACAGTGTTTAGGCACTGCTGCTACCAGGAACAGGCAAAGTGGAAAGTTAGCCAGAGCATCAAGCAGCACAGGTGGTGGAGGATCCAGGCATCTCCAAAAACCTCCATCTTCATCTTCAGGAGGTGGCAGGAGGGCTTGCAGCTGAGGACACAGGCAAGGCACCTTCAGTGCAGCCTCTGTCAACAGGTAACATGGTCTGCTGAGGCCAGCTGTGGGTTTGCCAAGCACACCACAGAGCCTGCTTGTCCCCGGAAATCAAAGTTTGAGGCCTGTGAAGTGCCAGCACATGCACAAGAAAGATGTGTTCAGGGTTGTTCATATCCACCAGTTCTTGCACCAGCCACAGCATGATGGCTTTCACTGCAGCTTTACCTCACATGTTGAATAGCACAGAATATCAGCTCAGTTGGGTTTCAGAGTGGGACAGGGACCTTCAAAAACACCCCAACACATCTACTGTAGAACAAAAAAAGATGAAGACCAGCAAAACTGGACCTGAACTCAAAGTTTATTCTCCAGAATCCCTGTCAATAGTGTTACTTCACACAGATCAAGTTGCTCAGAAGGATCTGTCTGCTTTCATGAAACCCTAAAGGTCACACAACTAATTGTCTCGCACAAGATATCACTGTTACTCCTTTGCCACACCTTCCTGTTGTACTACGGGCAGGGGTTGCCACCAGGAATCCTTTTTCCCCAACTTTCATCTCTTTCAGATCCAGAATTAAATCTGGTATTTCAGTTTGTGCATGGCCTTACTCTCTTCCTTCCTTACTCAATAACCTGCTTTTCTGAAAGTCTATTTGCAACCCATGCTGAGGTCAGCCAGGCATGTCTTGCTCTAACAGTGGCATAAATCCTATATGTGAATATGTGGGTCCTGCTTCCTCCTGTTATAACTCTCAGAAGTGAGTTTACCCTCACAATGTGAGGAATTAAACACAGAAACACCCACAGAGAAGATGGAGACCAAAGTTAGTGGTAGGATTACCAAATTTTACAGAGACTATAGTTCTGGAAAATACAGGGAAACTAATAACATATATGTTTTAATAGAGAACACAAGATTTGATACTACTATACAGAAAATCCCATATTATATGGCATGTCTGGCAACCATAATGCTATTCTAGGAAAAGCAAATTTTATGCTTGAGTGTACCACTAACTTCTTCTGTGATGCTGAGCAAGTTGCTCTGAGCAGATTCTCCCTCATCCTGTGTTCCTCGATTTTGCATCCTTCCCTTTCCCCTCAGGTTGCCTCTATCTCTTCATTGCTAAGGCAGCAGAAGGAAGAACAGCAGGAGCAAAGGATATTAGACCTTGCTATTAGATGCTGTGCCATAGCCATACATGGCAACAGGAGGAGAAATTACAGGGAAAGTTATGTTCGTCTCCTGTAGCCTTGGGGCAGAGGATGCCCAGTGCAGATGGTATCTTCGGAAACCTAAGTGCCAATTTCTGCCAGGTCACTGCTGATAAAATAAGAACTAAGGTTTCAAGAAACGCATCACTCAGCCAAATCTGGGCACCTCTTTATAGACAGGAAGAAAAATGTGCCCCATTTGTGATGAAATTTCCGAAAGACCTGAGGCTGAAGTCCCTACCTTCCATGGAAAACATAAGTGTGCTCAGGTCATTTGACGTAAGTAACTGAAAAACGGAGTCCTGTAATGGAAAACTTTCAACAAAAGAGGCTTCTATTTTTCTTGCTTGTAATAATTACATTAAAATAGAGGCCTTATGCAGTGCTTAGTATTTGTACTTAAGGTTGTGGTCAATTTTTAAGTACCATTTGAGTAAATTTAGAGGGGAGGAAAAAAGCTTTTGTATGAAGTAGTGAAGTAGCTAACACAGGACACCATGTGAGGTTGATGACAAAACCAGACACAGAAATGATAAGTGGAATCCTGCCCTTAGGAAATAAAAGGAAATTTTACCACTGGTTTCCACAGGATCAACCTTTCTATACATGGTGACACATTAATAGCCCAGATTCAGTTTGCCCATCCATGTAATACAGCTTACTCTCACATGAAATGCAAAGGCTTTTTTATCAGTATTCCTCAGCTGAAGATGAGTTGGGATAATGTTTTGTTTTACTGAAATGTCAAATGATATTTTATTTAAGCATGTGTAATTATTTAAATTGGAATTTGGCCAGGTTGCTGCAGTTAGTGTCCCACTTTCACTATGCAAGGACATTTCTCCCTGTTTAATGCTGAGTCTGACAAATCCAAATCAGAGAAACTGACTAAACTATTAAGGAAACATAAAGCAAAATCCTAAAATCTAGATCTTCTTGATTTTACCTTTATAAAGGGGAACCTGCTACATTTTCAATACATTTGAATGTTTTTCTTGCATTTATAGGGATAAGATTCTTTTTTTTTAATGAAAGTTGTATGACGTTTTAAAAGAAATGCTCTATGCGTAGCAAGTCCATATGGTACAATAATTTTGGCAGGGAACCAGGAGATCTTTCTGGTTTGATCTTTAACTGATCCTGAGCCTACTAAATGACAGTTAAGCACTATTTTTAGCTAGTTAAAATCCTGTACTTGGTCAGAAGGTCTTTCTCAAAGTAATACAAACAAAAAGGTATAATAATACTTTGTGATGGACAAGTAATGAAATACCTCTTCCACGCTTGGAACTTGTGGGTACCTTCAAAATAATTAGTAAATACCTTGTAAACAAATCTGTCTAACATCTCAGTGTTTGCTCATGTATGTGATATGCATGTAAAGCAAAGTATTAGAACATATAGCCAAGACTGCTGCAAGGTGCCCTCTCTAGACCACACAGACCTTTTTGATCTCTCCTTCTGCTGCCACAGAGCCAGAAATCTGAGTTTGGCCTCACCGGTGTGAGAAAACAGAGGGTTCAGCATGGAGCTCTGGAAGCACCATACTGAAATACCTGGTTATCTGCAACCTCCTCCCAGTGCCAGGGACTTGAGGGGGCATTTGGCATGAAGCTGTGCTCCAACAACGACTCTGGCCTAAAAATTACAGAGAGGATCTGCTAGTGGGGAATCATTAGTGTGGCCCCAAAGACAGGGCTGTCCTGAGCCACCTCCCGTCCAAACTTACAGTTCGCTTAGCATGCAGAAGTATCCTACAGCCTTAATCACCCAGGAAGTCCTGCAGCCATCATGAATGACCTCTGAGGAGCAATATTAGCACATTAGAGAAAGGAAGGCTAAATGAAGTAAAAGCTAACTCTCACAAGTATAAGTTGTTTGAATAAGCTTGCAAAAATATATTTTTAAAGGTATTAAAGTGAAATCTGATGCATTTTCTTCATTTGAATATCTTGACATATGCCTGAAGATATAGTAAAGGTGTTTACATGTGTCCCTGATAGAGACACCTGAAGTATTTTTTGACATTACACATGAGGAAAATTAGAGGTCTAGATTAGTCCTATGAGGGTGAAAGAAGAGATCATAGTATGAAAATTAAAAATATTAGAAGTATCAAATTTACAGAAGCTTTCTATCTGTCTCCCGTATAATTATTTATGGGTATTGCTGCAGATTATATGGAAACAAATAGAATCACGGCTCAATTAATATCTTCTCAAAAATGACAAAATCAAGGAAAAGATTTTTTCCCTTCTTGTTCAAGGTCATCTTAAAGCAAAAGAAACAATGTTCAGAAGAAAATATTTCAGGAGAAAATGGCTTCTTATTTGAGATTAATATATCAGGAAGTAAATCATATTGCTAGCTTGGCAGAAAGTGTTCTGCTCCATCTGTGCTGAAGAGACAAATTTGAATTTTCATGGCCTGGAATGCAAACCTTTTGCAGCTTGTGCTCTTCCATGGAAATCCACTCTATCATCTCACACTACTAAGCTGACCTGCCCTCTCTGCGAAGCCCTTTGTGGGCCCATGAAGATAATCTCCTTCACTGATTTTATTACAAACAGAACATTCATTCTGGAAAGATGTAATTGTCACACAATGATCAAACATTATGAAGCTATTTGCAGTTTAAAAAAAAGCGTCTGCATAGAGACTAAGGGAAGACTATGTAAATAATTTATTTTAAGATGAGTCAGCTAATGTTATGGCTAAGATCAATGGGGAAAATATGACTCTAAAAGAGAAAGATGACTAGAGCCAAGAAGAAAATAGTATATTCTTTTTTATACATATAATAATTGGTAAAGTTTAGTCATAATTGATCTAATCATAATAATAATATAGCAGATTTGACATAGAACATATCATGTTTTGTAATGCTAAACAGGTCATGCTACATTGCTTTTTATTATTCAAAGAAGAAATAGATCTGTTCAGGATGAAGGAGACTTGAGGTCTCTAGTCCAACTTCCTGTTTAAAGCAGGGTCAAGACTGAATTCAGATCAGGCTGCTCACGGCTTTGACAGCCATCTGTAAACCTCCAAAGATGAGGTAATGTATCTCCCATCCCTTGCCCCTACTTCTCACCCTCTCCACCTTTCAACTCAATTTTAGTTCCAGAAATCCCTTCTTTCTCCTCTGCGCACCACTGTGAGGAGCTCAGTTTTGCACCCCCAGTGACCTTCCCACAGACACTGGGAGATGCTGTTAGGTCCTGCTGAACCCATCCATCCTCCAGGCTGAACACACTCAGCTGTTCCAGCCCCTTTTCCCAGGCTAAGTGCTCCAAGATCCAAACAGGTAAAAAAGAACATCACTCCAGGTGCAATCCTGAGTGCCTTCATTCCCTCTGTCTTCAGGATCCAGAACTACTTCTGTACAGAACAAATGGCTTACATTAGCTCTTGTACATATATATCCCGGAGGCTTCCTAATTGTCCTAAAAACTGTAAAATGTCTTGATTTATATAATTGCATAGTCCCTGTCAAAAATCACTACTTTGCCTGTCTTCCTGTCTTCATAACCATGATGATCAACACCATGTCAGTGCTACATTGGCTACAAGAACCCAAAAGGCCATGAGGTTTCTCTTACCTGCTTTCAACTACAATATCCTGTATGCATGTAGATGAACCTTTATTTTAACTGTTGTAAAGCAATCTCTCTGCATGACACTGTTGGTCTCCCTTTTCAATCAAACTGCCTCCTGCAGACAGTAGAGATGTATAGTTATCAAACTTACCCAAATATGAGTGAAGAAATTAATCAGTAGAAAATTTTTGTTACCATGACAAAAGGCCATAGGGGCATTTGCTGCATCACATCAGACCCTTTACATCAAAATAGTGCTGGTCAGTCTGTTTCCACTTTCTCTAGCAGTAATTACTTCTGTGTCTTTGGATGCAGATGGTCCATGCAATTCACCGCGGAAGAAATGAGTGTGACTCACTTTCTCTTTCCATATCAAACCATAATTGAATTTTTCCATTCAACATTTCTGGCCAGAGAAAAGGTTTTCCTCATGTTCAGAAGTTTCCAACCATATGGAAGGGCCATATCCACAGAAATCCAGCATCAGTTTCTCACAAATCCTGCTCAGCTTGTAATAGGTTATCACAAGTAAGATATAAGCTAAGTTCCCCAGTGAATTTCTCCAAAAAAAAAGGTCAGAAATCCTGACTACAGCAGTCACACTGCATTGAAACATTCAAAAACAGGTATCAGCTGT
Source organism: Acropternis orthonyx (assembly GCA_035583155.1). Taxonomy (NCBI): domain Eukaryota; kingdom Metazoa; phylum Chordata; class Aves; order Passeriformes; family Rhinocryptidae; genus Acropternis; species Acropternis orthonyx. The sequence goes on along the minus strand of JAWWEU010000001.1, from coordinate 45,602,051 downwards.
GTAAAATTAGTAGCCTAAATCTAGGTAGTTTCTTTTACAATAAAATATATTTTTAAAAAAATTAAGAAATGTCTCTTTCGAAATTTTTTTTCTCCAGTCAATTTGGCTTTTTGCAAAAGGCTGATTCCATGTAGACCAACATTATGTCATCGTCGTGTCTGATGGCCAAGTCTGCACTGTATACAAGGTGTTTTGGACACAGATTTTCTTCTCATCCTTTCTTAAAGTGAAATCTCATTATAGTTTATGATCTGTGATTTACAAGTTTGAATTCAGTTAAAATCAATCTCAACATATCATTTCTGATCCAGACTAGGTACTCTGGTTCATGTAAGTCTCCATTGACAGGAAGCCAAGGCATGCAATCACTCATGACCTATGTCATCACACCACTGACATATTACTGTGAAAGAAGTTGGCTCCCAGGATCCTAAGGAGACTCCTATGTTAGGGCACCAGGGGCGCCAGGGACTCCCTGAGGATCATGTGAGTTGGGGGCTACTCAGGGTGGAGGCAGAGCCTGTTGCACCATCTCAGCCAGCAGAAGGGCAGATGGGGGACAGCCAGGGGGGCTGACATAGGGTCCTGTGTTGTGGGCTGGTGGGGGAAGCTCTGATGGTGTCTGGGTAGGGCTGACAGAGCTGACGGTGCCCTCTGGACTGTAACACTCTAATACTATCAGAAAAGCTTGTCTACAATTCAGCTACTTGCATTTTTTCTTTTAATGAACATCTCTTAGGAGCACCAAAATTACAAAAGTCCCACTGTGCTGTCCAAAGCTGCAACTGAAAAAAGGTCATGATGTCTAACATTGGAGCTGTACACATCTTTCAGATGGCAGATGCTGGTTTCATAAACTTTACCTACAGTGGTTTTTGGCTGCTTTGGTTCCTGAACTATATCTTCTATGGTTGGAACTGGACTTCCTTTACTGACTGCTAAAAGAAAAGCCTCTTGCTTGGACATTTCCTTCCACATGTCACACCTATAAGGATATATAATTCATTTCCTTCCTACCTATAAAAATGAAATGGTAAATACAGATTTTTTTACCCTCCAGAGAACAGGACTGCAGAATCTCTCCTGCACTGAAGACGCTTATGCCATGATGCCTCAGATCTGATAGAGCACATCTAACAGCCCCCTAGACATCCCGCTTTGCAGAAAACACAGCAGGAGACTCTTCAGAGTTGTTACCAGGCTACTTCCCCTTTCACCAACACCTGGACCTATTGAAGTGTCAGTGTCCATTGACAGTGTCCATTCCTTCCTTCTTAACTGTTTCCACAAGATAACCTTTCCTTCTCTATACCACACTAAAGAGCAGTCCTAAAGGCTGTCATGTCACCTGCATCACTACGCTGTAACCCACAGTAGATATCTATCTGAATCCAGAGAGTTATGAATAGCATCTCTTGCCCATTCAATTATCTCAATTTAAAGCAAACCCAAAAGGGGTGGAGAGGAATAATTTCTGATCTAGCTCTTCAGCCAGAAGTCAAGATAAAAGACTAATGGATTCACCAAGAAAATTATTCTTTCACAGAGAAGAGCTGCTGTATACTTACAATTGAGGTGTTAAAAGGGAAAATAAACTAAGTTAATACAAACATAATGGAAGGAAGTAAAAGCTCCCATAACATTTAACTTCTCTGTCCATATTGACTGCATGCATGCTTTGAGTGACCATAAGATACAATCACCAAACCTTGGAAAAAAGATGAGAACATGATGTAATGTCAAAGCAAATGAAGCAGAATGCAATGTTTTACAGAAAAATATAGTAAAAATGCCCCAAAATATCAGAATAAAAAAATACTGGGCCTGCTTACATACATTGAAGTGAAACAGGAATAAGTCTGTCAGGACAGTGGTAATTATTAACAGGCTGATATACACGGGTTTTGAATGACTAGAACTAATCTGTTAGTAAGTTCACAGAGTTCACCTATCCCTCAGTATTAGAAACATAGGATAATGTAATAGAAACCAGCAAGGACTGTTGTTGTGTCAGCTAAAAATGGAAGGGAAGAACATAAGGTTAGAACTTTACAAAATTATACTTTATATATTAAACTTTTGATGAGAAATTATAATTTTGATCTGGCCAGTTCCTCAATCGAGTGTTAAATACTCAAAAACACAAATGGTTTTATCTATGTCCCAATTAACCCAAATCCTTAGTTTCAGGGGAACTTTATAGGTATGACTCTGTCTTTTGGTTTTATTTTGATGTAATCTGTAGCACTTTAACCCATGTATATGTAATAGTTCTGACAGAGTGACCTTTCAAATTAAAGAGATCTCTGGTCTCCATGTATCTACACTCCAGAATTTCATCACAGAACTACCACTGAAGTCCAGGTTGCTACAGTGAACTCTCAATGAAGTTCAAGTCAGTCACTTTTTAGATCCAAAATCTTCCTCACCAAGCAGGTGTGCAAAATCCCAACATCTTTGCAGAATTTCAGGGCTCAGGATTTAAATATTACTCTATGGAAAGTTCCCTTTTGTTCTTGCTTCCATGGAAACTTGTCTTCCTCCCAGCATCCCTGGGGTGAAATCTTGTAGCAGATGAGAGAAGAGTGGCATGGATTAGGTCACTATTATAATAATAGTGTCGCTGTTCCTTCTGCTTTCATTTAATAAACTAAGAAGACTCTTAGATCCTCTAAACATCTTACGTCTCATTTGATCTTCAACCAGTAACTCCTCTGTTGCGATTAATATCTTGACTAATGTTTATCTTTCATAAAAAACAGTCAGTTTTAAACACAGTCTGGTTTTGTTCAGTCTCCAGCTGAGAGTCCTTCTCTTTTCTCCAGATGAGAGTCCTTCTCTTCTCTCCATCTAAAAGCAGACAGTATTTTCCCCATTTGAGGGTGCTAGCACACTGACATTACTGCATCTCATAATGACTATTTTGGCAAATGCTTTGGCTTTCAGTCTCTCACCAGTAGGTCCTTTTCCCTATCAGTCTTTACTCCAGCCTCTGCAGTCTCACCTTTTTGAACATAGACATGCCAAGATGGTACACACTGTGCAATTAGCAGCAGTTAATTATCTAACATGCATAGAATTAAATTAATATCTAACATGCATAGAATTAAATTAAATTCACTATTAATATGGAGGAAACTCACACTATGCCACGCTAGAGCTCATTTTCAGCTTCTTCATCCATGTGGCCCAGAAATCTTAGCCAGCATGGCAGCCTATCAGCAGGTAGTCTTTTTCCTGCAGGTGTCATCTGACTTTTTTATTTCCCTGCTCTCAGTCATACCAAAACCCTTCTTCTGACTGCATTTGCTACTTGATTCAAGCTACTTGATGTGACTGCCATCGGTAATAATTACAAATCCCCTATCTTTGTGTCATTTACAAAATACAGCAGGATAATGTCCATTGTGTTACTTCAAGATAACAGATTTTAATGCAACAAAATGACCATTGTAATTATTTAATGGACCCTAACACTAACCACAATAAAAGTACAGACCATGAAATATCACCCAACAATTCTTGCATTGGACCACAAGTTTCTTCTTAGTAATATATCCCAGTTAGAAATTTTCATTGATGGAGCATCTGCCATATATTTTGCTGAGTTGTTCCAACATTTCTTAGGATTGTGCTCTTCACATCATATTTTGTTAGGCACCAGACAGTGTCTGACCACTATTTTGCATTTGTCTATCTTCATCTGTGAGCTGTTTGACATTATTATTCTATGATGATCATACTGAAGACCACAAATGAACACAAAATAGAGAGAATATATAGTGTACTGTAATCTGTTTATTGTTGATGGAAACATTGCTGAAGGAAAAACAATTTTCATGTGTATACTTAACACTATATAAAACCATAAGGCAAGGCAAAAGCCACTTTTTGTCTCACATTTAGACCAAAGTTCTGTAGCTCGTTTGGCAGAAAACAGGATGTTTGTTTGCAACAGTAAGGTAAAAATATTTCCTCTCTTTTTATTTTTTGGGGGCTGCAAATGTTCATACATGCCTTTTTAGCTTATTTTTAAATGAAAAAATCTGAGATTTTGATATAGAAGTGCACGTTTCTTGATTTAGTGCTTCAGTGTGAAGCTAAGAGAGTCGTTAGTATATTGTGGAAATACTCCTGCACAACAGAAGTGAATGGAAACTTTGAATTTTATTTACATGCATGGAGGATCAGATGCTTTGTGCAAAGTCAAGACAGTGGTTGCTATCCCAGATCAATGAGGAAAAGAGAGGTCTGAAATTAGAGGTAGGCAACTTAACTGTTCTGGCACTTTGACATAAACACATCAACTAGAAAGAAATGTTACACCAGCTTATTGGAAAAAAAACCCCATCAACTAAAGCCCTGATGCAAGAACCATTAATTTAAATTCATTATTTAATCACGTACTTAGTCTGAAACACAGGCCAGAAGCTCTGTAGGCTCTGATAGAATTTGACCAGATACTTAAGCATCACTAAAAACCCAGGTTCGAGAAGCGTTCAGACTCAGAACAAACATTTTAAAGAAAAGTCTTTGCTCCAAAAATAGCTTAAGAATCACCCTGCCTTGACCATGACAATCAGAAAGATAATGGGAGATTTCAAATTATTAAGATAGAAATGTTTAGTTAAACCACAGGCTACAATAAATATGGACTGAAACATGAGACAGACGTCATAAAAAACAGAGCTTTGAAAAGATTTCACAGGCATGTCCCCCACCAGACTCAAAACAATCCTCTTCTCCAGCTGTACTTATCTTGTGAGTGTCCCCACATATACAAACAAGAAAGATTCTTGGAAAGACAGTATATGGAATACTGCTAGACTTTGGTTTTTTGCTCCATTGCAGACAAAGAGAGGAGGTATTTACAGAAAGAGGTTTTATCCCACAAAAGAGGGAGCTGCAGAGCTGAAGTGCTGACAGGCTGTGGACAACCAGCTCAGAAGGTCGGGCTAGAGGGTGCATGGTCACAGCCCATGGGATTTTTGGACTCAGGAGGTGGAGGTAACAGAAGGAACTTCCTTGAGACACAGCAGCAGGCAGAGCTTTGAAGATGTGGTTTATAACAGCAAGGGAAGGCATTGGCTCTGACTTTAACAGCAAGCTGTCCCAGTCCTCCCAACACTGCACATCCTCTGTCAAATCAGGTGTATTCGCTCTATTATGTCTCAAGGCATACCTCTGTTCTGAGCCTTGACACCCACTTACATGGATGCATTTACTTTTGTAACACTCCAGTCATGAAGCAAGATATTAAAAAGGGCATTAAATGTGTAATTCAAGGGTTATTTAGTCTACCTGAAGATTTTGAGGAAATTTATAAATATTATAGTCAACCAATTTCAAATCACTACAGTATAGCTGCATGCCATTACCATACCATCTATGCAGTCTGTCTCTTGCCCTATTCTTTAATAAGATGTTACACACATATCCTTCTCCTCCTATGAAACTTTCCATTCAAGAACAGAGATGATGTTGTACCTCTAATTAGAATCAAGGTTAAAATTCAGTGCTCCTGAATTTCCTCTGGAGCATTTTAGATGGCTTCATACTAAGGCAATGCTTTGATCTTGGAATTGGATGAGACCACAATTTCAAGGAAACAAAGAAAAAAAATTGGCATTGGAAATTCTTGAGTCATCTCTCTCATCCCTACAGCTGTGCTTTGCACCATGGCAATAAACAGTAATCATTGAAATGATATATGTACATGTCATTTCATATTTTCTTACTGTTACCCATTAAAATAATAATTTTTATTTTGTTTAGCAAACTGTATTGATATGAAATATTTCGCTGGACCAGCTTTCAATTATTAGGTGTTGTGGTTTAATCCCAGCTAGAACAACAACGATAACAAAATAACAGTAGCAATAACAATTATAATGGAAAGGAGAGAGGAATAAAAACGAAGACAAGTAATGCACAATACAATTTCTTGCCACCCACTGACCAATCCCCAGACTGTCCCTCCCGGCCAATTTGCCTCAGTTTATACACTGAACACAGTGTACTCTGGTATGGAATATCCCTTTGGTCAGTTCAGGTAAGCTGTCCTGAACATGCTCCTTTCCAGTTCCTTGTGCACCTGCTCTTGGGCAGAGCACAGGAAATTGAAAAGTACTTGATTTAGAGTAAGCACTACTTAGCAACAACTACATCAATGTGTTATCAACATGATTCTCACACTAAATCCAAAACACAGCACGGTGCCAGCTACTAAGAAGAAATTTAACTCTGTCCTAGCTGAAACCAGGATGCTAGGTCATGCATTTCATTTTAAAATCATATAAAGATTCATCTGACTTTCCTTTTAAAAAACATGATGCATTTTCCCTGATTGTTTCGCATTTCTAAATATTCATCTTCAACCATTATGATTAAACTGTTACTGTATATATCTGAAGATTTTCATCATTCCATTTTTTCAGGCCTTCAACAATTGTGTGCAACACACTCTCTAGCTAAATCAACTTTGCTGTGTCTCTACTGTGTGCTGGTCTCACACAGGCTTTTATAGTGCCTTGCACCTGTAGTGCATCTGTTCCCTTCCTAATGATATGTTAGTCAAAGAAAATTAATACCTTTGCATATGGTTTATCCTCTTTGTCTTGACAGGAAGAAATTTTCTGGTGGAAAAATTCTCCTTCTGTCATGATGCTCTGCTCAGTTTTTTTGACTGCTTGGCTTTTCATTTTCTAAAGTGAATGCTATTTTGGGTGGGATTCATGTCACCTAAATTCAGGTTTACAACATAGGTATCTAGATGAGAGAGTAGGCCAAGGTTCCTTTAGTGGGCTGTGAAAAAGAAGGATGTATTTATGGACACTGTGATGGGTTGGATAAACACCAAAAAAACTCAGATTAAAGTCTTAGTTCAGTTAGGCCCAAAGCCAAATTTACTAGGCCTCAGTTAGTGGACCATGAGGCTTTCCATAGATTCAGAGGGACAGGTATCACCTGACTTAAACAACTAACGAGGTATTTCATATCATCTGACATCAAGTCGACTATAAATTCAGGGAAGGAGATGATCCTCTCTCTCTTCTCTTCCTCCTTGTGGCAGTGGGGTGAGGAGGCATGCTGTGCAGCTCCGAGAGTGATAGGCCTCGCCGTTCCCTTCAGCAGCTTCCATCTCTGGGAAGTAAATACTTTTTTGTTTGCGGTTGCTCTTTCCCTCTCCTTGCTGGGTGTTCTTCCTGGGAAATGTCTTTTGGGGTGTTTTTCTGGGGTTCTGGGTGGTAGAATCTGTGTATTGCTGGAGGGGGGGGGGGCAGCTTGGGGTAATGTTATTGTTGGTTTTTCTTTTATATTTGTACATATATGTGGTGTAAATTTATATAAGTTTTTCCAGTTTCACTTTTTTTTCCTCCCTCCTTTCCCTGGGACTTGGCAAGGCTCTTGGGGGGCCTTGGCATTTTGCTAAGGTCAAACCAAAACAGACACAAATAATCCTACCTGTATTAAGTACCTATATATCAATTTTACCTTAAGATTTCATTGACCATTCTCTCTATTGACTAGAAGTGTGACCCAGTTCATCAGGAGACACTTACAGACATCTGGACTGCCTAAGAGTCCACCCTTTGTTACATGTGGAGAAGACAAGGTTACAAAACACACTCAGTGTAGGAACAAGGATATAATTTGCCATAGTCCCTAATATCAAAGATGATACTTTTGACAACACCCAGTAGGTTCCTGAGGGGCACATTTCTCTCTCCTGCCTAGGAAAGGTTTTGTGCTAAGGATGTTTTTCTCATTGTGCCATAGGGCTGACATTTTTGATTCTAATCTTTATCCTTCACTAGTTGATTTTTGGATGAGCTGGCCTAAATCCACTGAGACTCTTGAAGGTACAGCCAAGGCCCCCAGTCTAACCTGCTGTTCCCTAAAAATTATATGTATAGAACAGCAAAGAGATCCCATGTGCTCAGAAAATCTTGTGTTGGCAAAGAAAGATGCTCCTGCTTTGCAAGGTTCCCTGTGGACTGATGGATTTGTAAGAAAAAGGATCAGTGAACATCTATTTGTACCTCACATTCCTCACTTATTAGTTTAGAGTTTGATTTTGTGTAATTGCTAGTTTGCATTATTGGTAGTTATCTTGGTTTTCCCTACAGGGAATTAGTGCATCACTGGTTATTTTGCTGCCTCTCATGTGTGCTTTTTCTGTACTGCAGCTTGAGTTGACAGAAATATTCCTTAAAGATGGCAAGGCAAAATCTTCTCTTTCCTTCTGTGCTGTGCTCCTTGTGGGGGATTGCCACTGTATCAGCTTGTTTCCAACATCAAGAAATTCCTCCAACATGCATAAGATGTTCTGAATGTCCAATCTATTTAAGCAGAAAAAAAAATAGAGGGAGGAAGGATAAGAGAAAGAATGATAACAAAATTTGGCACTATTTAATGGGCTGTGGTAGCTGTTCTTAAACGTGGATATAAGAACTTTCTTTTCTGTCTGCTGTAGCAGGAGTCAAACAGGAGTAAATACAGCATTTTATATAACTGACATTCAGCAATCTCCAGGAAATATTTGTTTGTTTCTAAGAAAAGTAACACATTAGGTGACACATGCACTTTTGAAAAAGACTTCTGACATGAAAAGTGCAGGCAGCAATTTAACAGGCTTGAATTAAGGCTTTCAGAGCTGGTACAATTTTCTGAGTTCCTGTTCTGGACAAAGGGGGAAAAAAGATGGATTTGTTGATATTCAGCAACCAACAGCTACTACCCAGAGTACCGTGTCTGAAGATTATTTGGCACCCAATGTAAGCTTCACCCAAAAGCAAAGAAGACCAGTTACCTTTATGACCATTAAAAAAACCTGAGAAATAGCCTCAAATTTCTCCTTGCCCTGCAGAGGATTGTGCTCTGTGTGGTCTTTAGGTTGTGCTGGCAACACTGCAAAATACTGGTAACCCAACCTGTCCTCAGCTGGAAATTTCATGAGAACCAGCTTCTTTCCTCTTGATGATACTGCTGTATGTACAGAAAAATAGAAGGTATGGTCCTTCCAGTGGTATTGTGGCATGACTGCTTGTAGTCTCAGCTGCAAGTCACATGAAAACAAGCCAAAAGAAATTAAAATTAAAAAACAAAACCAAAAAAATGCACTAAGTTATAGACACTTTCTCAAACCTCAGGAAATAATTTTATTAAAGTGAAACATTGTTTTAGTAACTTTTTTATATTGTCTATTCTCTGCTCTCTGCTTGTTATATCTTTGCATGGAGTGAACAAATGTCAGTGGCTGGAAGGGTCTTCTGCTGAAGTTTCTTGCCAAACAAAAGTGCTCTGATGAGGTTGACAGGCTTTACAGAAAAGTGATCATGTTCTCTTGGGGGAGAGAAGGAAGTTTCAGAGACTGGAGGAAAAGAGAAAGAGAAGACACAAAAATGTGATTTTTTTTTTTTTTATCCAAAAATTTATTTTCCCATTCAAATACATTCTGACAAAGTGCTTAGAAGGTTTTGTTTTCATTCCAATATAGGAAAAATATCCATTCTGCAACATTCAAAGTTATCATGAAGTGAAACTGCTGTTCTCCAGCCAGCTCTAAATGCATCATTAATGGCCTTAGTTTTGATCTCACTGCACAGGTGCAAAGTTGGCAAGACTCCACTGTCATTAGCGAGTTACCCCAGGCTAACACCTGGCTGAAATAAGATTAAGGCCCACTGCCTTAGACTTTCTCCAATGCATGGCATGTGTTAGAGCACACAGGGCCTCTCTCTTGTTTGCAAAGCAGAAACCAAATATATACTGTATACTACGCCTCCTAACCTGTACCTAAAATTTAGGCATATAAGTAACTTGTGCCCTGAAAGAAAGTGTCAAATTTGCCATATAGTCAGTGGAGGGAAGAATGTGTTTGTGAATGCTTCCAGAGGGCAAATGTGTCTGCCGCTGCCTGGAAATGTTGCAGACTTTCGGACTGTTTCCATTCACCCATGAGAGAATTCAGACAGTAAACTTCAGGATAACTGCTTCATTGGGTGCCTAAAATTTCTTCAGAATCAGTTCTTCCTTTCAGTAAAGTGGACCATATCTACTGGGAATCTGAGGGGAGCAGTACCTTTGAATAATACATCCATTATTAACACTGCCATTAAAAAAGTATCACTAAAGTAAGCAGCACAAGAGCAGTGTAAAATGATCCAATTCCAAAGACTGTTTAACTGCACAGGTTTAAGCACCTGACCTGTTTCAAAGCTTCTCTAACTCATGATATCATGCCAATGTCCATACCTCTGCCTGGAGTGGGTTTATGTCATTAGTAAGAGAACATCTAGTTTAGCATAGTGCTAAAAAAGTCTCTGTAGCTTGCAGACATGTGTCCTTGATACTGGTGAAAAATTTTATCTTCCGCATCATGAATAAAAAAAAGAAAATCCCTAAAGTCAGAGCAGCAGCAATTCCATGTCCTTTGTTGGATTTTTGATCCAAGGAAGCTTCAGTCTCAGAAGGACCAGTAGACCAAATAATCAATAGCCATCTCCTAAAGTACATTGCTTCTTGAAGATCATAAATCTTTCAGGATTACTTACACAACGGAAAAAAAAAAAAAGACTGCTATAAAGGGGATGTTTTCATATTGAAAAACATGAAAAATCCTTTTATTTCATGTTTACCTGTAATCCTAATACACCTGGTGCACAGTTGCTGCATAATTCTTTGTGTCTTCCAGTAGTCTGGACTATTGAGTGAGGACCCATAGTGCACCATCTGGTTGGCCCGACAGTGATGTTTGTAAGAGATATCCTGTATCAGTCATAATGGTGACTTTTCCATTACTGCATCACCACCATTCATCATAAAAATTTTCCTCTTTTACCAATATCATACAACTTCATCCAACCTCTTTCAGCAGAACCGTCTTAATCGATAAATAAAGATGCTCTGCACAGTCTTTGGCTATCATTTGCCAGATGATTTTTTTTCCTCATGATCTTGGTTTTGGTCAGAATTGTATTTAAACTGGGAAAAATACTTTAAAATAAAGCTAATTTCAAAAAGTTAAATATAATCCACTGTCAGCCTGTGTTACACAAGCATTAACTATGTGGTAAACACAGCATGCTGAAACACACTGAAGTAAGAACACAAGCAGTAATATTACCTAAGTACTTGCCTCTTAATTCCATCTTTCTTGAATCATACCAAAAAATCAAGCAATTATAAAATTTGCAAAACATACCCAAAAAGATTATAATTAAATCTCCCTCAACAGTCTTCATTTCTGTGGTTTGATTTTGCAAAATTCACAGATTTACTCATTGTATATATTTTTAATTTTTTTTTTACAGTGCAGTAGTCTCTGCAACTTCCCATTCATAAGGCATAACAGCAGCCTGAGACTGCAGATCCACCACCCCTTTGACCCCTGATGCTGAGCGACCATCAGCAGCTTCAGGAACCTGTTCTCTGTGGCAGGTTGTAGGTTTGCTTGCCAGGGCAGACAGTTATGTCCTGCTCCCTGAAGTATCTGCATAGGCACTGTTTTAAAGTGTGCCATGGTTCCAAACCAGCATTTCTGCCTCTCACAGGTTGTCTCTGCTCTCTGGTCTTCCGTATTCCCTTTGCTTCCCCTCACGTGCCCCCAGCAGCAGCCACATCTCTTCCCCAGCAGCTTTACTGCACAATCCCAGCAGCAGCAGACAGGTCGATTCCTGGGCCAGAAATTTTGCCTTCTGCTCTCTGCTTTTGATATTCTTGTTGCTACTGAAAACAGGAGCATGTAAATATATGAGGTTACAAACCCACCAAGGGTGCATAGAAAGTAATTTTGCTACTTGATATTCTGCTGGGAAGGAATTTGAAGTGTGGTCCTACCAGGTTCTGTAATGTTTAGTCTATCTGATATATTTGTTAATGATTTGGATATTGGGAAAGGGAGAAAATGTGTAGAATTTGCAGACAGTGTCAAGCTGGAGGGAGCTGAAAGCTTTTAAGAGGTTAGGATAAAATTTGAAACTGACCTTGATAAATTGGAGGCATTGTCTGAAATTAACCAAATAAAATTCAGTGAAGACAAATGTATGGCCCTATATTTATGAAGGAGAAGTAAAATGCTAGTAAAAGTAGGAGAAAAGGAGCAGGAAGCAACACCAAGAGGGAGGTCAGAGTGTAGGACAAATATATTCATATATGAATATATGGATTGATGCTGGTAAAAAAAAAAAGTAATTTAATTGCGTGTGATATTGGAAGGAAAGTTGTATATATGAAGCAGGAGGGGTAATTATTCTATGTTACTGCTATTGTGTCCAGTTTGGGGCACTGCACAGTAAAAAATCACCATGTAGATATATTGGAAAGCAGCCAGCGTGGGAGCAATGAGAATGATAAGAGGTTTAGAAAACTGGAACTATGAGAAAAGGTTGAAGGAATGGGATTTGTTTAGTCTAGAAATGAGAAGACTGAGCAGGGACTTGATAACTGTCTTCCAATACATAAAAGGTTATTCTGAAAAGGACAGTGATCAGCTGTTTTTTATGTCCACTCACAGTTGTACAGAAAGAATTTAGCTTACTTTACATCAAGGCAGATTTTAACTCGATATTAGGAAAACCACTTTCACTTTAACTAGAGCTGAGTACTAGGACAGTCTACTTTTAGAGGCTGCAGAATAGCAGCAGAGGTTTTTAACTGAAGGTTAGGCAAACATCTGTGACCTTGTGACTTGCAGGGGTTCCAAGCTGAGCCAAATTTGAAGAGTTTCTCAGGGATAGCACAAGACACACCCCTGGCAGCAGTGCCTGTTTCCTGACAAAGCCCTGATCCCTGGTGCAAAGCAGGCAAATTCTAGCAGTTGTCACTGAAACCATTCAACTTTTTTTCATGCAAACTGTTTTCACATAAGCTTTTTCACCTAGAACTGTTCTAGGAAGCAATGAAACACTTCAGATGAAACTTTACTCAGAAAAAGATTCCCTTCTTCCCATGCAAGCACCTGAGTAATTTCTCAGACTAAATAGTTCATCTGGCCAATTATATGTGACCGAAACCAGGATCTTAAAATACAGAAGGTTAGGAAACCTTAATTACAGCTGGTGTTACTAAGCTCCACACATAATTTTTATTACAGTATCAATCCGAAGATTTGGCCAAGGTCACCATCCTGAGAATGCAGTGAAGGACTGAGATGAAGGATATTAAAATAATTAAATGTGCTAATAACAGTCAGTAAAAATCACAATAATGTTTGTCTTTAGCTTGATAGGCTATTCTGCCTCTTGACTTGATCAGTCCTTTCTTCTAGAAATGGGCTTGGTTCATAAGATAAGTTCAAATGTCTTATTTTCCTATTCATTTTCTTACATGCCTTTCTTTGCCTCTTGATCCTGCTGGATCAAATGATATTTTAAAGATTCTCTTTATAAATTTAGGAGCCTGAAATATTCCTCTGAAATTAAAAAAAAAAAAAAAAAAAAAGGAAAGGGGGCAAAAGAAAGAAAGCTGAGACCTTCACCCAAACACCTGCACTTCACCTTCACTTCAAGTGAAATACTGTGAGACTCATAATAATAGTGTGAGAATTGGCAATCCTACTTTAGGGTATAATTTCTATTTCTTCTAAACCCTCCTTTTTACTAGCAAAGTGGTCACACTGTAAAGAAGACTAGACCCCTAATATTAGGAGTAGTCCACATGTAGGGTCACAGCTGAAGCTCCATTCCCAAGTTAAAGAACGGTTACAGTCCTTGAAAAAATTACATAGGATCTTTCTTAAGATATTGGGGGGCTTTAATTAGAGGAAATGTGCCTTTGTACACTAGAGAAAGAGAAAATGTGTAGTTGTTTTACACTCTAAATTAAAAGGGGTGAAATAAGACAAGGGAGTATTAGAAAGAAGTTGATTAAAGAGTAGAAATAGCCTGAATACACGGGGTATGCTTCATTTCGTATGTTTGAACTCTGGCCATGAAAAGCCAGTTAGCACTGAAGGCTTGTTAGAGCTTGTACTACAGCAAGGAAGTAAACACGAGTAAGTGGATTTCTGTGTGGAGGGACTGGCCATGATGCAGCAGGTGCACACCTGAGCAGGGAACTGCTCCCTTCCAGCAGGGAACTGGCCATGGCAGCAAGGGCTCTGCAAGGGACTAACACCCGTCACTGACTTCTGCAGGCCTCTGATAAGGGCCTGGCAAGGTTGTTTGCTTAAGCTGGGCTACTTTGCAAGGGAAGTGTTGTCAGGCAAAATATGGCCTTTGCTTTTTATGTATGTTTTTCTCAACAGAGAAGAACAGAGTGCCAGGCAGCATGCAATGTATTTCACCGCAAAAGCTTCTGTTCTAACATCATGCCAATATTTGGATCTAAGCATTGCAGAGGCGGTTGTTCTGCCAAGCCACTCCCTTCCACTGATATTCCTTTGTTATCAAGTCATCTCCTGAATGAAGGTGTGAAATGAACTTAAATTTGTTTTCTTGCCATGTTTGCAAAATATCCCTTGAAGACTTAGAGCATTTGTTTTCACTTAAAGCAATCCTTAGCATGCTTAGAGGTACAATCTGTCATCAGAACTCACATCCACATTTGTCTTTGCAGTTACAAAGTAGAATGAGTGCAGGGAAATCCAGCCTCCCTCTGAAGGATGCTTCTACACCCGACAGTCTTGAAGCAGAAGGCAACTGCCCTGACAGCACAGCCCATCCCAGGGCAATCAAAAGGCATGAAATCAAGTAATTTCAGAGTTTGATTCACCCTGGACTCCAAGATGTTTTATGCAATCTGCTCCTACAACTCAAGTATCTAACAAGGCGATGCGGAAGAATCGGGCAAGTATTTGATATTTTGATCTCAGTCTTAGTGGGACAGTCAGCTCTCCAACTATGATTAAACGAATTTTCTTCAGATAGAAAGCTTTGTCTCTCATATAGAACCAGGCCTTGGGGTTGGATGAGGTCTTTTCATTGCCAGTTCTTCTTGAAGGGGATCAAGATCCTGGTGTTTCTGTGGAAGCATTTCACAGAGGAAGTTCTGACATAAGATGGACATACAGGTGCTTTATAATAGGTCACTTATAGAATTATCTAGCTATGTTCAATGGTTTTACCTAGCTATGTTCAATGACAAAAATCTAAGCCAAGTGTTTTACCCACATCTGGATGGAAAATGTCATAAGACTGATAGAGAGGATGAGAAGGAGCTATGTATTTCTTAAGTAAATGTCTAAATAAATAATTCCAGACGTGTAACTAAACCTTTGTTAGGATAAGAGGGTTTAAAATTAAAACAAGCTTTAAACAAATATATTAAGGAACAGGGAGCATGACATAGAAAGGCTTCATCTCTTTTGGATATTCACAGGTTTTCAAGGCTACATATTACTTTTCTCTAGAAGTAAGTTTTCTCAGTGTTCTCAGCACCTGAAGGGTCTAAGCATTCTATATCTGAGTGTCCCAAATGGGTAGTATAATATAATCTCTTCTAGCTCTGCATGGTCTCCATGATTGCAAGCAATCAAATTGCTGATAAAGTATTCAACATAATGGCTATCTTTTCTTGGTGAACAATTTTTTATCTTTTATTCATAAGCAGAGACCTGGAAGTTTGCAGGATTTCATACCACTCCTCTGGAATTCTCTCTCAAGTCAGTGTTGTGCCTCGCCTTCATGCTAATGTTGTGGGATCGCACAGGGAACTGTGTCTAATTCCTGATGGCATGCAGCTGTATCTTACTTTTAAGGCCGTATGTCTTGGGTTCTATATTAATGTTGTCTAAGATTTATCAGCTATTTGCATCATAACAAATTACTTTTTGATAGGAGATGAAATTTTTTTGGAAGTACCTGTTCCTGTTATTGCAACACACCATGTTTTCATGATAGCAACAATACTTGCCTCATAACCCACCCTTGCACTTGCATGTCAGTTGTGCAAGACTTTAAGTTAGGACATCTTGTATTGAGGGTTCTGTTCTGTACGTAATTCAGTGCAACTCCCTAAACACTTTGTAGCTATGAATCTCTTCTTACATTAAATAGCATCTGGGCAAGACTATATTGCAGAGACAAACTATTTCCAAACTACCTTGCAGGGTCAGTAAAATCTGCTGATGTCCATTGAGATTCTTTAGTGTTATATCTGTCGTCTCTCTCAATGAGCCACTTTATACATTAAATGTTGTGTTTAGAAAACGACCTTCAGTAACGCAGAAGAAATCTACTGTGAAATCATGGGCAACTTTAGGGTTAAAGGAAACTTTCTGCATTTGTTCATGGACTACTGAAAAAGTAGAGTGCCTATTTCACTCTCCTCTCTTTGAGCAAGATTGTTTTCCAGCTCATAGACACAAATCTAAATTAAAACAACCACCTTCCAGATTCCAGTAGAATATCCATATATGGTAAGAGAGTAGATTTATATTTGGGAAAAAATATATAAGGGAAAGCAAATGTCAGAAATTTGCACATCTTAGTCATTCAGTATCCTCAGAAGCACCAAATGCTTAACCTCCAGTAGCAAAAAATGAGAGCTTGATCACAAGTTCATAGATTCATGCAAATTGGTGTAGATTAACTGAACAGGGCTAAAGTCACCTCTAGACCATGGAAGTTCTAGCTTCTGCCTTCGCTCCTTGAATTCTCCAGAGTAGGTCTGTCTTGTGAGAGTCAATGGAGAAGTGTGTTGGTAACTTGTATGAGATCCTTCTCAGCCTATTTAGAACACAGAAAAAGAATTTGGAACATGGAGAAGCCTTCAACTCATCAAGTGGGGAAATATCTCTCTGAGCAGAACACCATGGGAAGAGGAACATGGTTGCTTTCTGTTGACTCCTGGAGAAGCCCTCAAATGAAGAAGATCAGAGAATGGAGCTACTGACAGGAGGAGGTACATATTGAAGGAAGACAAGATGTGTGACACCCACCTCAGAAAGAAAGTAGCTTCAAAGCCCATGCTGACTGGTGACACATCCAGGCCATCTGGGTTTGCTTAGATTTAAAATAATGGGTTTTCCATGACCTGGAGCAGTCCAAGATCTCTAATAGGCAGAGAGTATTACAATACCTTCACTTAGCCAAGCATGTAACTGGTGTGCAAGTCTTAGACCGGTAGCAGAAGGATATCTTGCTTTTCAGGGGAAAAAAGCTGCAATATGACATAATATGAGAATTGAACAAGTTTAACTGATTAGCTGTATATAAAATTAGCAGTGGAAAGTGAAGTTTCTTTCTCTCTATTTCACAGGCTTTTGCCTTAAAAGCTCTTTCACCTGTTGTTATACTGATCTCTTAGATACAGTCTCCAAACTGATTTCTCATTGACTGCCATCCAGGAATGCTACATGCAACACCCTAGGTCTCTCTGAAATTAATCAAACTTACTTTTAGTTACTTTGCATAGCCTCCCTCTAGTTTCCTTCTAGGGTGGGACTAGGATTTAAAATTACTTTACTAATTAATAATGGGAATTAGCAACAAACGTGACCTAAAAAGACCTGATGCTGTATGACAAACCTGTGTGAGGTGTTGCCTACTTCATCCCTACAGCAACCACAAGACATGTAGAGAGGATAAGGTAATGTGGTAGGCTTCTAAAGTTCCCCTCGTATCAGTACAGCATACAGGGAAAGCATTATATAATAGCACTATATTATTATATAGCTATATAATAATATTATACTGTATTATTATATACAGACCTGCCAAAGCTGTGAATATTCCCTCCTCTCCCAAGCTTCTGGGAAATTTCTCTAACTAGGAAAAAAAAAGCAACAAACCCCGCCCAAAAAACATCTTGTTAGCATGCTACCATATTTCCCCAGTGGCATTGTTGAGAAAGTATCAAGTCTTCCTTCTGCCTCCTCAAGGGATGGCTCTTCCTGCTTTCTTTCCTTGTATTCTGCATTAATGAACATGCCCTTCTGTTTGACTCCCTTGTTGAAACCTTTCAACTCATCCGTCTGTCACTTGGCAGTAGCTTCAGGAGGGCTCTTCCCAGGGACGTTTCATGTTTATTCAAGTGTTGCTGTGCTGTGAGACTGAAGAAGCAGATCTGTTGCTACTAGCTAGATCTGTTTAATTCCCAACCCGCAGCATCACATGTTCCCATAAAAAAAGCAGGAAATTTCAGATACAAAATTGAAAACAAGTCAGAGGACTTTCTCATACTCTCTTTACGTGCATGTGGACTTTCTCTTCAGGTAGTGTATTCAAAGAGAGTTTGCAGAACCCGTGTGAAAACAGCTTCTCTTTTTCTCCATACATTTGTAATTCATTTGTTTTTGCCACTAGACTCTGATAAGCTTAAAAAGATAGCAAGAAAGTACAAATCCATGGATGGAGGACAGCCCTTAGCCCTGTAATGGAGCATTTAGGGACCTGGTAGGCCCACTGACCCCAGTTTGCAATGAGCTGGACGTGATCCTCACCAATAGACTTAACTGAGGCCCAGATGGAGGAGGAGGAGTTGTATGTGCATAAGTGGGTACCATGGGGTTATCTTGGGATAAAACATCTCTTTCTCCCACTTTCAGCATAGGTGGTGGTTACTGCAGCATGATCTGAGGTATGGCCAGAGCTTTTTATTCCTCAGTCTGACTTGTCCTATTTTCCTTGTGCTTGAAATGAAGCCTAGGTTAGGAGACACCTCGAAGTCTGGTGTTACTTCCTATCCTGGCCAGACAGGAGATAAAATTAATCTTAAGAAATTGCTTCAGAGTTCTCACTTTTTCAGGAGGCTCTGCAAGGGAACGTACTCAACTCACCACTGGCTGAGCAGTACCTGTGCTGCAGGGCATGCAAAGGCTGCTTTTGGCTACACAGAGTAGACACTCTTGGATTACTTTGTGTACTCCACAAGGTAGGAACCTGTGCAGAAACACCTACTGAAGAGTAGTTCATGTGCTGTGACATGCTGAAACAACAGTTCCTGCTCTCTCTGAGTCCACACACACACACAAAAAAAAAAAATTAAGATAATGCTTCACATTCAGAGAAACCTACAAGAATAGCAAGAAGTTGTAGATCTCTACACACATGCAGTCCTAGGTTAACATGTATGGTATGCATACATGTTAACAACAGAACTACCAGCAAGAAAAATGGTAAAAACTACAATTAAAAAAAAAAAAACTCTATTAAAATTAGTTTTTAAAAAGGTGAACATGCTAAAAGATTCTAGAAACCATTTCATTAGCTTTGCGAGAAAACCCACAAGTTAAATAGGTGAAATTCAAAGCTTGCAATAGTGAGCTACTCTGCATTGTGGGAATACATGAATTAAAGATTTATGTAAATACATTAGAAAAGACAGACAAAAAGGAAAACTGCAAGAAGAGGAACTAGCCCTTGCTTCCTGCAGTACACACTGAACAAGGTTACAGGCTGTTTGCAAAGAGGATTGTGATCATCAGAGAATAAAAGTCTGAAGCAGTCCTTGGAATGGCGAGATTCATCCAGCAGCAAGGACTAGCAGCCTGCTAGGGCTGTTCTGCCAGCAACCCAGTGACAATGGGGTGCACAGAAACTTTGAGAATCTGCAAGGGCTGAAGAATCTCTGGATCTGAAGTACCAACCCAGTAGTCTGAAAAACTTCAGAATAGACCTAGGTCTAGACCAGTGAAGACTGGAGATCAGCATCTAAAGTTTGAGATCCAGAAATGCAAATGTCAGCACTCTCTATTTGAATGCTGGATTCATATAAAGGAATCAAAATATTGAACTGGTAGAGAGAATGTCAGCCAGCGGTGAATGGCTTATCATCAACTCTACCTAGCAAAAGGGCTAGATAAACACCTTTCTTCCTGTGTCTCACAAACATGAAAACCAACTTTCAGCATACAAATTTACAAAAGTAATAAAAGCCCAAAAGATCTACTGATTGTGGACATGGTCCCTCAAGTTTTTGACACAAAACTAAAGGTATATTGTATAACTCTGCATGTTATTAAGAAAAACCTGTTTGCAAATAAAACATGGATCATGGTTTCCAGAACTACCACTGACACCATGGTAAATTATCAAACAACTAGTAAAGAGCAACCCACAAAGGCACAGTTCCTACCCCATTATCATCTAAAGAAGGAACTCTGAATATTAGATGTGATGTTGTATACAGGCCAGAGGATATAAAATTCTCCAGTATAACAGGAAAGGATGTTAAACCCATTCCTCACCATTACACACAATTATTAAAATATTAGAAAATAATATTATGGTTTATATTGGCCCAAGTCAACAGCGACACAGGAAAACTGGCATGTTGCAGATGTGAAAAATACAGCCAAGTCAAAGAAAACAAACAAGTTTAGCAGTTGGTTGAAGAACCAGCAAAATAAATAAAAATGTTAACAGTATGATTAGCTACAATAGCCTATCTTGAAGCCAGGCACCAGGTAAAATTAATTCTCAGCCCTGGCAAAGAACATTCATGAACCCAGGTGCCTATGTGATTTTTTATTGTGACTTTCTTTATGCATATAAGAATAGACAATGTATTATAGCAGAATATGAAGGTCTGCAACTCAGTCAAATTAATAATTATTCTCCCCGTTAGATGGGGTAAAAACGTTGCTGCTCCCATTCTTTTATTTTCCAGGGTAGCTATCATATTGTATTCTTTAAGTTCTGCAGCTCTCCTGCTACCTGGAATCCACTACACGCTACTGAGAACAGCTCAGTGAGAGTTGCTATTTGCCATCTTTATTGGCAAGAGGAAAAAGTTCAAACATGTAGCTAGCCTAAGAACAGATACACTGATTCACATCACAGATCAATCCAGTGTATTGCTCAGTTCCAGGAACTGATGCATAGGGAAGAGTACAAGAACAAGGCAAGCCTGGAGTAAGACTTAATACTCTCCAGACCTCAACAACTTGGGATTTCCTTGGCTGGAAATGTATCTATTCCTTTAATGGCTCCTGGTAGGCCTTTTCCTCCAATTCATGCACTCAGTTGTGTTTGAACCCATGTAAACCTTTAACAGCCGTGGTATTTTTCATCATGGCATTCCACAGCTTAACTCTGCTTCTCAATGAAACCTTCTCCGTTTGTTTGCTTTGAAACTGCCCCTACCAGATTCATTTAATGATTCCTTGTCCTTGTATTGTAAAAGAAAGCAAACACTTGCTACCTAGTTATAGAATCAGTTTTGGTCTATCATAAGGGCCATCCACTGATTCATATTTTCAACATCAATCAACTACTTAGTATCCTCATTACTAAAAGATCTAGTAAGCAATTGAAGAAAAGAAATTGACTCCAACTAGTGCAGAAAAGGTCAGTAAGAGAATATTTGGTATCAGAACTAAATTTGCTTCTACCCAATTCCCCCATAATTGAAGGAGAAGCACTAACTCTTACCATGTCCTTAGAGGGCTCAGTTGCTGTTGAACTCAATGTCTTTCAAGACTAAGCTTTGAGGTGAAGAAGTGTCTTCCACAGCAGGTTCCACCAGGCTCAACATCTACTAGGTACAGTTCTGTCTGACCGTGGGCACTAGTTCCTGGACCATTAAACAGTAACAGTCAGGGGTTTCTGGTCTGCAGGGGAAAATGGTTACCCATATTTTTTGCTGTATTGGTAGTCAGGGACCACAATAAAATATTATCTATGAATGCTATAGTAGATACTTCCAAGTGTCATCTGATTTGCAATGAAAAAAAGTAAATGAAAAGAAAAAATCTTAAATGAACAATACTTCTGCTATCTGACAATAGTATTACACAAGTTTCTCTTTTTGGAAATTATCCATTCATTTTCTTCATAAACATTTACTAAGGAGAAAAGTATTTTATGAACATATGGCACTTGTCTCTTTCTTGGATGTAAAAACGTCTGGTATTTTGCTGACTTCATTTCATTGTGAGTCACTGTGTAGGTTTGTATAAACACCAGGGTATTTTCATCAATTAGGAATAACTGAGATTTTCAACATAACATTTCCATATTTACTTGTGCTTGAATAGTTCTGTTAATACCCTAGACAATACATATATAGATGTATTTACCACACACACAGGATCTCTGTTCCTAAAAAAAATTCCAGTCAAAGGCTGAGGACCCACGAATCTGCACTAAAACCCCACTGTACTCATTTGCAAAAACCCTACAAAGGTTCCCTGTGAGTGTTCATCATTTAGGACACTGTGGTCAGCAAAAATAAAGTTTTTGAAAATCACATTCTAATGAAAAAAATTCCATTATCGAGTGAGTGTGCTGTTTCTTAAGATAATTAGAGCATATACAGAATCTCATCTGGTTGTTTCAGATAACTCTTTCACTGTAATATGTTCCTGCATGTTGTTGGTAACTGGATACCCAGAGTGAGCAAATCAATTGCCCGATCAATACTCCAGGAAGATTAATACTATCCAGTTTTGAAGTACTGCAGGAGAAAGAGGACACCAGAAGTCCTGTCTCCCTCACAAAACTTGTAAAAACACTCACTTTAGTCATGATTCAAATTAGTAGCACAACGCAGAACCGGGACAGCAATCCAAGCCACTGCAGTGCCAAGCCTGGAAGTGGCAAAGATGTGATCACATATGGCAGGACAAGAAATAGGTTAGAAGTAGAAAGTGCTTAGCCTATTACTGAGGGCATTTGCATGGGAAATAAACAATGTGGGTTCAAATCCCTACAGTAGAAAAGAGTGTATGTAGACCAAGGCTCCTGCATAACTGCTCTAGCCATTGAGCTAACAGGTGAAACAGAGAAAAGGGTTGTGTGACGCTAGCCTGTCCCATGCCTGAAATCACACTTTCTAGTAAATTTGCTTCTGAAGGCAAAAGGGAAGCAACTTCCCTGACCTCGTCACAGTGAAAACAGGCACAACCTTTGCTGTTTGTCCTCCCACAAGGTGACACTAGATGGCAGCAATTGAAGTCGCAGCACGAGCTGCAGGTATTGCTGGCCCAGAAGGCACTCTGGCAACTACGTATCAAAAATACGAGGACTACCTCATAGCCACTGCTTCTCTCCCTAGTTACTGCCGTGGAGGTTGCTAGAGTACTCAGGCAACCCATGAGATGGACTGCAGATATGAAAATGAAGTCACCTGTGCCTTGACTTTCCTGCTTATTATACCTGAGCTAGTTGAAGATGTCCCTGTTCACTGCAGGGTGGTTGGACTAGTTGAGTTTCAAAGGTCCCTTCCAATCCAAACTCTTCTGTGAAACTATTATTCTATTTCATCCTTTTCTCTATACTGACTTGCCCATGGTTGGGCCTGGTTTGTGTCTGAGATCTCTTTGCCTGCATTAAAATAACAACTTTTCCCGAAGTATTACAATAGAAGGTATTAACCAGTCTATTGTAATAATTGTTTCTTTATAGTCAAATGGGTTAGGTTTTGTACAGCATTGTAGAAATACTCACCAAAATGACCTTGTTAGTAATAAGTGCAGAATCAACAAGAATTGTAATAGATTGATAATGTCATAACTGCTGTTCTGACAAGTAACTTCTGAAAGAAACTGATGGAGGGAAAAGCTGATTCCCCAACACAAGAACAGTGCCAATATAGCATATGTTCCTCTTGTTTAAGTAAGACAAGTCTTCACTGCCAACAAAATCACAGACTATTCAAAGTTTAACAAAGATGTATCAAAAGGCAGTGACCAGCAACAGCTTTAGTATTGCCATTGGAATATTCATGTGCTTCCTGTCCTCCGCGTGCCCATTTTGTTCAATATCTCTGCCACAGTTAAAGCTGTCTCGTTGCTTCATTACACCTGCTAAGTTCTGAAAATGTATTTGGAGTTTAAATCTGGATTTCAAGCCATTATCATGGGAAAACAACATGCTTTACATAGTAATTCATTCTGACTTTGAGCTGGTGAAGACAAAATCCACTGCTTAGTCACTGATGTCTGCAGTCATTTTACTCAAGACCTTGAGACTCAGTTGCTGGCTGCAACTTCTGCTGCTGCAGTGTGTGGTAGTCACCTCAAGAAAAGTGCCTTATACAACAGCCAAACCATTTACATCTTTGTTTGACTGATTCTGGCAGTGGCCGTGCTATCTGCCTGCCAAGCAGCAGGGAAGGAGAAGGGAGGGATGGAGACATGAATTGTCATTGTGCATAAGTATACATGAGGTGGAAGCAGTGGCAGGTAACTCAGTGTTACAGGGACATTTTCTGCATATGCAGGAACAGGGTTTTGGAAGCCAAATACAACCAGAAGTTGAATTTTTGAGGAGAGACACAGAGGGTTACTAGAAAGGCTTCTACAGGTATATGAGCAGCTAAAGACAGACAAGGGAAAATGTGGGCCTGCGGTTGAAGTGTGCAGGAGACCTGGAGACAAAGTACCTGGAAGTTCCCAATGACTTCTTCACATTGATCTTTACCACTTAGAGCAGCCTCCAGCAATCACAGGCCCTGACACCAGAAGGAAAGTCTGGAGCAAGGAAGACAGCCTCAGTAGAGAAGGATCAGGTTAGGGGAACATTTAAACAAACTGGATATAAACAAGGCCATGAGACATGATATAACAAATACAAAAGTGCTGAAGGAGCTGGCCAATGTCACTGCAAGGTCAATCTCAACTGTCTTTGAAAGGTCATGACAAAGCAGGAGTTCCTGACAACTGAAGAGAGCTCATGTCACTCCTATCTTTAGGAAGGGCAAAGAGACCTGTGATACTACAGCTCAGCTAACCTCACCTCAGTCCCAGGGAAGGTGAAGGATCAAATCCTTCTGGAATCCATTTACAAACATGATGAACAAGAAGGTGATTAGAAGTGATCAGCACGGATTTACAAAGGGGAAGATATGCCTGACTGACCTGATAGCCCTGTATGATGAAATGACTGGCTTGGTGAATAAGGGGAAAGCAGTAGATGTTTTTTATCTTGATTTTATCAAGAGTTTCAACACTGTCTCACATAACATTCTCATTGACAAACTGAAGGCCTGGCTTAATAAGTAGATAGCAAAATGGACAGAAATCTGGCTGAACTGCCATGTTCAAACGTTAATGATCAGTGGCATGAAGTTCAGATAGAGGCTAGTCACTAGTGGTATACCTCAGGGGTTGGTACTGAGGCCAATACTGCTTAATGTCTTCATTTATGTGATGGAGAATGGGATGGGATGCACATTCAGTAAGTTTTCAGATAATACCAGACTCAGAGGACTGGCTGATGCATCAGATGAGCATGACATGTGCTGCCATTCAGAGGGTCCTTGCAAGGTAGAGAAATGCACCAAAAGGAGTATCATGAAGTGCAGCAAAGAGAAATCCCAGGTTCTGTCCTTGGGGAAGAATAACCCCAGGCTCCAGTACAAGTGGGGTCTGATCATCTGGAAAGCAGCTTTATAGAAAAAAACCTGCATGTCCTGGTGGCACCAAGTTGAACATGAGCCATCAATGTGTCCTTGAAGCCAGCAGCAACTTGCACTGCATTAGGGAAATGTTGTGAGCAGAATGAGGGAAGTGACCCTTCCCTCAGCGTGGGCGAGACTCAGCTGGAATGCTGGATCCAGGCCTGGGCTCTCAGTACCAGAGAGTCCCTTACATACTGGAGTGACTCCAAGGACGGACCACAGAGATGATTAAGGCACAGGAACATCTGTCATACAAGGGAGAACTGGGGCTGTTTAGCCTAGAAAAGAGAAGGCCCAAGGAAGCTTAACAGTGGGAGGGGAGGTGAAGAAGATGGAGCCCGGCTTTTCTCAGCAATATCCAGTAAAAGGACAGAGGCTACCAATACAAACTGAAATACAAGAAATTTCACTTAAAAATGAGAAAAAGCTTTTTTATTTTAAGAGTGATCAAACATTTGTGCAGAGTGGTTTCCCAGGAAAGTTATGGAGTCTCCATACATGGAAATATTCAAAACCCAACTAGACACAATCTGGGCAGCCCACTGTAAGTGACCCTGCTCTGACATAGGAGTTGAATTAGGTGATCTCCAAGATCCCACACATCAGCCATTCTGTGGCAGCGTGAATCTGTGATTCTGTGTCAAACTCAGATGTCCCTCATTGTCTTCTGCACTGCAGAGACCTCCACAAACTCTGTGAGGTAGGCACTGACAGGCTAAAGCTATTCCTGGGGTGCTGCCTGCAGAAATAGCACGATTTTCTTCCCCCTATTGCGCATGTCAGATTTGTTCATGTTGTGACCATTGCACCAAATAGACAAGGCCCAACAATTACTCTGTGCAGAGATGCAATTTTTTTAACATGAGCAGGAAATGAAAAATCATCTTCACAGTCCAGGCACAAAGCATCTTTTTTGGCAACATCCTGGGGAGCTGGTTTTGGCTCACTGTCTCATTTCCTCAGCAGTACAAGACACTGTAGGATCAAGAAAATTACAGGAAAAGATTAACAGGCACCTTCTGGACTCCCGTCTTAAGATATCTCATGCTCTGTTGGAGCCATACATATATGACTTTTTTAAAGGAATAATTATGGTTCTCAGAAAACAATTACTCAAAACTTGCTAAAAATGATAGAAAATTGAGATTTGTCTGAATTTGGAGGTCTCTGCCAGTAAAACATGTTTCAGCATGAATAAACATTCTCTAAACTGACAGAACCTATGGGCAAAACTAATTATCACCTGCACTCTGGTATTAATGACAGCAAGTATCTTGGTGTGGACACTGTACTACTTAAGACTGATAGGGCCCAGTTAAGCTCACTGACACACTTTCATCAGAAACAGTGCAATATTCAGTGTTATCCCTCAAAGTTACCGCTGCTCCTAAAATACTAAGAATGCTGTGAATGCATGAAAACCTCACTGAAAGTATCCAAACATTGCAGCTACTGTCAGAAGCCTGAAAACTCCCCTGAAAATTCAAAAGTCTAAGTGGTAACAATAATCTGAGTTATTGAGGCTTTCGGAGAGCCTAATTCATATAATTTGAATACGAGACCAACAGTGTTCCTTGCAGTTGCTCCTCTCAGGCATGGAAGAGAATCACGCATCTTTGCCATTGTAGGGCTCAATCATCTGAGCAAGGTTTCTGTCTTCTTTTTTTTTTTTTTTTGACAGTCAGGTAAGGGGTGTTCTTTACCAGCAGAGAGGTGAAATTTTATAGTCTCCATGAAATGAGGAAGGCCAAGGTGTTGAGAAACCTCTTCTTACCATAGCTCAAAGTCGTTTTTTCCTTAAATCAGTGTCTGTTGTCATACACTGTCTAGATTTATAAACTTACTATCATTTTACTAATAAATGCCCTGTAAAATTTAGTAGCAAATTCAATGGCTCTTTGTATTACAGCTAGAAAGATTTTTAGCTTTTTGTAAACCCTTAACTCATGATACCTTGTTCAGCTTCTTAAGGTTTTAATAAATATCAGTCTGTGCTAAAAATATTACTTGTCAGATGACATTTTTTAAAAGTGTTTTGGATAGAGCTCTCAAACCCTATTGAAATGTTTTGAGAATATTTTTGACTGCCGATGCACTGTGAACAGCAGGAGACCTTGCTGACCTCACCAGAGATTAATGGGTCGGAATCTGTGTCTTCCTGAGGAATGGAAGACGTCAACACTAAAAGCTCCCTTACCCCACAGATAGCTGGTCCCAGTCCTGTTGTTTTTTCCAGTCTTCAGAAAAATCCTTGGCAAGAATTGTCATTTTTCCAGTCATCAAATTTCCAAGAACCTTCTCTTCTCATCTCTTGCTTTTTCTTTGATGGACTCTCTCATCATAGTAAATGCAGACCTCTTGCAGGAATGTGGGCCAGACATGCATGTAAGCCAAATGGCTTATGCCTGGAACAACAGTAAATGAACAACGAAATCCAGCAATGAGATGACCAAAAAAAAAAAAAAAAAAAAAAAAAGGATTTTTTATATATACAAATGTTTCTCACTTTTTGATTTGACTCAACAGTGCAATTAGCTTTGGCCCACTAGATGACCATGTGATCATGTGGGGACACCATGTACAGTGCCACCTTATACACTTTTGAAATCAAATTGTCAAAAGTGGCAGCACTGCAGAAAATTTTTCACGGTTTAACTTAAGTCAGAAAATGCAGAACTTTTTTTTTTTCCTTTTTTCTCGGTCCAGATATACCCAAAAAAAGCTTGTTTCTTTAAAGTGACCACCTGACTTCCTGTGAATGAGTGAGCATGTTGTTGCCCTTTCATGCCTGACCTATATACACTAACATGGACCTATTAGTAGATTCTCTCAATAAAACTGACCCTGTTAAAACCACAGAGTTTGGGAGTTTTGGTATCCTGCAGGTGAGAGGCTCTGATTTATAAAAATAGACACATGTTTTTGGTTTCAAGTCGATCCAAATATTTGATTTTAAATCAGCTGCATTGTATAAATTCTTACACCTGAAAACACGTTTAAATGTTTTAGTATTTAGATATCTCATTTGAGGTATGAATTTAAGCAAGTGTATTCTGATTTTCACATGTATTCAGTAATTTTGATCTACATTATTATTTTCAAATTTTTCCACTCCTATGATGCTATCCTGTCTCTACTAAGTAAGAAATGGGGAAAAGTCTGTCTTCTACATATAGCTGTATCTTGCCAAACACCCAAAAACTAGAAATGCTGGGTTTTAGTGACTGTGGATGACTCTAAGGAATAGTCGATGTTTCCCTTGAGTTCTAGCCCTCAAATTCACTTCTTAGTCCAGACTACTACAAATTAGGATTCCTGTATATGAAGAATGTTACAGTCAGGCAAAAATAACTTCAAAATATCAGGGAGGGAGGTGGGATACTACAGAATAGTCAGCATCACCTTATTTCCTGTAAAGATTATGGAGAAATCCTCACAGAAGCCATTTTCAGGAGGGAGAGGAAGGTGACTGGGACCAACCACCATAGATTTACCAATGATAAACTGTGCCTGGCCAACCCAGTTGCCCTCTACAACAGAAGGACTTGTTTTGTGGAGAAACAAAGCAATGCATCTAATTTCCCTCAACATTAGCAGGGCTGCTGATAGTCTCACATAGCACCACCCCTGGAGATAAACTGGACACACATGGACCATGGTTGAATTCCAAGATGGGTGAAAGACTTGCTGGATTGGTGGGCTTAGAGAGTGACAGTCAACACTTCGAAGCAATGATATTGAAAAGCAATGTTCCTCAGAGATATATACTACTGTCTATCAACTTCTATGTCTTGGACAATGGCATGGACTGTGCTCTCAGAAGGCTAACATCAATCTGCAGTTGATACACAGGAGACCAGGGCAGCTGTTAGAGGGGGCTAAGAAGGCCAGCAGAGTGGCTCAACAAGAACTTCACAAAATGAGATGGACAAAGGCAAAGTGTTGTACCTGGGAAGAATAAACCTGAGGCAGAAGAACAGACTGAGGACAGCAGCTCTGCAAGAAAGTGCTAGGCTGGTCTTGGACAACAAGTTGAATAGGAGCAATCAGTGGACCCTTCAAAGACTAACCATGCATTGCCTACATTAGTAAGGTGGTAGCAAGAAGACTGAAGGAAGAGGTTGCCCACTTTATTTGGCACCTGTGTGGCTCCATCTGGAGTACTGAGCCCATCTGGGAACTCCCCAATATGAGAGATGTTTTGTCCAGCTGGGAATGTCTCCCCCAGAGGTGTGGAGGTTGGAGCAGCTGATATTTGAGAAGAGACTGAAGGAGGTAAGTTTTTCAACCTGGAGAAGACTAAGGAGGGATCCAACTGCCATCTTAAACTACATAGGTGCAGGTTTTAGAGAAGACAAACTCACAGTCTTCTCAGAGGAATACAGGAAGGGACAAGAAGCAGCAGTAACAGGCTTCAACAAGAGAAAATCTCACCAGATCTGGTAAGGGTGGTGCAAAACTGGATCAGAAGCTCAGCTGATGGCATCTCCCTCCTTTGAGGCATTCAAAATGCATCTGGACTCCTATCAGTCAGACCCAGCTGTAGGTTAGAATCACCAAATCATAGAGTACCTCAAGCTGGAAGGGATCCATAAGGATCATTGAGTCCAACTCCATCCTCCTTGCAAAACTACCTAAAAGTAAACCATATGACTAAGAGCACTGTCCAGGCACTCTTCCTACTCTGTCAGGCTTGGTGCTGTGACTACTTCCCTGGGGAGCCCGTTCCAGTGACTGACCACCCTCTGTGTGAAGAACCTTCTTGTAATATTCAAACTGAACTTACCCTGGCACAGCTTCATTCCTTTTCCTCATGTCCTTGTTAGCCCTGACTTGAGCAGAAGTTTTGTCTGGATGACCTCCAAGGTCCCTTGCAACTTCAGTTACCCTGCGTCCATGTCTCTAAGAATATTTTCAGTCCTGTTTCTCACAGAGCAATATGGAGCAGTAGCTGTCCCAGTCAGTACCCCAAAGACTATTAACACACAGAATCTAACATCTTTGCTAGCTAGAGAAATGTCTCTCTAGTCACACCCCTTCTTTACTGCTCTTGGAAAACACCCAAAATCCAGTTTAACAGCCTAACTGGGAAGGACTGGAAGAGGGAATTCTTCAGGGTAGAAGGAAGGACTCTGGGTTGCCAAAAAGTCAGTGAAATGACCTCTTTCTCTTTCCTATTCTCTCATGGAAGAAGATGTAAGTGTGGTGGAGTGTGGAAGGCATGGGCTGCCCCTGGACCCAGGGGCTAGCACACCAACCAGGCCACAGGTGGCCCCCTTCTGCAAAGCCACCCGCTGTCACACCACCCACAGGTGATTTAGGTCAACCCAGGCCCTTTCCACCATCACTATGCTTGCTCCCAACACAATAAATAGAAAAGCTATTTTGTCAAGCCCAGCTGTTTTTATTCAAGAACTTCTCAGAGGAAGCCTGAGTGCGTAAACAGGAAAGCAGGGGCTGTTTTTACTTCACCCATCTATAGCCAGTACATGCGGGTTGACATCACCAGGGCTGACACCAGCTGCACTGAGTGCACCCAACAATTTGCTCCCTAGGCAGCAGCACCAGGGCAGACACAGTTGGAGGGAAGTGCAGACCAACACAGTGTCCCTCCAGAGCCACTGCTGCCCCAATATCTCTGTGCCTACCCTGGCTGCCCCGTGTTCATGCTGGGGGAAGCAGGAAGACAAAGGGGTACCTTGGATCATCCTCACTCCTGAAATTCACAAACAAGACATTTTTTTCCTGCAAGAGTGCCAACCTCTTAGTGCAGCTTGCTGATCATGGGGGGCCTCACTGCAGTCCCCCAGCACCCCGTGCTGTGTGATGTGAAGTGCTGCAACTGGGGAGAGCTGGGCACCTATTTTTAGCCCCTGTGAACTGGAATTGCAGGCTGCACTGTGGATCTCCCTGCAGAAACACTGGTGGGAAGGAAAAGCGGCACCACACTGTAATTTTGTCTCTAGTGATGGGGTTTTCTTTCTAAATCCTGAGTATCAGTTTCATTCACTACTCTAGGGTACAAGAAATATACTTCGCCTACATCTATAATGTCCTCTCTCCTGCCTATATGTCACTGCATAATAAAATGTGCATCAGTTTTATAGTCTCTGTAGAGTTATTATATGACATACATTAACAAAGCACTCTGGCTTATATGACCACCCAAGTTATTAATAAAACTGGTTGTCTGCTAGAAGTGATCTTTAACTAAAGGTTGAACAAAATATATCTGGAAACCTTGAGAATAATTTGTAGTTGTTGCTTAAATCACAGAGACACAAAGTCTGCAGGAGGTGGATCTTCATGCAGCTTTTATCATTAATGCTTTTTCTCTCCATGGTCTCAACACCTTTAAATAGAACATCCAACCAAATAACATTTATGTTAATTTGTTTATTTGCTACCATAGAAAAAAACAACTGCAACAACAGTACTAAGGGAACAAGTGTGAATAGTAGTGAAGAAGTGCCTTGGTTATGAGTAATTTCTGTCCCTATTTTAAATATAGTCAGCAAATTCTGCTCAGTTACACCAGCCTAAATTAGAGAAAGGTGAATTCTATGAGAATTGAGGAGAAAATTTAGCCCACAAGTTAAAATTACCATTTCATAAAGTAACAAAACCAAGTTATTAATTTTATTAATCACTCTCGGCTTATTTTACACTTTCCTTGTAAAACTTTCCTTGCATGTAACTTAGCTACATGCATAGACTGAACATGAATTAATTTTCTCACGTGTTTTACTACTTGTTAGTAACTTGAAAGCCACAATAGTAATAATCTTAATTTATATTGAGAGTAAAACAACCATTAGCTCTGCAACAGAAACGATAGGAGGTGTGGAAACAGCAAGTCTGCTCTGTCATGTCAGTACCACCTTTTGCTTGGTTTTTATTGCACAAATCAGGTTGTAGTGTGGAGTACAGAGAGAGACCTCAGATAGACAGATTTACCCCACGGTTTTCTGAATCTTCAGTTTACTATAAATAGAAGCACACTAAGACTTTTTGGGAGACATTAGTTGTACTGCATTTATCCTGTCATTACGGGGGCTTACTCATTTTCTACCCTGTCTTTAATCTGAAAAAGATATAATTTAAGAAAACAGTAAGTTTAGGCTAGATACTTCTCTGCTGTTGACCAGTTGAGTTCATGTCATACTGGCTCCTAGTTAATGCCCAGATGCCTTTTGTAAACTCTCCTTCTGCTTCAATTCCATATAGTCCATCTGCCAGGCAGAAGTCATACACAATGCCCACAGAGTCACTGGATAGACTGCAGCATTACTGACTATTTAAACCCATCAGGGATCACTATAAAGGGTTGTACAGAACTAAAGTAAGTCTTGGGTATTTGATCCAGGGTTTAATGTTACAGTTTCCAGCACATGCAGCAGGTTTTGGGGTTACATTTACAGTAAAAACATGGTAATTTCTGACAATGCAAATTGAATAGGTGACAGTAGGCATTGACTGTTCCGGATGAGTTTGAATTTGTTGAATTTATGTCATAGAAATAAGCCCCCTAAGACACCTCCTCCTAGAAGTTCAAACAGTGTAAATCAAGCACAAACCATACAAAGCCAATGGAGTTACTTTGATGCAAATGAGAGCAGAGCCAGATTCTGCATATCTTACAAGCACTGCAGCAGTGTTCTTCAACATTCCACCAGTATGTAAAGGAGATTGCTCTGTCCAATCATACTGACATCCACTGAGTCTCTGATAGGTGCTTCTCAGGGCAACTGCTACTTTATGGTTCTCTCAAATCAGAACAGAGTGATTTTACAGATTTTCTATTTAGTCTTGTGGATGTGTCAGAGCTCAGGTGAAGAAAGTGAAAAAGTTCATGCCTGCCTGGGTTGCAGTATCCTTTCCATCCTCCTACATCAGCCTTTCAGAAGGGCAGTTATGGAGCCTTTTCTTATCCCAGCACAGGGAGACATATTGCAGCAACCTAACTCTCTTTTTCCTGTCTTACAAAACAACATGATACAGTAAGATTTCAAGAGTGTCTGCCTTTCTCTCCCCTGACCTCCAAAAGCCTAAGGCATCTCATGTGTCTCTTCTCTGAGTATGAAAGGGAGGCAGAAAATGCCATTTTACTGTGAAAAGTCAATATTTCATTTTAAAAAGAAAAACAGTAAGGCAGTTCAATAGATCTTGCCCAGTGTACATTTATGGAGTCAATCAGTTTGTTTAGGAGAAGAGTTTGGAAGGTTGAGAGTGAGACCACAGACTAAGAAAGGGGACTCCCAGACAGAGCCTTTCGTTCCTTCAGCCTGTAAATTTTAAGATTTCATAAAATCCTGGCCCCCCCCAGCAAAATCAGCTCACACATAGGTAAATAAGAAGACAGCAGCACAAGCAGGAGACAGAATCGGCTTCTCCATATTCATGCAGGCTGAAATTTGGAGCTGTTCAGTTGCCAATTCGTGCACCAGGGAATGAGAGTCATGTGGCTTTTCTGGGTTTGGGAACAAGAGAGTTGCCTGTGTGAAAACAAAGGAAGACAATGTAAAAAGCTAGGAGCTACTCAGAAAGTCCTAAGGTACCTGTTTTCAGAAAACAATCAATTCTGGGATGCAAGGAAAGAATTAAAAAGCTCTCTGGAGCTCCACTGAAGTGTTCAACACTGTTCCTCATGTTATCCAATGCAAATAAAATGTTAACTCAATAGGCCCATGTAGCATATTCAAACTCCCTTTTTCTTTTCCCTTAAACTTTCATGCTTTCTTTCTTTGATTTCTGAATGAAATTTCTGCCTTGTCTTTGTGGTCTACCATGCCAGCCATCTAAATGTCTCTTGAGAAAGAAAGTCTTTTCAAGAGTTAGTAATCATGTGCAAAGAATTTTGGTCATAAATACTTCAGGGATGTTGTCAAGAATAAAATACACCAGAAATAGTCAATTTAAAAAAAACAAATAGGAGTAGTCCAACGGAGTCGGCTGCACTTCCTTCTGTCACACAGTCCTTCATGTATCCTTCAGCACAGGACAATTCATATCCTCAAGCAAAATACAAATCTTTCTATGTTATTGGACATAATGCTAAAGCTGACATTTTAAAGACAAGTATAACCCAACCTTCATGAAGTATCATCAGTACCAGAGGTTAATTACCAAAGGGATTTAAGAGACATTCCCTGGCTAGCGAACACCACTGACTTAAGCTTATACTTGCAGTTTCTGAAACTAATATATGCTTTCTCTATCTGTGATGCAAAGGCATCTCCATCTGCACTGAAAAGGCAATCATAGTTGCAAGATCACAGCAACACTGTGCTCAGATGAACGATAACAAAATCAAATCCTCAGCTTTCTTTGATAGTTGTCTAGTATTCTGTACCTCACCCATCAATATGAACACTGATAACATCCTTAAACCACTCCTTCTTCTCTACCAAATAGGCTGTGGGATTCACTGTCACAGATAGCATCCACCTCACCAAGAGATGTGGCCCTGCCTGGGGAAAACACAGTATGGTCAGGCAGAAGGACCTTTGTGGGAATTCAGTCATCCCCACCACAATCCAGTACAGTTACTGACAGAGGCCAAAACCACAGAGATGTTGCATCTTGTTTAAGACTTGTCACTTAAGAAAGAGCACTTTTTAACAGCAGAGGTTCCTCAGGAAAGAGAAGCCAGTTGCTAAGACCCTCTGAGAAAGTATTCAGCATTCTTTTCTACAGTGCAGGTGTCCTTTTCTAAACAAATATTATTTCTGAAATCTGTTAGATTTCTGCTTTGTCTTAGTTTACAGAGACTCACGAAGTTCCCCTAGGCAATTTTGAAGTGGTAAGTTTATATGAAGTTCTCTCTATAGCTGTGTTTCTGTCTGCCACTAACAGATAAATCAAAGAGATTTTTCATCACACCCAAAGTTCTGGCTAAATAATGTACCTAAATAAAGCAGTCCTGTACCATGGGGTTTTTTTCCCTTTTATCTACTGTTATGATGGAGCAGAAGTTCATTACTCCTACCAAAGCTCCAGTCAGTACATCATGACTGAAGACATATGGGAGAGAGACAACATGTTTACTATTAGGCAACACCTGTGCTCAAAAATGGGTTTTGTACCAGGCTTTGGCTGTGGCAAAGCAGGCAGTCACTACCGTGAGAACTGATGTCTGGAGGGCAGAGAGTTCCTTTCCAACAACCAGGGGTACCAGGTGAACTGAGTTCCCCTTAAGTGTCAAAAGAAATAGCTATATTTAATGAGCAGAATATGCTTGCAAGCAATCTGGGAGACCAAATGAAGTCAAAATCCAGAAGATAAATTTACAACATTCAATGCATTTCCAGTGACTCTGGTTCATACATCAAAATCTCAAAGCAGAGCAAAGCACTCAGCAGCTATTGCACTGCTCAAACTAACAAATGACTTTTCTCAAGGTTTGGACAAATAAATAGATGCTCTTATTACATGTTTATATGAATCATTTGATATGATTTATTGGTTTGTTTTGTCATTAAAACTACAGGCTCTAAGAATCTCTCAACTTCTGTTGTATGTGTTAAATTTTATCAGTCACATGTATTTTAATTTGGCCCTATGAATGGCTCCAGCTTCTTGAGTTTGAAGAGGTCATGGGCAATAAAGCAAGGATCTATTTTAAGTCTACAGCCATTTTCTGTTTTGGCAAAGAAATAACTGACAATAAATAAATATCACACCATTGTTTAGATATGTGTGGATGTTTCTGGATGACCTTACAGAGCCCAACAAAATAGGAAAAAAAGAAACCAACAACCGACATAAAGAATGTAAAAAGATGAGCGTAATACCATTAAACTGCTAGTAAATGGAAGCATGGCTGTATTAAGCTAACCTGAATGGACTATTTGATCATACCTTTTCATACTTTAGAACAAATTTGTTACTGCTGGATTCACTCCAGATCCAGGGTCTTCTTCTTGAAATAAAATTATTCATGATATTTTATTCACATAGAGAAATTAGGCCATTTCTGCATTTTTTAGCATACTTCAGTTACTAACATCTGAAGTATATGAGGATGCAATTGTAAATATGGATCTTTGTGCATCACAGTACACCTTTCCCTTTGTCATATCCTTCTACTATAGAGATGCACAGTGGCCCCATCTCCACTCTAATAGGAAAGACCAGCCACCTGATAACTCTTCTGCTGCTCATCTTCTGTGCTGTCTCATCAGACCTTAAAAGCTGTCACAGTCATTAAGGCCTCTAGCAGTGCCCAGGAGTAAACACCTAGGAAAAAATCTAGGAAACAAGGGTGAAGTGCAACCCCACAAATTGTTCTCTTAATTTGTGAGCCACCACTCTGTTAGAGACAGCATCACATCAGGAGGTGGCATTTGGTTCTTGTGTTATAAGAAATGCTAACAGCTGTGCTATATTCACCTTCTCCAGCCTTTTGTGATGTTATACAGTCCCTTCTTTCCTCCCAATCATTGGGCCCAATAATTAGCACTCTTTAAAATACAGAGAGCAGTTTCCACCTCTCAAATAAACCCATCATATGCCACCCCTTTCTTCTCCCTCTGCCTAAGCCATTCCCTGTGGTCCCACAACACAACACTGCTGTGCCAACACAGCCATGGCCTTCTCAGGACCACCCCACAACATGTATCAGTAGTATCAGTACGTATCTGTGGTAAAAATGTTCTAATATCCAAATCTCTGTATGGTGAGACATTAACCAAACAACTGAAAGACTAAATCCTGATTTACATGACCTAAGTAGACATCAGTTTGTGTGTACGCCATTTTGGCTGAAGATTTCACATCCTGCAAGATTTCATCTATCCTTTTTTTCTGATTAGACCAGTCTATGGTCATCACATGATATAGATGCAAGAGATAAAGTGCTGCTTTAGCCTTTGAAAATCTTCTTGTGAAGTGGGATGTTATTTTCCTTCAGACCATCAAACCCCCACTCTATTGTTATTTCCCCAGAAGTCTTGAATCCCTACTTCACCAGTAACCCTTAAAACACTGAAGAGTATGAAACTCTGAACAAAGACCTTGTTCAGCACTTACAGATAACTAAATAAAACTTGGTGCTTCATCTATTCAAAATTTGCCTCATCTGCTGGCAAAGTAAAAATAATTACAAAATAGAAGTCTTACCTCTTTCCAGGCCACTTTAATGACCCACTAGTAGACAAATAACCGGTTTAAAGATACAGTCTTGTAAAAGTGAATGTATGAAGCAGCACATTAGATGGGAGGTGGGGAGATGGATTTATTCTTTTTGCAGTTTTTATTTCACCCATTTCCCATTTTGTCCTTATCTCCACCAAAGTTACGTAAGTCCTTCCCTTGCTAAGAACTGGCCTTTCTTTAGCTGATAGTGATCCAGTTACTGTTATCTTTAACTCTAGAATTGCTAGAATTTCTTAGAAATCCTGTGTGGGATGACATTAGCTTATTTGGTCAATACTTTTAGAATATTTGTTTGTTTTTCTCAGGCAAAAGTATTCATGCCACTCCACTATCTATTGCATGAGAGCTGAACTCACCGTCTTTATTCCAGAAGACATCAGGAATGACAAGGGTTACCCACAGGACAAACCACCTTCTCCTGAGCTGTGCTGGTTGACCTGCCTAGCACAGGCACCACTGCTGTCATTGGTGGTGCCACACAGTTCCTGTCCCACTACAGAGTAAGCTGTAGAGATACCTGAACAAACAGAGTTTAGTTCTCAGTTACATGAGATTCTCCAGTGATAAATGCAGAAGGCACTTAGACCCTTCTTCTTGTGCTCAGTTCCCCCCTCCATCTTCTTTGCTGTATTTGTCTACTTAGAGATATTTTACTGGATCCACTGCTATGTCATACCACAAAGAAAATCAGTGTTTAGCAGTAGTCCTAAGAACTGAAGCTCTTGAATACAAATCAAGAGTTAAACCTGCAGTAGGTACAAATTGATATATCTCCATTGATTCCTTTGGATCTATGCCACTACTCCGGTTTTCGTCAGGATATCTAGTGGGGAAATTTTCAGATGGGTTGTTTTTTAATACTAAGACATAGCAAGATAGTCCAACTGTAGATCTCTTCCTTGGAATAATCTTCATTTTGAAACACAGGTTGTCAGCTTGCTTTTTAAAAAAATAATATAACAGCCTTTAAGTTCACTCACAGGTTACTTTTTTTCTGCCTCTGAGGTTTTGGGTCATTAGATTGTTTTTTCATTTGTGGGATTTTTTAGAAAGTTCATAATTCATATATATCCACACCTTTCAAAAATCACTCTGTTGTTCTAAAGGAACTTGCTTTCAAAATAAAGAACTCATCCACATGTCCTGTCCTAATGCTGGAGCTGCCGGAGTGGAAATCCAAGTTCCAGCCAGTATACTTTAAAGCTTTTTTCACTTAACAGACCACTTAGTTTACATGAATTGCATACTTGCTGGTTTCACCTGTCCAAATTGCAAAAACAAACATCTACAAAAGAGCCAAAGTAAAATCCAAGCACGCATTCAGAAGATGAATGACACCCAAATGTAGCTGTTTGTGGATGGAGAGCATTTACACTTGCATTCAGTGGAGAATTATCAGTGTGACAGCTTCCTTTTGTTACTGGTATGTATTGGCTTTGATTACAAACCACTGCAGAGCTGAGGACTAAGAAAAACTTCCACATTTCCCAAATTATTTCTGGAATACATGAAGGTCAAAAGGTCAGATTCTGTTCCACACCACATCCACCAGCCTGACACCAGTGAAGCAGCTGTCCTGTGAGAGGCAGCCCGGCCGGTGCCCAGTTCACTGAGAGATTTTAAAGGAAACTTTTTGATAACCAGGTTACACCAGATCACCAAAGATGCTACGGGGGAGGGGGGTTGGGGAAAGCACCACACCACCAATTTCTACTTATGTTGGGTAAAATGTTCCAGTTTAGTGGTCATGAGATTGAGTGCTATAGGAGATCATTTTAATAATGAGCATGTTTTTCTCCATTAGCTCTACTCCCTGTATCTCTGCTCTCATGAAGATGCACCTTCCCCCAGTCTCAAAGGACCATGCATTCATTCTCTCAGCCTCCACCACCTCATTTCAGATATTCCTCTCCTGCTGTAAGTGTGGCTATCAAAGCAACTCTGCAGCAGGCATGCAATCAGCACCCAGGGGAACATCGCAGCTCTGGAAGCCCTCCTGATACTACATACACAGTTTCCTCAGTTGCATGGATTTTTTTATTTTTCTCCTCCCCACCTTTCCTCAGGTTCTCTCCCTTCATATTTATTGCAAAACAGCAGTCTTTCTACAATAAAGCACAGAAAAAATGGAGTCCATCACTAAATGTAAGCACTGGCTTTATTCCTTCTGCCACTGGATGCCATATGTGCTTTGCATTTCACGCTCTTGTGTAATGGAGGGTTCAGGTGTTTCTGATGTTGCTGCCAGGCACTAAAAGCAGAGTGATACAAATGTGAGGTAAAAAGGATCCTTCGATCCCTAACTGCAATCACAGATAAAGCTGGGAATTCTCCAGCACACACCAAGCAGCTGCTGCTGTGAACAGGCTCCAGGGATGTACTTTGGTGCATTCTTGGCCTGACTTAGTGCCTCATGCTAACTCAGTTTTCAACCGCAGTCATCCTTGTGCTGGCTCATTATTAGAGCACTATAAAAATAAAATGTTTGGACAGAACTGAAACTTCCTCCTAGCTGCCACTCTCATTTGCATAGCAGGTTATTATCCTGTATAAAGAGTGGCAGTTGTTTCTGTCCTATGGTTTCTCTGATTTTCTGTCAGATTATATTTCCATCTAATGCCCTTTGTGTACCTCTAGTAAATTAACAGGGCGGTTACTTGATATCTGAGTAGCTAAAGTTATATTCAACTCAGCAGGAGTCAAGTAAAAGAAGCATAAGGTCTTCTGGATTTGATCTGGTTAATTGACTTGCTAACTGAGACAACATTGAATTTTAATATTAACAATGCTCCTAAGTATTTGTCTTGTGTTTTTATGTTTCCTGGAAAAAATCATATTATTATAACTGTTAGGAAAATATACATTTTTGTGTGATTAACAAATTTGTAGGTATTTGTGCACCTAAAGGCAATGAATTTGATATGTGTTTTAATTTAGGTAATAA
Source organism: Acropternis orthonyx (assembly GCA_035583155.1). Lineage (NCBI taxonomy): Eukaryota > Metazoa > Chordata > Aves > Passeriformes > Rhinocryptidae > Acropternis > Acropternis orthonyx. The sequence continues at coordinate 45,561,664 of JAWWEU010000001.1, read as the reverse complement.
CAGGCTTTTCGGCATTTAATGAAGTGAGCCGTATCTGCTCTTGGCACATATATTTTTATGGAGTGTCACATGTTTTGTTTTTCTTTCAATTGCTAAATAAAATGGATGGGAAAAGAAACAACTACATGCAAGACATTACAGTCTTTACAACTATAAAAGTCTGTAGCTTGTGAAAGTCTCAGAAAATGTGGGTTCCTCATTCCGGATCTTGCTCAGTAACACCCTTCCAAAATATATTCATTCTTGTTAAAGCCACTGATTCTAGCCACTCCAGCAAAGGCCTTCTGACCAAAATATTATGTAAAACTTATTCCTTCATCTTTATTCAGTGTTTGGATTACAGCTCTGGGCCTTAATGGCATCTTTGAGGCAGCTGATACTTTCCAGAATCATCTTCAAGCAAAAAATAACCAAAACGTTTCCGCAAACAGAAAGCAAAATATAGAGTTAGATGAGAGCCTGTGTGGGAACCGTGAACATCTTCTGTAACACACCATCTTTTAAGACTACACAATCTTTTAGGAACAGTTCTCAATGATTCCCAAGCTGCACAAGTCACCCTACCTGGATGTTCAGTTCCCATACAAAGGACACCTGGCTGCATATGTTGGAAGACACTCCCACCACCCTACTCTGATCAGATCCAGACAACCAAGATCCAGGCCTCAGGTCAGCCTGTGTAGTCTTCATTAGGATTTCAGACAAAGTCCTCAATAGCATTATGACATTAATTCGCCAGAGATGCTGCAGTACAGTAACATCTTGATTTTTCCATCCTCAATGATCCAGAACAAAAGATATTTTACATATAACCCACATTGTCTTGGGCAGTCCATATCTATAAATAAATACAGTAATACTGTATTGAAAAATTTCATAGCTAGTTGGGTTTCAGAGTGACCAGACTATAATGCAATTAACTGCATTTAAAAAGAGAAACATGATGAGCGTTCAAGTGAGATATGGTCTGAGCTTTTTTGCCTGGACTGCTTTTGTTTTCAAATAATTGTGTTTGCTTTTCAGAGCAGGTGAGGAATAGGAATGTGGAGAAGAGTGATCAAATTTCATCAAAAAAAGTACTGAGCAATAAAAGCAGCCATTACATTAATCCTTGTCTTCAGCCAAATTCTATTTCATGTCAGCAGTTGGCAAAGGGAGCGGGTAAAAGGTGACAACAGAGTAATCTGCCCTTTCCATGTCCCTAAGCTTTGTGAAAAATCCACTATCCTTGTCTCTGCCAAGATTTACACCTCTAACCCTTCAGCTAATGTACAGGAGATACACTCTTTTCAAAGGAGAAAACCATGATTTCCCCATTTGGAAGCTGCCTTGGCACCCTGTTAACATCCTGACAACCATTTGTGCCAATGATTACACTCATCCACATTTTTGACCTGCAGGTAAAACCTCTGAGTGTCTGGCCCAGAATCAATTCTTTTTTATCTTGGTGGGAAGATTTCTGTCAGCCATCTAAAAGTTAGGCACCTCATCCAAACAGGTGGCCCAGGCATATGTGATGGGGTTCATCCCACCCCAACCTAAATGACTAAGCTGGCTTAATTCCAGAGGGGCCTCTCTCTCTGCGCTGGTTATAGAGCAGGCTAGACCACTAGCTTAAACCAGACTTGCAGCTTTTTGACAGCTAATGCAAGATTAAATGAATCCCACCTCCCTGACTTGTGTGGTCTTTGAACAGCCTCCAGCTGCTCTAGCTCCATTTCCTCGAGTGTTCTGACCACTGTATACTGGCCAGAGCAGATTGTACCTACATTTTTTGAGAAGATGCCATAGCACTATAGACCGGTGTGGCAGCAGTAGCATTTGTCTATTGAACCATGCTTGAAGTGGTCCTGAGGCAATTTGCAAATCCATGTTCCCTTTTTAGGCTATTTTTACACAAAATTTGCATCAGAGTAACTCTAGCACCTTCATTAATATTATCTGAGATGCTGAGGTTACTCCTAACCTTTAGTAAAAGGAGCACAAAGCCAATAAATTTTTGAAAGAGAAGATCAGCTGAGTCTGTTTTCATGCAAGTCATATCTACAAAATCTCTACTAAAAACAGAACACTCACTGACTTGAAAGCCATCTGATTCTTAAACAAATCCCAATCCAAACAAACTGATCTTTAAATTGGACCTTGCAATTTCTTTTGCAAAATCAGCCCTACCATTGAGTTACATCTGGTGAGCATGAAGTTAGGTTATTTTTTCTGTACATGAGTATTCCAGTAAGTTTGCAGGTGAACTCCGGTGTAATTTAAAAACGGTACACTGAATACGCTCTTTTCAGTCCCTGCCAAACTCCAGTTCACTGCAAGATTAACATATACACAGCATTCAAGTTGTAGGATGTGTTTAAAAGGACAATTCACCATAGTCCTTAAACCACAGCAGTGCCATAACACACCCTCCAGTCACCCCTAAATTTGCCCACAATTAGGCACAAGTAAACAGAAACTGAAGAGGGAGTGGGCTAGGGACCTAGTTGCTAGGCCATCTCCAGAGACAATAGAGAGAGACAAGCACTGCTCCAGGGCAACAAATCTTGGATGGAACAGAATGGAATGGGAAGAATCACCTCCTGGAAGTGCCTATTCACTGTTCCCTGTGCAGGGATTGAAGACAACTATTTCAGGATAGACCTCTGACTTTTAGATGGCTAAAGTCTGTCAAGATGAAACCCATCCATCCCTGGACAGGAGAAGCTCACATTCCTGTTTTTTCAGCCAGCTTGTTTGTCTTTGCCCTGCAATGAACTCCCATTAATCTCAAACTAAGTTGTGGCTGAGGAGTAGCTTGTGAATCTGTTTTTTATCTTTACCACCTTTCAGCTCTCATTGACCAGCTTCCAGCTCGGTCTGGGTGCCTGGCCACAACCATGTGCATAGGTATGTTACCAAGCATGCCAGAACTCTTCTCAGTGTTGGGAGCTCAGCCACCAAGCTGCATAGACAAAGCCTTTGGCATCTCACTAAAGAGAGGGCAAAAGAAGTGTTATATTCCTGGAATGGCCTTGCTTCCTTATAAGAATATCTTAAGGGGTATGTATTTTCTTGGGTTTTTTCTTCCTGGAAGACTGTTCACTCTGGTTTTATTCATTCATAAGAAAGGGAAGGGAAACAAATGCCGTAGGGATAGGACATGAAGAAGTATATATAATTTGGTGAAGGCTGGCTGAGTGCTGAACACAAGTACTACTGGAGCCATAACATTTACTAAACTTTATATGCAGGGCAATACCCCAAGCTCTGTTTTTTCTGTATTATGTTCATCCTGGATATTAATAGCCTATATGACACCCATATGACCAAACAAATCTGGCCACTGTGGAGAACCCCATGGAAGTGGTTGACTGTGCTGTGTGTGGCCTGAGTTTATAAGCAGGCTTCAAGGAAACTGTTCAGGGGTTTCACCACCCTCCTGAGAGTGTCTTGCACAGCAGTTTTCAGGGTAGGAGGGAGAGGAGGGAAGCAAGACCCCCTCTGTGGTAGCAATACCTCTGGCTGCTGCCGGCCTGGGGCCAGAGTGGGTGCAGGACCTTTGCAGTCCAGCCCTGGTGCTTAAAATACCTGGCCAGGGGGAGCAGTCTCTGCCCTTGAGTAAGAATTTAATTCTTTGTTTGCAAGTTTATTTTATTCCATTTTGTAGCAGTGAAAGAGTAAGACAAACTGGAGTTGCTTATTCAGTTTTACTTCCTCTCATTTTGTCTCCTAAAACCTAAGGGCCAGTTAGTCTGTTAAGACCAAGGGCTTAGATCATCAGGCTTTTACAATTATTTTTTTTATTAGCAACAGCGTAGATGGCAAAGTATTAATACTAAGATTCAAAAAAATTTTTTTTTGCAGTTAAGCAAGGCGCTTGTTTTTAATCATTTTAACCTGGTTATTGAATTAAAAAATGGTCTGTGCTTTGCCTTCCCCCAGGAGACCTTGGCTAAGTACTACTTAAGATAGCGGCAAAACACACAAGTAAGTTGCTAAAGGGACTATCCCAACACTAAATTTACTGCAGAACAAACAAATGTGACATAAGCAAATAGGTGAACTCCTGAAAAGGGGCCAGGCAGGGCAAAGACTCGAGTTTTTTTTCATTGGTTACTCTGGTTCAAAAAGCTTAACTTCTCAGCAAAAAACTAGCAGTTCATGGCCAGGCAGTAGCAACTAGGCATGTTAACAAAATAAGCGATTTTAAACCATTCAATCAAGCTAGCCAAGGGGAGTCGATGAAAAAGGCATTTTTAAAAGCAATTTTCTGCACTTAAAGTGTCTTTTTTCATTCCTCTGGTCTCCAGATTCCATCCAGGACAAGTCTTTGCATGTTACCGAAATCTAGATGAAATCTCAAAGACTGAAAAACTCTGCTGGGGGCTTAGGAAGGACTTGAGTGGTCATAAACCTTGAATGGGCTGCTACACCAGAGGAATTTCATTCACAGAGTTCCGTTACCATTTTATTAAGTATCTTTTATTTACATTTTGTAACTATATCATCTGCCTGCACTACGAAACCTCTTAGCAACTTTTCAACAATGAATCTTCTGTATAATGTGCTTTTTAAAGCTTCCTGAAATAAACTCTTCACACTGTATATATTAGATAACTAACATTGTACTAAAACTCTCTTGACTGCATGTTTTGGCAGATGGGGGGGGGGGGGGGGGCGGGCCGAGAAGTTAATTGTTTTTA